>JAWPHD010000539.1:0-441887 GCA_037043455.1 Cyrtodaria siliqua | reverse complement strand
TCACAACACTGCCACATATATGTATGTGGTTATATAATACAACATTGCCTCATACATACATGTTATAATATATTACAACATTGCCTAATATATGTATGTGGTTATATAATATAACCTTGCCTCATACATACATGTTATAATATATCACAACACTGCCACATATATGTATGTGGTTATATAATACAGCATTGCCTCATACATACATGTTATAATATATCACAACACTGCCACATATATGTATGTGGTTATATAATACAACATTGCCTCATACTATACATACATGTTATAATATATTACAACATTGCCTAATATATGTATGTGGTTATATAATACAACATTGCCTCATACATACATGTTATAATATATTACAATATTGCCTAATATATGTATGTGGTTATATAATATAACCTTGCCTCATACATACATGTTATAATATATTACAACATTGCCTAATATATGTATGTGGTTATATAATACAACATTGCCTCATACATACATGTTATAATATATTACAACACTGCCACATATATGTATGTGGTTATATAATACAACATTGCCTCATACATACATGTTATAATATATTACAACATTGCCTAATATATGTATGTGGTTATATAATATAACCTTGCCTCATACATACATGTTATAATATATTACAACATTGCCTAATATATTTATGTGGTTATATAATATAACCTTGCCTCATACATACATGTTATAATATATTACAACATTGCCTAATATATGTATGTGGTTATATAATACAACATTGCCTCATACATACATGTTATAATATATTACAACACTGCCACATATATGTATGTGGTTATATAATACAACATTGCCTCATACATACATGTTATAATATATTACAACATTGCCTAATATATGTATGTGGTTATATAATATAACCTTGCCTCATAAATACATGTTATAATATATTACAACATTGCCTAATATATGTATGTGGTTATATAATATAACATTGCCTCATACATACATGTTATAATATATTACAACATTGCCTAATATATGTATGTGGTTATATAATACAACATTGCCTCATACATACATGTTATAATATATTACAACATTGCCTAATATATGTATGTGGTTATATAATATAACATTTCCTCATACATACATGTTATAATATATTACAACATTGCCTAATATATGTATGTGGTTATATAATACAACATTGCCTCATACATACATGTTATAATATATTACAACACTGCCACATATATGTATGTGGTTATATAATACAACATTGCCTCATATTAGTATATGTATTTAATGCAACATTGCCTCATATATGTATGTAACCATATAATACAACATTGCCTCATATATGTATGTAACCATATAATACAACATTGCCTCATGTATGTATGTAACCATATAATACAACATGGCCTCATGTATGTATGTAACCATATAATACAACATGGCCTCATGTATGTATGTAACCATATAATACAACATGGCCTCATGTATGTATGTAACCATATAATACAACATGGCCTCATATATGTATGTAACCATATAATACAACATTGTATCGTGTATGTATGTAACCATATAATACAACATGGCTTCATGTATGTATGTAACCATATAATACAACATGGCCTCATGTATGTATGTAACCATATAATACAACATGGCCTCATGTATGTATGTAACCATATAATACAACATGGCCTCATGTATGTATGTAACCATATAATACAACATTGCCTCATGTATTTATGTAACCATATAATACAAAATGGCCTCATATATGTCTGTAACCATATAAAACAACATTGCATCGTGTATTTATGTAACCATATAATACAACATGGCCTCATGTATGTATGTAACCATATAATACAAAATGGCCTCATATATGTATGTAACCATATAAAACAACATTGCATCGTGTATGTATGTAACCATATAATACAACATGGCCTCATGTATGTATGTAACCATATAATACAACATTGCCTCATGTATTTATGTAACCATATAATACAAAATGGCCTCATATATGTATGTAACCATATAAAACAACATTGCCTCATGAAAGTATTTAACCATATAATACAACATTGCCTCATGTATGTATGTAACCATATTATACAACATTGCATCATATATGTATTTGACCATATAATACAACATGACCTCATGTATGTATTTCACCATATAATACAACATGGCCCCATGTATGCATTTAACCATATAATGCAACATTGCACCATGTATGTAGTTAACCATATAATACAACATTGCATCATGTATGTAGTGAACCATATAATACAACATGGCCTCATATATGTATATAACCATATAATGCAACATGGCCTCATATATGTATATAACCATATAATACAACATGATCACTTATATGTATGTAACCATATAATACAACATTGCATCATGTATGTATGTAACCATATAATACAATATGGCATCATGTGTGTATGTAACCATATAATTCAATATGGCATCATGTATGTATGTAACCATATAAT
The DNA here is from genome assembly GCA_037043455.1 of Cyrtodaria siliqua. Taxonomy (NCBI): domain Eukaryota; kingdom Metazoa; phylum Mollusca; class Bivalvia; order Adapedonta; family Hiatellidae; genus Cyrtodaria; species Cyrtodaria siliqua. Next base: position 439,362 of record JAWPHD010000539.1, on the reverse strand, counting down.
ACAATATGGCATCATGTGTATATGTAATCATATAGTACAATATTGCCTCATACATGTATATAATCATATAATACAACATTATCGCATACGGTTATGTGATTTAACCTTCTTACGTAATATGTATGTGTCGTGGTATATATTAATAAAGACTATCGCTGTGTTCTGGTTATATATTAATAAAGACTATCGCTGTGTCCTGGTATATATTAATAAAGACTATCGCTGTGTCCTGGTATACATTAATAAAGACTATCGCTGTGTCCTGGTATATATTAATAAAGACTATCGCTGTGTTCTGGTATACATTAATAAAGACTATCGCTGTGTCCTGGTATATATTAATAAAGACTATCGCTGTGTCCTGGTATATATTAATAAAGACTATCGCTGTGTTCTGGTATATATTAATAAAGACTATCGCTGTGTCCTGGTATATATTAATAAAGACTATCGCTGTGTCCTGGTATATATTAATAAAAACTATCGCTGTGTGTTCATATCGCTGTGTCCTGGTATATATTAATAAAGACTATTAATAGAGACTATCGCTGTGTCCTCATATATATTAATAAAGACTATCGCTGTGTCCTGGTATTTATTAATAAAGACTATCGCCGTGTGTTCCTATCGCTGTGTCCTGGTATATATTAATAAAGACTATTAATAAAGACTATCGCTGTGTGTTCCTATCGCTGTGTCCTGGTATATATTAATAAAGACTATCGCTGTGTGTTCCTATCGCTGTGTCCTGGTATATATTAATAAAGACTATCGCTGTGTCCTGGTATATATTAATAAAGACTATTAATAAAGACTATCGCTGTGTCCTGGTATATATTAATAAAGACTATCGCTGTGTCCTGGTATTTATTAATAAAGACTATCGCTGTGTCCTGGTTCTGATATATATTAATAAAGACTATCGTTCCTTTTTATTAAATACGTATATGCACTATCATTTCATAAATCATTGTAAAAATGCAGTGCTGAACAATTAAAAAGGTTCATTTCCAACTTACGAATATACTTACAGTCTGATACAAAACAAACCCGACAGCAAATATATGTATTAGCCTTTGACACATGGCCAACAAACCCGACAGTATGTATTAGCCTTTGACACATGGCCAACAAAACCGACAGCAAATGTATGGACATGGTCATTATTTGTTTTACAAACGCTTACAATGTATTTCTTTTTTTCACGTACTTGATTTTTTGTATATCAATATTGTGTCTTTTTCCGTACTGTTTATTGTATGTATACTAATATTATGTCTTTTTACATACTGCCCAGTTACATATATGTCAATATTGTTTTATTTCTTGCAATAACCAATATTCAATATGTTTGCAGTCCACCAGCGAAGAGTGTTTAAAATGTCTACTGAAAATTCCACACAAGAAATGCGAATCGGTAAGGTTGAAGAAACTAAGTGTTATTTCTAGTATCAGTGATCTTTGTTACACTGTCTAGTACAATCAGTGATATTGTTACACTGTCTAGTACAATCAGTGATCTTTGTTACACTGTCTAGTACAATCAGTGATCTTTGTTACACTGTCTAGTACAATCAGTGATCTTTGTTACACTGTCTAGTACAATCAGTGATCTTTGTTACACTGTCTAGTACAATCAGTGATCTTGTTACACCGTCTAGTACAATCAGTGATCTTTGTTACACTGTCTATTACAATCAGTGATCTTTGTTACACTGTCTAGTACAATCAGTGATCTTGTTACACTGTCTAGTACAATCAGTGATCTTGTTACACTGTCTATTTCAATCAGTGATCTTTGTTACACTGTCTAGTACAATCAGTGATCTTGTTACACTGTCTAGTACAATCAGTGATCTTGTTACACTGTCTAGTACAATCAGTGATCTTTGTTACACTGTCTAGTACAATCAGTGATCTTTGTTACACTGTCTAGTACAATCAGTGATCTTGTTACACTGTCTAGTACAATCAGTGATCTTTGTTACACTGTCTATTACAATCAGTGATCTTGTTACACTGTCTAGTACAATCAGTGATCTTTGTTACACTGACTAGTACAATCAGTGATCTTTGATACACTGTCTAGTACAATCAGTGATCTTTGTTACACTGTCTAGTACAATCAGTGATCTTTGTTACACTGTCTAGTACAACCAGTGATCTTTGTTACACTGTCTAGTACAATCAGTGATCTTTGTTACACGGACTAGTACAATCAGTGATCTTTGTTACACTGTCTAGTACAATCAGTGATCTTTGATACACTGTCTAGTACAATCAGTGATCTTTGTTACACTGTCTAGTACAATCAGTGATCTTGTTACACTGTCTAGTACAATCAGTGATCTTTGTTACACTGTCTAGTACAATCAGTGATCTTTGATACACTGTCTAGTACAATCAGTGATCTTTGTTACACTGTCTAGTACAATCAGTGATCTTGTTACACTGTCTAGTACAATCAGTGATCTTTGTTACACTGTCTAGTACAATCAGTGATCTTTGTTACACTGTCTAGTACAATCAGTGATCTTGTTACACTGTCTAGTACAATCAGTGATCTTGTTACACTGTCTAGTACAATCAGTGATCTTTGTTACACTGTCTAGTACAATCAGTGATCTTGTTACACTGTCTAGTACAATCAGTGATCTTTGTTACACTGTCTAGTACAATCAGTGATCTTGTTACACTGTCTAGTACAATCAGTGATCTTTGATACACTGTCTAGTACAATCAGTGATCTTTGTTACACTGTCTAGTACAATCAGTGATCTTGTTACACTGTCTAGTACAATCAGTGATCTTTGTTACACTGTCTAGTACAATCAGTGATCTTTGTTACACTGTCTAGTACAATCAGTGATCTTTGTTACACTGTCTAGTACAATCAGTGATCTTTGTTACACTGTCTAGTACAATCAGTGATCTTGTTACACTGTCTAGTACAATCAGTGATCTTTGTTACACTGTCTAGTTCAATCAGTGATCTTTGTTACACTGTCTAGTACAATCAGTGATCTTTGTTACACTGTCTAGTACAATCAGTGATCTTTGTTACACTGTCTAGTACAATCAGTGATCTTTGTTACACTGTCTAGTACAATCAGTGATCTTTGTTACACTGTCTAGTACAATCAGTGATCTTTGTTACACTGACTAGTACAATCAGTGATCTTTGTTACACTGTCTATCTTTGTTACACTGTCTGAAGAAAATAAATACGGTAGCCTAGGTAAAAGAGAAGATCGGATCTGTGAGATTAATCGTGATTTATATGTTATTCAGTCACACCTGCGTACGCTTTTAAAACATAAAATGTGCTATGATGTTTTTTTGTTTTTTGCCAGTATGGTTTCATCTAACACTGAAATAGCGATACACATGTGTTTCACCGCCCAATTCACAAACGACGATTTGTACAATTATTTATAAATATGACTCTAAATACACGTTATTTTTGTTTAAAAACAACATAATCGATTTGCATTAATGAACATTATATTTTCGGAATTCGATATGAAAACTTATTAAATTATACAAATTTAAATTAACCTTATACATAATTCAATATGATAAGGGTCAATTCAAGTAAATACATGATTGAATTAATAATTTGAAATTTAAGACTTGTAATAAATGTGCCGAACAGAGATGGCACCCAGCCATTACTCTGGCATTCGTTAGCTAAAGAGCAGTCATACTATACGAATGTTATATTGACTTAAAATAAAGTTTGCCTAATTGCGTGTTGATAATTATCAATTATCAGTTATCAGTTATGATCTTCGAGTACACACTAACATTGTCACACCCGCAATTGCGTGCACATTAAACGTATTTTAAAAGCACGCCTATTTACATATAGCAAACGGAACACGTATTACATGCGAGTGATCATTGTGAAAAAGCAAGGTGTGTCATAGTTATTTATATTCAATTGATATTCGAGAATGTACAATTTCTTACATTAATCAACTTATTTTAATTCCCGTAAAGCCCAGCTTGTACCAGATTCACAATAACATGATGATGATGTAGATCACAATAACATCATGATGATGTAGGTCACAATAACATCATGATGATGCAGGTATAAACACCATACACACCACAGGCACTATCATAATGTGTCATACTGCTAACATTTAGATAGAATCTCATAGAATATATAGCTACACACGGTACCGGTGAAATGTTCCCTTTACTGCAACCACAACATTAAAAGTCTTGCCTGATAAAAGAGGCAAGCAGTTAGTTTATTTTGATCAAAAAGCTTTGTATTAATGGCGTAACACGTTTAAACTCATGTCTATTACCGGATTGGGTATATGAAAAAGTTTGATTTCTCAAAAAAACATTGTCCTCCTTGTGTTGGTTTGTAGCGAACATGTTCACACGTGATAATATAATTAGTGTTGTCACGTCTCTAATATTAATTCAACAAATAACATCTATGAATTTAAGTATGCAAAGGAATTATCAACTGTTATGTTCTTCTTATAGTTGTAACGTTACATAATCAGGAAACAAACGTTTGATTAATATAGATATAAAAATCGAACAGGAAAATCAGCATTCAAGGACGACAGTCAGCCACAAACACACAGAGAAACAAAGAACACATTTAAAGATGAATAAAAGGCCAAATAAGACATCACAAACACAAAAGGGTTGACAATAGGGCTACCGCCTTAGAACAGAAAGTGACAAAAAAGGCCGCCGGGGGTTTAAACTAGGTTCTAGGGTGCACCAAACCTCACTCTTACCCTACTGTCAACCCAATAAAACGGGACAGTGTAAATAAAGAAATCCCCGCCATGAACTATTCTCTAACCAACAAGGCAGCATTAATAGGCAATATAAGTAACACGCAAAGATGCTCGTGTATATACAAATACAAAAAAACAATAGCCTAGAAAGCCACAAAGAAGGTTCTCAATTACTTGGCAGAATTGCACATACATCTGAAATGTCTTACCCAGTCTCGACTAACTCTCCTTTATCACGCACCTGAAACACACATATCATTTCTGTACAAACATTCGTTTGAGTTGATACTAATCTTATACAAACTGATATATTTGCAGCACAAGTACATTCGTGTGGGTGGGGGATACAGACACGGTTATTGGTACGTGAAATGTCTGCTAGAGGAGCTCGAACTTCAGGTAAATATGGCTTACACGCGATATACTTCCAGGAGCAAAATATACTTGTTCTCAATCGAATGACTCTTCCTCGTTTATGAACTAATGTATTTCATTACTTTTATAACTATGGGAAACTCTTAGAGTGGGATACTTATTCTAATGCTCTTTATTTTATTTTTTTTAAATATTTATATTAAAATATTGATATTAAAATAGTAAACACCCCGTTTATATAAATCAACCCTGCATAAATCAGCCATGCTTGAAATTATTTATATTCATATATTTTTCCTCGTTTTTTTCAGCGACAGAGAGAGCTTATCACCAAACAAAGATTAGAAGCTATCAAAGAAAAACGTAAGTTTCACATTATTCAAGAAAATGCTTAATTTACTATTAATATATTTTCCAATACAAAAGGGCATTGGTAAACATCTTGATCTGACCAGTTGTTAAAGACAAACATTAGAATAAGTTTTTATAAGTTCATAAAAACAATCAACAACCATTTTGTTTTTATACCATATCTGGTTATACTAGTTATAAGTTAATGAAAACAATCAACAACCATTCATAATTGTTGTTATACCAGTTCTAAGTGTACATTTGAATGTTAGTACATTAGTATGGTTATAAGTTAATGAAAACAACCAACAACCATTCATAAGTGTTGTTATACAATTTCTAAGTTTACGCTTAAATGTTCGTACATTAGTATGGTTATAAGTTAATGAAAACAATCAACAACCATTCATAATTGATTTGATACCATTTTTAAGTTTGCGCTTGAATTTTGGTTAATATAATACTGTTATACGTACTTTCGCTATTTCAATAGAGGTAAAGGCCATAAAGACATACATCCGGACAAAGAGTGGTCGTCTAATAGAGCGAATCATATTCCTATCCGAGGAAGACTATGAGGCGTTCAAATCGGGGAAAGGTGCCCAGGACATTCTGAATAAGTATCTCTCAAAAGAAGAACAAGCCGGTCTGGAATCATGGGACAAGGATGAGGTGAAAGCAATAAAAACATATGTACGGACGAAGAGTGGACGACTGATTGAAAAAGTTGTTTATGTTTCTAAAGAGGATTATGACGCTATTACTGCAGGTAAAGTGGATGCAAAGGATTTGTTGAAGAAATACGCGAAGGATGGTGAAACGATAGAGGGTTGGGAAGAAGCCAAAATGAAAACAATTAAAACGTATGTTCGCACAAAGAGTGGTAGACTAATTGAAAAGACAATTATGATTTCACAGGAAGATTATGATCAAATGATTAAAGAAGGGAAGGATCCTGCAGATATTATTAAGAAATATCTTCCACTCGGAGAAGGGGAGACGGTTGAGGGCTGGGAAAGCCAGGAACCCATGAAAGCTATAAAGATGAAAGTGAGAACAAAAAGTGGACGAATTATTGAAAAGACAATAATGGTACGTGCTGATGAATACGACCGTTTAATGGCCGGTGGTGCCGACGCAAACGACATATTAGGAAAATATCTGGGAGAAGATGGTGGAACAGTAGAAGGTTGGGAAAAGTCGGAGGGAAAAGCAATGAAAGTGATAAAAACATACGTGAGAACGAAGAGTGGTCGATTGATAGAAAAAACAATCATGCTCACAGAAGAAGAGTATCAAGCTTTTCAAGATGCTGGTGGGGATCCGGAGTTTCTTAAAAAGTTCATACAACTCGAGAAAGGGGAGAAAATAGAAGACTGGGAAAAAGCTTCAACAGTTTATGAGGACGATGATCCCGATCTTTTAACAGGTAACGTTAATAGCTAGGTCACGTTATATGGATACCGGTGTATTCTCCCCAACAAAGGATGACCGTCTTGAATTATAACACATCCCTTACATACAAAGTACCAATTGGTCGGTCGAATAGCCAGGTTACCATTTGTCGTGTCTAACAAGACAACATAAAACACATTCCAGAAATATACTGTACCAATTGGCGGGCGTATAACTAGTTGGCGGGTCAAATAGCCAGGTTACAATTTGTAACAGGTCGTGTCTAACATCATACAACGCATTTCATACTCAGGTTACCATACCAAGACACCATAAAAGAGACATATTTAAACAGAGAAGCATTACTATTTCATATATGTTTTTATAGCACAGTGGCGTTGCTTGTGCAGTATCGTAGCAGTAAAACGTCGTCCCCGCGCTTGCAATCAGTACTGTTATTCATTCGATCTTTGGAGATCGCTGAGCCCGATACTTATATTTAGTGATCGGTGGTACATTTTCAATTTCTTTTGTTTTCTTAGTTAATTTTCGATTCGGTGGTTTCACTACTCCTGCCGATAAAAGGCTCTGGGTATAGTTTAACCACTGATAGGATACGTTTTCTGCTTTTTAATTTAGTCTTTTGGCTGTTACTTGTAATACGCAGGCTTCATAACCGCTGCTCCAATCTAAATTCCTTTGTTTCGCTCTTCGGGGCATACACTTTTGTTAGATCCTGAGACTATACGCCGCTGTATATAGGGGATGAAATAAAGATACAAGTATTGCTATATTCACCACCATATTCTTGCCATCTTCGGGATGGTTAAAATTCTAGAACAAACAAAAATGTTTTAAAACCGTAATTAAAACAAATATCATTGGACATATTCACGATCAATGTCGTACAAGCGTAAGCAGATGATGAATTCCAATACAACAACTTCTTACTTCGTACTTAAAATGTAGGGTCTTTTGTTGTTGTTGTAGTTGTTTTACAAAAGTATCTAAGAATTATTGATTAAACTAATATTTGTGAAAAGACAAGCATAAATGAGGTAGGTGAAAGTATACCGAATTTCACACAAAAAAGCAGCTCTCCGTATATATAATTATGTGTTTTATCAATTTCAGCTCAAGCTGGTCAAAAGATAGTGGGCAAAGATGGTGCTATTTATGAGGTCGTTGTTGATCCCCTCACAGGAAAAAAATATAAAAAGTAACTTGCTTTTAAAATATAACAATTATCAATATCTAAATATGGTTTATGGTTTTAATGTAAAATACCGCTTAAGCCGGTGCTAGGGGGCGTGAGAGGTGTTGTGCCTTATATTACCACTCTTAAGCAGACTCAGTAAAAGTAGATTTAAATGTCGACCAGGAAATGTAACATTCAAGGACCACAGCCAGCCAAAAACACGCACAGAAACAAAAAATAATTGCAAAGATGAATAGAAGGCAAGAGATGATATTCCAAACATAAACGTGTTGACAATAGGGCTACCGCGTTGGAACGGTCAGTAGCAACAAATGCCGCTGTTTGTTTTAAACCGAGTTTGCTACTTTTCTCTCATGTTTGCGTTTGTTCTTCCGAGGGATACCCTTTTTGGCATTTATAAATAACAAAATAAAATAAAAAAGTCATATAATTAGCTCTTTCTTTATAGTTTGATAGAATATAAAGAGGCAAGTTAACTATGTGAAATTTTCTCCGCTGCTAACCTAGCTTGCATAGTTTTGTTCATGCTGAGAATATTTAAATAGAAGCTCAAATGAACTAGCAATGTAACATGAAAACGCTGTTTCCAAGTCATCTATTTTAGTAAACGTTATAAATAACGCGGCGAACTTTTGAAAGTTGCTGCCGCTAAGATTTATTTCTACTGTATACATGTACATTGTTTGATAATGAAACATGTAGGCATATTTTTGTTACGTGAATTGGAACTTTTTAAGTTGATGTTGTAAACGAATGTTGTATGATTACAGGAAAATTGGACATGAGTCAGATATAGACAGTGGCATTGACACGTTGACAAAGGGCAAGAAAGGAAAGAAAGGCAAGATCGGTGGAATTGATGAGGATGAGACTCCAGAAGTACGTGCAGCTCGCAAGGCTGGAAAGCGTGATGAAAATAGTGACAGTGACTTTAGTTATAAGAGCGTAGTCAGCGCTGGCGGCACACGTCACGTGCAACGCCGAAAGAAACATGCCGACGGAACATATAGTGATCCTGAATCTTATCACAGTGATAAAGATCCAGACGGTGCCGCACGACGGCGTCGTCGTCGACGGGAACGCGAACATCAAAATAGTGCTCATAGTTATTATAGTGTTGTAAGCGAGGGTGGTACGAGACATGTGAAACGGAAACGGAAACGAGAGGATGGTACATATAGTGATAGTGAGAGTTACCATAGCGCTGATAGTAACAAGCCAGGTGGAAGATTAGCTGAAAAGAAAAAGAAAGAAAAGGAAGCTAAAGCTAAAGCAGCAAAAGCCGCCAAAGAGGCAGCCGAAGGAAAGAAAAAGAAGAAACAGCGTGGAGGTAGTGGAAGTGACTACAGTTATACAAGTGAAGTAAGCGAGGGTGGCACACGCCATGTGACTCGAAAGAAGAAGCTCAGAGATGCAAAGGGCAATGTGATCGGCTATGGTAAAGCAGAAGAGTTCTCGGAGTCAGACGATGAAAGGTAGGTCTATGTTTGTATAATTAACAATAAAGCACTATTTCTAGACAACTGTTTTGATAGACATCTGACATTAAAAATGATATGCCATTCCCATTATAGAAAACAATCATCTGGGAGATAATCCATCTTGACGTTATTGTACAAAGGGGATATTTACCCATCCACTCTGGTCCACTTTCTAAATCTGTTGAAATGCCAATTGTTATACCAGATACAATTATTGGAACAGTTAATCACATACACGCGCACGGGCGCCCTTGCACAGGTTCATATCGCTCATTGTCATATTTGTTTAAAATAAATTACAAATAAATATATTCATGTAAGTACTATATATAAATGGTAGACGTTTTGTAATAAAGTATTTTCTTAGATACATGCATTATTAATATCAAATTTAAACATGTATTTAACATGTAACCTCGTTAACAATATTCTTAATAGTTAAAGCACATTACAAACTATTGCGCCAACAGCATTTGCTTAAGAAAATTGTATAAATAATCAATGAAACCAACAACGGGAAGGGAAGAGTTTTATCTAATGCTATTATGACTTGTTACTTAACTCATTTGCCATAATACTATTTCTATCGTATTAATGTTGATATTACTCTGTACGTAAAATAACATACGTAGGGAAATTACCCATATATTACTCCTACTAAACTTTAGGTTTGATGACCCTATGTATTTAACGTCCCATGTACCTTATATGACCAATATATCTTCAAACAGTACCGTGTGTGTCTTAATTGTTTTGATTCCCACTCAAAGAATGGTTAATATCCAATACATATTCCAACGTAACGTTGTGTGTCAATATTTATGTTGCTAATCTAAATATTTGTTTTCAGATATATATTCTGACATAAAACTGTATGCCGATATTTGCAGGTTTCTCACATTAGAAGTGTTTTAGTTACTATTCCAACAAAAAAGTGTTTGATGGTTTCCCAAGCAATCAAGTCGCGTGAATTAGTCTGTCGTCAGTCATTAGCGAGCCTGAGGGGTTCAATAGACTACTTTCCTCTAAAGGAAGCTCACATATCCCATGTATATTCCAAATTTAACTTATGTGTCCCTATATTTCCACTCAGAGATGCGCGTATTTCCAATACATTGTACAACTGTGTCCATAATCCTATATTCCAACATTAATTTGTTTGTCGAAAAAACTCTAATTGTGCCTTGTTTATATAGCGTATACAGCGAGATATCTGATGGTAAGGGAGGTAAAATCTTGGTAAAGAAACCAAAACTTACAAGCAAACAGAAAGCTGAGGCTAAACTTAAAACCAAGGCCGCAGCGAAAGCAAAAGATCAGATAAAGAATATAAAAGGAGGAAAGTTTGCAGCTGTAGCCGATTTCAGTGATGCATCAACCGATTCCGATGCTGTTGATCTTGAAAACATGACAGAAGAGGAAAAGACTGCGTATTTTAAAGCTAAGGCAGAACGAAAAGCGGTGAGGGAAGCCAAACGGAGAGAAAAATATGGAGATAAATACGATCTTATGGTGGAGAAACAAAAGGAGTTCGTAATACTATGATTACATTCTGCATGGGGCTTGGTTCTTTGCAGCACATTTGGCTATTGCTACACACGATACAATCTTGAATGGACTTTGGATCTTTGCTTTACACACTCGAATCTAACATGGCTTTGGAGAAATGTCTATTCACACTAAAACCTTACATAATAAACCCTAACTTGGTGTTGGGCATTTGCTTTTCATGCTACAACCTACTTCCACAAAATGGAACTTTGTTTGAACATTATACGTACTTAGAATATATACTGTATTTTATGTTTTTAAGACATTTCTTACCTTTTATTATTCAAAACATAACTCCAGTCAGGCCGCTAATGTATTTATCATCAATACGTAGGTTGCAATTATTCCGATTAAGAAGCCTCGCTTTCGTTGAGTAGAACTGATAAAACATTATACATTTTGGAAATGTGGCAATTTTCACTATTCCATTCACAACTATGTTATGTACAAAACAAATTATATGAGTCAGGTTAGAAATTATTTGTGTTTCAAAAGCTTCGCTATCAAAAAGAGCGTAGCATTTCGGAAAAATTCTACTAAATATTTGAATTATTAGATATCTGAACTTATGAAAAAAAGTATGAAAGGTGACATATGGAAATCGTCGAACACCATTTTCTGGTGTTGGTTAAAGAACACACGGCACGTTTGATTGTTTAAAGATCGTCGCGAGCTTACAACTATCAAGATAGTCGTATATTTCGTCAGTATTTTGACATAACTTGCATATTTACACATCAGTAATCACCTTTATTATATGTTCAAAGCAAACAGTTTGCGCATTTTAATAATTGTTCATTATATTGCATTACTAATTTATTGAAACAGATGGAAGAATAACGAAGGCAATTAAAAAATTCAAATTGTATTACCTATGTATATGCAAACAGGCTTAAGCCTAGAATAATACCGCATGTATAGATTTAGGTGCCACTCATTTTAATGCTGCTAACTTTTTCAAAATGGCAGTGTGCCACTTTTAGGGCACATTACACCTTTCTTGTGCATGTTTAATTTACTTCTTCTTCACAGCTACGTCATATCTGTGATGTGTTTTGTTTTCTGTTACCTCATGGTATAACCACGTTCTACTAGTTATTGTGTACTTCTACTAATATTACTGAATGTGTATCTAAATTGGCACATTTGTTCAAAGATCAGCTAGCTTAATCATTGGTTAGTGTAAACTTTCAAAGTACATTTTCTCATAAAAATATGTTTTGTACTACTAAAACTTTTTTAATTGCATTTCTTCTTAACATGATTCTTTCACGTGCTCAGTTTCTGGTACAAATATTCATTTATCGAAAATTCAGAGAGATTTGAAAGTTTGACATAACGCTTGGATCTTTGGACTACTGGGCCTATATATAGTTACTCACACTGTTTGAATGTTAACACATGTTTTAATTATTAAACACCTTATCTCCTATGCATCTTTGTGTATTTATATTTGGGTTCTTTTCTAATTCTGGGATACTTATTATTTACATGTAACAGATTTTCAATATATCATAAGTAATTTCTGTTTTAGCAACTCAACAATATATATACGTTGATAAGGTTGTAATTGTAAATTATGACACAGACAAATATAGGCCTATGCTGGATCGTAAAATATTTTTTTATTATAAATAATCAATCTCTTCTAAACAATTCATTTGTTAAAACAACATTGAGTGGAGTGATTGCATTGTTCCACTGGCATGACATTTTAAAACGCATATACATATGTGCGTTCTTTAACATGCAAAATCAAAGCTTCATCATATTTATAGAAGTTGCTTTTGTTTAGTCAGATATTTGGTAGCCTTGTTTAGCCGTGGAATTTGAAGTTATCTTTATTTCGACACATATTTTCATTGCGTATCTGATGTTCTTCAGATTGAAGAAATTGAAGAAGCTACAAGAGATGCGAGAGAAGGGAATGATAAGTCCTTCAAGTGATTGGTCCATAGATTCAGATACCGGGGAGCCAGTCAGGAAAACCGCTAAGAAGGAGTAAGAAACATTATTTATGTTTTGATTGTATGGTGTTTTACGTCATTTTCAACGCATATAAGGTTATATATGACGGTCGATTTTTTTTTGTAGTGGAGGCAGACCTCCCACTTTTTCTGGGTAGAACCAGTACTGTACACCTCCCGCCATCCCTAAGAATCGAATTACTTATGAGTTTGTTTTGTAGACATGATGCACTTTATATATTCAATAGCAGGTCCAATTTGCAACAGCTTCTTGTTTAATTTAGGTGGTGCAGTTTTAAACTGCATCCTGAAAGAAACAAAGGCCAAACTATTAAGAACAATGTGTTATAACAATGGCAAACGTTGTTTAGTTGTTTACGAATTTTAATGTTAGAAAACGTTAGGTATGAATACAGTTGTAAGTATACCGTTTGTATGTTTTTTTTAAAAATGTCTGTATGAAAATAAGACACCTACTGGAAGAAATCATCTTTCAATGAAGAAACAGTTATTATTTTACATACAGTTTACCTTTATGGTGACTCGTTAACAGGGCAAAGAAACAGAAAATTCTCCAAGATTTAAGAGAGAAGGGCCTTATCAGTCCGTCCAGCGACTGGACTGTTGATTCAGAGGGTAAACCCGTCAGGATCAGCGAACTTGTGTAAGTATTATGTAAGACAGCGCATTAATTTTATATCACTAACTTAAAGATGGTGTTACTATATATGATCATTACGTTGTTCTCGACAGAAAACATATTGATGAAAAATCGAAATTGGTAATTTTATGAAAATAATATTTGTGGTGCATGTTTTGATTTGAATAAGACAGATGTCACTATTTTCTGGTAGACAAGACAGTAAATGCGGTGTCATGATCATTACGTTGTTCTCGACAGAAAACATATTGATGAAAAATCGAAATTGGTAATTTTATGAAAATAATATTTGTGGTGCATGTTTTGATTTCAATAAGACAGATGTCACTATTTTCTGGTAGACAAGACAGTAAATGCGGTGTCATGAAAACATATTGATGAAAAATCGAAATTGGTAATTTTATGAAAATAATATTTGTGGTGCATGTTTTGATTTGAATTAGACAGATGTCACTATTTTCTGGTAGACAAGACATTAAATGCGGTGTCACATTAATTTCGCTTACAAAACGGTTGGGTGGGGGGGGGGGGGGGGGGGGATTCATCCATATAGGCCTATATACTGCTAAAAATATATAAAACTATTGTTTAACCTAAAGGTGTATACGGTTCTGAGCTGTGGTATAGTTTGTCTGATAGCGATATTTTATTTCTTGAAAGAAGGACTCGATTCTGTGTAAAATGTATGCAGTCAATTGGTAAAAGAACACGAACAGATATTGCTTTGGGGCTTATAGGGTTAAATTCTATGGAGTCTAAAATTAATAGAAGAAAACTAACCTTATTTGGCCATTATGAAATTTATCCATTTACTCCAAAACGATTTTTTTCTACTTCGCCCTATTTAGAAAATGAAAACTTTGCGAAAGTATAATATACTGAAAGGAAAAAGAAACACATAATGGATATTTCGGCTATATATTGTATGTTTAACATGCTACTGCTAATCGAATGGTACAGGGCGACATTAGGCCTGTCCTTTCGGAAAGAAGGTTTAAACTGCACCGAACACACCAATGGTTACCCCTTTAAAGTTTCATTATCGACAGAATCCGCATTTGGCTGAAGCAGGTGAGCAAACTTAGGCTTTAAATGTTGCAATCTCTTAACATTAAACACAATACTGAAATGGCTTGACTTTTTCAAGCGAAACTTCAGCATTTATGAATTTCGTGTAACAAAGTATACTTTGATTGAAAGGTCTACTACATGACAGAATTGTCCTTTCTGTAATTAGTTGTAGCCCCTACGTTGATATATATCTGGAATATTACGTGGAATTAGGTGTATGTAATAGAGTAGTATAGGCAATTTTTTGAATATGCGTTTCTTTTTCCTTTCAGTATATATTTGAACATCTAGTAAAGTATACAGAAACTGGCACATTTCCATCTAAGTTTGTATGGAAACGTTTACTAAACAAATGTGTAATGAATCTTTAAATAGTCACAGGCAAAATTGTTTACATTGTTAACAGGGCTTGCTGATATAGACCGACTCGCCGTTCAGTTAGGTGCTCCGTGTGAAAGAATGATGCCTCTCCTTGGCTATGAATACGCATCATTCTTAGAGTATAATATAGCACGCATTAGCAAATGTCCATTATATTAATCGCAACTATTTCTGTTATAATATATTGTAGTTCCTGTTCAAGTAAACCAACTACTCGAATATTAGATAGAATCTAGTTGACATTTATGTTTTTTGTTAGTCTTATTTTGGCAAATACATATGCGTATATGCTGCTTTCAGGGAAAATATTTACTAATTTTTGCTTGTTGCTTTTCCTCTCTTTGTTCATTTCTTTCTGTTTTATTGCATACTCATATACTCTGTACTGTCATTATATGTAATGTATGTATGACTCTCCGCATGCGGAGGATATAAAGAAATAAACTATTGACAAGTTTGATACTAAATACAGGGCTCAGGGTAAACGAGAAAAGGGGAAGAAGGGGAAGAAGAAAGACGGCCACGAGGCTGACGATGAAAGTGATGAAAGTAAGTGATTTAGACATTGCCACTGAATTATAGGAGTTTTATATAGCATGTACAAATACAAAATTGCAATTTTAATTAATATTAAATCTGTTTCAATTGTTCAACCTCATCAATGATATATAGTTTATTCATTTTTCTAATAAAATTAAAATATATTTGCTTTTTTACTTGCTTGCTTTTGAAATTATTTCATACTTTGTTTAACGTGTGTTATTAGTGACATGTGTAGTTCCGCTTGCCTTGCTGACCATTATGCTTTTAGATTAATAGTGTGGACATGGATGCTGAATCGTATTACGCACTTTCTGATATACAGTTAAATATACACCATTATACGCCAAGAGGTAATGGCACTTTCCACCTGTAAATTGTGTCAAATATATTAAATGGTCACCTCTTTTTTCAACATTGCATGTATGATTCAGCATTCAACGAATCATTCTCGGTTGTTTATAACCTTATCTGGCTTTTGTTTTATCGCTTTGCAAACTCATGACCTGACAACTTATTCTTGAAGCACTAAAACAAATTGACTATGTGTATGTGCATGTTTCAGACCTTCTACATGATCCATCTATGACTCGATACTCATAATACTTTTCATGTAAGGGTCGTCATGCAGGCTCTGATACCACCCTCATAGTGATGGGAACATTTTCTGTCTGTTTTTGGTGTGTTGCTTTTTGTAGTTTGCCTTATTTTATTTTTCTAGTTTTAGATCTTTTTTTTCACTAATACAGATATATACGCAAACATGAATATATTATGTAAATGTATAAAGACATACACTGTCTTATTACACTTACTACTGTTTATAGGAGACGGGTCAACTTCGTGTTCTTTTTAATCAACGACGCGTGATAGCTTAAGGAAAAACATCTCATGTGCTCTCGGTTTCTGTGATTTTGAGAATGTATTTGTTACATGTTACGAAACGGTTCACTATAGAACAAAACATCTTGGAAAAAAACACACCAGCGGACCCGTACCATTTCATTGAGAATTGTGATAGCTTGTTGACGAACGAATCAGTGATTACAATGGATCAAAACAAGTCTTGAATATTTTTAAAACGTATGTTGCGATGAAGAAATATTTTACACAAGAAGAATAACTTTGCTAAGATGACAGTATTGTAGAACAGACAATTTGTAAGTATTGCGGTCTTTTCAAATAAGAACTTGCTTTTGTAACATAATGTTTGTTATGTGTTAGCTATTGAGAAGCATTATGCTAGGTGCTTTCTAGTAGTGTTAGCGCTATTATTTAATAATAACACTGAAATAATTTGGCGATGGGTCTTAAATATACTAATATTGCAATAACGAAAACAGTTTAGAATACAATTTACTAATTTTAATATGGAAATATGTCCAGATGGTGTCTTGTAGTGGAACTAAAACTATATTTTTGAATTAAATAACTGCTTAACAATAACATTTAAAACATCTCTTTAACCGTTATAATAAAATTTGATCTAGACAAACATATTATCTACAATTGTACATATTTGTTGTTATCAAACTAAACATATGATCGTTATATGTATCATACTTTAGGTGAATATGACCCTATTACTGGAAAGAAAATAAAGAAGCCTAAAAGGACAACCCGCCCTGGTGACGAGGGCCCTGACGAATATGAATATGTAAGCTGTTAATTCGAATACATACACGCTAACTAAATACTTCAAAACCGCCGCGTGTCCCTTTAATAATAAAGCAAAAACAAAAGCAAACTCTACCAAGTATATTGATATCGTTATATTAACATTAAAACGTAGACACTTAAACAAAAGATTATGCTCTGAGGTATTAAGTTTGACACAAATCCAGTTGTATATTGTGATAATAAAACGTTTTGAATTACTCCACTTCAAACAGTGGTATGCATATATAATACACATGCGATCCTATATACTGAGCAACGAGCTGTAATTCTGTTATTATTTCAGCAATATGATGACCAAGGGAGGATAATAGGCAAAAAGAAGAAAGGTGGAGGAGCGGTAAGTTAGATAACTAACTAAAACAACATAAAGTGTAATGTACCCAAGTGTATATTACACTATCACACTAAATATAAAACAAAATATATAATATATTACGCTACCCGAGTATATATTAAACAACCCCAGTAAACATATACACTAGCACAGTATATATTACACTACCCCTTATATATTATACTACCCCAACATATATTACACTACCGCAGTAAATATATTCTACTACCCCAGGATGCGTTACACTACCCAAGTATATATTACACTACCCCACTATATATTACAATACCTCAGTATGTATTACACTATCCCAGAATATATTACACTACCCCACTATATATTACACTACACCAGTACATATGGCACTATCTCAGTATATATACACTACCCCTGTGCATTTTACACTACCCAAATATATATTACATTACCCAGTATATATTACACTACCCATTGTATATAATACTGCCCCGGTATATATTACAATACCTCAGTATGTATTACACTATCCCAGGACATATTACACTACCCCAATATATAGTACACTACCCCACTATATATTACATTACCCCAGTATATATTACACTACCCCAGTATATATTACACTACCCCAGGATGCAATAAACTACCCCAGAATATATTACACTACCCCACTATATATTACAATACCCCAGTATATATTACATTACCCCAGTATATATTACACCACCCCAATATATAGTACACTACCCAATAATATATTACACTACCCCAGTATATATTACACTACCCCAGTACATATGGCACTATCTCAGTATATATTACACTACCCCTGTGTATTTTACACTACCCCTATATATATTACACTACCCCAGTATGTATTACACTACCCCAGTATGTATTACACTACCCCATTATATATTACACTAACCCATTACCTAATACACTACTCCAGTATATATTACACTACCCCATTATATATTACACTCCCCCAGTAAATATTACACTACCCCAGTATATATTACACTACCCCAGTACATATGACACTGTCTCAGTATATATTACACTACCCCTGTGTATTTTACACTACCCTTATATATATTACACTACCCCAGTATGTATTACACTACCCCGGTATGTATTACACTACTCCAGTATATATTACACTACCCCATTATATATTATACTACCCCAGTAAATATTACACTTCTCCAGTATATCTTACTCTACCCCAATATATTACTCTACCCCAGTACATATTACACTACTCCGGTATATATTACACTTCTCCAGTGTATATAACTCTACCCCAGCATATATTACACTACCCCCAGAATATATCACCCTATACCAGTATATATTACACTACCCCTGTACATATTACTCTACCCCAACATATATTACCCTATACCAGTATATAGTGCACTACCCAGTATATATTACACTACCCCAGTTTATATTACACTACGCTAGTGCATATGACACTACCCTAGGATATATTACCCTATACCAATATATTTTACACTACCCCAGTACATATTACACTACACAAGTATACATTATCCTATCCCAGTATATATTACACTACACCAGCATATTTTACACTACCCCACTGCCCAGTTTATATTACACTACGCTAGTACATATTACACTACCCCAGGATATATTACCCTATACCAGTATATATTACACTACCCCAGTACATATTACACTACACAAGTATGTATTACCCTATCCCAGTATATATTACACTACACCAGCATATATTACACTACCCCAGAATATATTATATTGCCCAAGAATATATTCACCACCCTAGTACATATTACACTACCCACCCAGTGTATATTACACTACACCAGTATATATCGCACTACACCAGTATATATTACACTACACCAGTATATATTACACTACTCCAGTATATATTACACTACACCAGTATATATGACACTACCCCAGTATATATTACACTACATCAGTATATATTACACTTCACCAGTATATATTACACTACCCCAGTATATATATTACGCAATATATTACACCACCCCAGTACACATTACACTACCCCAGTATGTATTACACTACCCCAGTATGTATTACACTGCCCAAGGCTATATTACACTACCCCAGTATATATTACACTACCCCAGTATATATTACACATCCCCAGTACATATTACACTACCCCAGTATATATTACACTACCCCAGTATATATAACACTACCGCAGTATATATTACACTACCCCAATATATATTACACTACCCAAGTGTATATTACACTACCCCAGTATGTATTACATTACCCCAGTGTATATTACACCACCCCAGTACATATTACACTATCCCAGTATATATTACACCACCCCATATTACACTACCCCAGTATATATTACACCACCCCAGTACATATTACACTACCCCAGTATATATTACACTACCCAAGTATATATTGCACTACCCAAGTGCATATAACACTACTCCAGTTTATATTACACCACCCCAGCACATATTACACTACCCCACTATATATTACACCACCCCAGTACATATTACACTACCCTAGTATATATTACACTACCCCAATATATATTACACTCCCCCAGTATATATTACACTACCCAAGTGTATATTACACTACCCCAGTATGTATTACATTACCCCAGTATATATTACACTACCCCAGGGTATATTACACCAACCCAGTACATATTACACTACCCCAGTATATAGTACACCACCCCATACACTACCCCAGTATATATTACACTACCTCAGTATATATAACACCACCCCAGTATATATTACACCATCCCAGTACATATTACACTACCCCAGTATATATTACACTACCCCAGTATATATTACACTACCCCAGTACATATTACACTGCCCCAGTATGTATTATACTACCCTAGTATATATTGCATTACCCAAGTATATATTACAATACACAGGTGTACATTACACTACCCAGTATATATTACAATACACAGGTGTATATTACACTACCCAGTATATATTACATTGCACCAGTACATATTACACTACCCGGTATATATTACATTACCCCAGTATATATTACAATACACAGGTGTATATTACACTACCCAGTATATATTACAATACACAGGTGTATATTACACTACCCAGTATATATTACACTGCCCCAGTATATATTACACTACTTCAGTATATATTATATATTACACTACTCCAGTATATATTACACTACCGCAGACTGTATATATTACACACACCCCACCCCCTCCACCTCATCCACCGTATATATTACACTACCCCAGTATGACGTACTGCCCTCGCCTGAGGTCCTGCAGATATAACACGTCCACTCTATACACATAGACGAAAACAGTATTGAGATGAACCATGTAACAGTACTATTGACTTTGTCTGTAAATATTTTCTCTGAATTTATTGTTTTTTACATTTAATACACTCGCACTAATTTCAGGACGGTGACGATAGTGGTTCAGAGTACGGCTACGAATATGGTAAGAAGATTTAAACACTTTTATACTTAGACATAATATCGGAATACATATATCATGGTATTAGCTAATTACAGTGAAATGTATTATCTGCAATTACGCATAGAACTCTACTGTTTTGAGGAAGCATAAACACATTGTTCATTTACTATTTTACTTGCTTTATTTTTAAGAAAATACTATCATATTTGAATTTTAACTGTTATAAAGAGTCGTTATTTGTTTGCAGATGATGATGGTAATGTACGAGTTGTCAAGAAAGAAAAACCTCCCAAGAAATTTGGAGGTAAATGTTAAAATGTATATGTTGATTTCAGTTAGGCAATAGCAAACTATAGTTACAATTTTAAGTCGTGCATTGACGTTTACTAGTTAGAACGAAGTGTTATCTACAAGAATCAATAATTACATATGCATACCTTTCGCTGCTGTTCATTGGTTAGATTTATAACGTGATCATTTTTGTTTACATCGATACATTCCATAATTATAAATCGCCACCCTCGGATAGTGGACAACGTTGTACAATAAAGAGAATATAAGAGGTGTCCCGATTCGAGGATTGTATGGAGAATTAGAACAGTAAACAAATATAAACCTATATGCAAACGTTCAGCAGGAAGTTCAGCATACATCCAAAAAATGAGAAAAATGGCCCTATAAAAATTAAAACCGCATTGGCACCGTAGGTCCGCACTGTACCACAAACATACAGCAAATTTACTTTATAATTAAAAGGACAATACACAACACAAAGTGTGGTGAATATAGATATAAAAATCGAACAGGAAAAGCAGCATTCAAGGACGACAGTCAATCACAAACACACACAGAAACAAAGAACAAATTTAAATATGAATAAAATGCCAAATAAGACATCACAAACACAGAAGGGTTGACAATAGGGCTACCGCCTTGGAACGGTCAGTGGCAAAAAAGGCCGCTGGGGGTTTAAACCAGGTTATAGGGTGCACCAAACCTCACACTTACCCTACTGTCAATAATATAAAACGGGACAGTGTAAATAAAGAAATCCCCGCCATGAACTGTTCTCTAACCAACAAGGCAGCATTAATAGGCAATATAAGTAAAATAGACAGGGTTATCGACATGGACCGGTCAGTAGCAACAATATCTACTTGTAACACTCACTAAACGACAATCATATAATGAAACACATATGAGACATCACAAACTGACAACGGTATCTGTAGGGCTGACTATTTGAAACGGTCGCCAGAGGGACCTAGTAATGTGTTTGAACGCAATATTTGTCTTTTTGCGTGCTTTTGGGTTTACTGTTTTCTGTGAAAGCTGCATTTTCTGTTCGACTTGTATACTTACTTTTACATGTTAGACTAATAAGAATACTTATAATGCATGATGTCTGTAATTTATGGGAGTGTTGACATTGCTGAATAACACAAATTTAATTTGTACAATTTGTCATGTGATTCTGTAAATTTACACAATGATTCTTACAATTATTTACATGCATCATCTGTGTTATTAATTACATGCATCAGCTGTGTTATTATTTACATGCATCATCTGTGTTATTATTTACATGCATCATCTGTGTTATTATTTACTGGTCCTTTCGGATAATCAAGTCCACTATTTGTGGAATTAAAGAAGAATACCGCTAGTGGGCGTGAGAGTTGTTGCACATTATATTACCTCTCATGAACAGGCTCAAATAAAACCGAGTCTCATACTGTACTCTCTTGGTTGTGTTTTTTGCTTGCAAGGAATCCCCTTTCCAGTGTTTATTTTAGTACAAATAGTCATTTTGTTTTTCCAAAGGATCCAATGCTGATGATGCAGCCTTTGAAGTAGGCGCTGATGGAAAGATACGGCTGCGGGATGGGCAAAAGAAAATAGATCTTTCAAAACTAACCTCTGACGATCTTAGAAAACTTGGTATTGATCCGGACCTTGACCCAAAAGAGATAGCAAGACTTTTAAAGGAGAAGTTTGGTAAAGATGTAGATATAACAATGGGAGACAAACTCATACCGACAAAACGATTTAGTGATTTCGGAAGTGATGCAAACACGGACGACTTAGCCGACGACGAGGATTTGGACGTAACCACGTGTAAGTATGAACAAATTATTTTGTGGTGACAGAATACGTGTCCTATGAAATTAACTTAAAATAAACGTTGTTTTATTACATAACAAGAGCGCCGCCTGACGGGGCATTATACGCCTGTTTCCTAAAGTTTTTATGTTAAAGCATTTCCAATGTGTCAGGTCAATATAACCATTACCTTTGACCTTCTAACAAAAAAAACTGATAGGGGATGTTGTTTAACCAAGAGAACTATTTGTATAAAATGTCAAGACTGTAGATCAAATAGTTTGTACATAACAGCTCAGAAGAAATGTGTCATGATCAGGTCACAGTGACCTTAAAATCTACTAAGCTTACAATCAATAGGGGTCGTTGTTTTAACATGGGTACTATTTCAGTAAAGTTTCAAAACTGTAGGACTAATAGTTACAGAGCGTGTTTTGAAGTTAATGTGTGGAATGTGCATTTCCATATAAGGTCAGTGTAACCTTGACCTTAAAACTACTGGCCCAAAAAGCAATAAGGCTTCTCATTTTACCTAGGGCAATGTATCTATGAAGTTTTATGAGTGTAGGTGTTACTGTTTTGAAGTTATTGGGCGAAATGCATATTTACATATTAGGTCAATGTGACCTTGACATTTGACCTACTGGCCCCAAATGTGATAGCTAGGGCAATGTATCTATGAAGTTGAAGTTTCATGAGTGTAGGTGTAAAATATAGATATAAAAATCAAACAGGAAAAGTAGCATTCAATGACGACAGTCAACCATAAACACACACAGAAACAGAGAACAACTTTAAGATCAATAAAATACCAAAAAAGACATCACAAACACAAACGAGTTGACAATAGGGCTACCGCCTTCGAATGGTCAGTGGCAAAAAGGCCGGTGGGGGTTTAAACCAGGTTAAAGTTGCGGAGTTATCGTCCGGAATGCGTCTTTCTATATAAGGTCAT
This sequence comes from Cyrtodaria siliqua, assembly GCA_037043455.1. Lineage (NCBI taxonomy): Eukaryota > Metazoa > Mollusca > Bivalvia > Adapedonta > Hiatellidae > Cyrtodaria > Cyrtodaria siliqua. Next base: position 415,048 of record JAWPHD010000539.1, on the reverse strand, counting down.
GGTGACCTTGACTTTTGACCTAAAAAACAATAGGGATCCTTCTCTCACTTAGGGCAATGTACCTATGAAGTTGTATGAGTGTATGGGTTATGGTTTCGAAGTTATCATCAAGAATGCATCTTTCTATGTAACGTCACGGTGACTTTGACCTTTGACCTACTGATCCCAAAAACTATAAGTTTAAACATATTTATTTTACATCGATTGCGAAACAAGTTATTGCAACTTAGATTAATCACTCTCGATGGCTTCCTGGGTATAACCAGTACTAAGCAATGTGGATTAATTATCTTGCTCAAGGATAAATAACGTGGCTGCGGCGAGGATCGAACCCACGACCTCTCGATCTGGAGTTCGGCGCTCTACCACTGGACCACGCACTCCACAAAAACTATAGGAATTCTCCCCTCACCTAGCGCAATGTGCTTATACTGTTTCATGAGTGTAGGTGCTATGGTTTCGAAGTTACCGTCCGGAAAGCGTTTATCTATTTAAAGTCACGGTGACCTTGACCTTTGACATACTGACCCCAAAACAATAGGGATACTCCTCTCACCTAGGGCAAAGTACCTATGAAGTTTCATGAGTGTATGAATAATGGTTTCGGAGTTATCGTCCGGAATACGCAATTGTTTAGGGACGGACGGATGGACAGACCCCATACTATAATACGTCCCGTTTTTCAAACGGGCGTAAAACGGGCGTATAAAAAGGAAGCGAAACAAGACTACATTCTGAATCTGAGTCTACTACTTTCCTGTTATGTTTGTGTTCGTTATTTAAGTAGTTTCCTCTTTTCTTTATTTACTGTTCTATCACCATTGAAGTTGAAAGCTTTGCAGGACGTTGACTATTAGCAGCTATTATATTGATAACATTGTTGTTTTTGTTAACGTCGTTAAGTCCTTAAATTGATTGTTTAACTGTGTTTCATTACAGTACGCGGAACAAAGAAGGTTAACGTTGTATGGAAACGAGGCGGAAAGCAATTACAAGATCACATGAAACGAATAATGGACCAGTGCAAATTACGAGATGAATATGCCAAAGATCTGGACGAAAAGGGTAAGCGTATATATTAGTTTATCATACGTATGTTAGTAATAGTAGTTCAACACTATCCAACTATTAGTATTAAGTTTGTCGCTAGTTACCTCCTTGACCCTAAGAACCACATTCAATGACCTAATTGACTCCAAGAACTACACAAAGTCGCATCATAAACTCCGAGAACCAAAGCTAAACGCATAACATTAATTGATTGAATTCAATTAAATAAAAATTTAAATAAAACTGACGGTATTCAATATACCTCGTGGCCAGCCTTGTAGTTTAAAACAATTCTGAGAAGCACACCTTAATTTATGCAACTGTGAAAGGAACTGAAATGTCACAAAACCGCTAACAAACAAGATGAAATTATGAAACTGAGCGAAAAAGCTAGTACTTTATTGATTTAAAATATAACATTCATTCAATCTCAACACATCAAACAACACTTCTTTTTTAAACAAACCAATCACAGCCTGAAACAATGTTTGCCGTGTAATACTTATAAACTACTTATTTTGACATATATGCACATTTCAGACGCAGACATAGACTTTCTAACCCATTACAAGCTTGTAGATCCGGGGAAATTAGAATCCTATGGAAGGGCATTCGTAGTGGAGGATGACGACTTCGACACAGTTATTTCCGCCAAGGTAGGCACAAACATTGACTATTTCCATACGTGTTAATATGTTCACATATTGATGTTGTCTTTCTGACATCAACCGTAAAATATCGGCAAAACATCAAAAGAATGTTCATGAATAATGTTATAAAAGCAAAATAATGAACCAAAGTAATATACGTGCTACCCTCACAATACATGAATATAACGTCTTTATCAGTAAACATCACGCACCAAGGGTAGCAAATGTTCTAGAACTGTATAGCTTACGTACTCGTTTGAGTGGGTCGTTTACATAAAATATGTCAATACAGTATTGCATAGGCGTAGGAGCCTAGGGGACAGGGGGCCCGGACCCCGCCCAAATGTTCAGAGTGGTGTGGGGGCAGAGTATGCTTTGGCCCCCACCCATCCCCAATAATTTGAAGAAAAAAATGGTTAGCGCTTTAAAAATACTTTTTTTCCCTATATAATGTTGTAGTTTTAAATTTGTGAACCAAGAAATATAAAAAGACCGGACAGGGAAAGTAGTAATCAAGGAGGACAGTCAATCACAGAAACAAACGCGCAAACAGACAAACAAGAAGGCAAAAGTAATACTAAATGCAAACGACATCACACACACAAAAGGGTTGACAATAGGGCTACCGCCTTGGAACGGTCACTGAGGGTTTAAACCGGTTGTAGGGTCACCAAACCTCAGACTTACCCTACTGTCATCCCATTAAAACAGGACAGTGTAAATAAAGAAATCCCTGCCATGATCTAATCTCTAACCAACAAGTCAGCATCAGTAGGCAATATAAGTAAAACACAAATATGCTCGTGTAAATATAATACAAAAAAACAATAGTCTAGAAAGCTATACTAAAGGTACTCAATGACTTGGCAGAAGCCAGAGCAACAAGAGAATAAACCATTAAGGGCACGACAAGAAAGATCATAGACAAACATCAAACGCCACCGTCCCAATGGGCTTTAAGTAGGCGTCATCATAGGGTCCACAGCCTGTCCGGTCATCGTACAATTAAAGAGGAAAGCATAGTGGCGAACTGTAAAAGGGTCCGCCACCAAGCATGCAGTACGTTGCAAAAGGAAAGGGTCATAACCTCTTTTGATAAACTTTTTAACAAGTTTAACAAAGATAGTATGAAAGTGATCATTACCAAGAATCTTACGAAGTTTATAAATCACATCACCATGGAAGTTTGAAGTTTAGCCCCACTAATAATTGAAACATACTTTTTTGATTGTCAAATATATTTTTCAAAAAGTTTGCCCCCCCCCCCCCCCCCACAACCCCACAGTAAATGAAACGTTCCTACCCCCATTTATTGCTACATATACCTTTTACATCCACTAGGAAACCAAACAAGCTCTAGAAGGAGTTCCATCCGTACAACTTCTAACACCAAAGCAATTTGACTATGTTTTCAAGGTAAGACACAGTTGTTTAAATACACCATGCTATTTTTGTATTTAATTTGTAAGTTCATAGATCTCTGTCAAAATACTGCAATCATTTTTTTTTATGAGAATTTAACTTTTCAAGTGTGATTTTGTGAAAAAATAAATAAAATGTATTATTACATAACTGTCATAAATTTACATTGAACTATGCATAACGTAATTTTAATATCAAACAAAAATAGTTATATCTTCACTAGTGATGTTATAACTTTTTGATATCATCACTAGTGATGATATAACTTTGCCGGAACTACTTTCTTAACATATTTGTACACACTGGTTTAAATTAAACTATTTTTTAATTTCCTCTTTTACGTAAAATTATATAATAAACAGTATAATTAACAGCATAAATTTGATACTGTACTTCGAACTCGTTTTTTTAACCAAATTACATCTTTTTTCCCTAGTGACATAAATTCAGTATCAAATTTATGATGTTAATTATTCTCTATTTATTGTTTCTTACTGTTCAGCCGAGAACACACAGTATTTACATGGTAACTAACGTTATATTGTTATAGAATATCCAATGATATACTTGTTTTGTAATGCACACATTATTTTTATTACAGATATTGAAGATTGATGACGCCTCTCAAGTAACGTTCAGAATGTTTGCTGTTATAACCGCACTGTGTGAAAGGGTTACCCAGATGGAGTAAGTAGTTTTAATTTAATAAGTTTAAAATACTAATATCCTATGAGTGTTGATATTCGTTTAAACTGACACAAATGTGCTGCTTCCGTGTATAGTAACAAAACCTTGAAAATGACACATGCATTTTGTTATATAGAACTCGTATGCGGATACTGAGGACAGCGTTTTTCGATTATTCTAAAATACAGCCACTTCTTACCAAATGAAAACTGCATTTGGTAAATGTTCTTTAGGCTATTATTATTCTTTTTATGCCACACATTTACATGAAAATAATTAACTTTTCAAACTGCAAGTGTCAATAAAACATAGATTTATTTAATTTTACAGTGATTTAAAATAAAACATGTTACCTTTCCCTACAGTCCTCTAAGCAAGTACCTGTTAGAGATCTGTGATCTTCTGGACATTCAGCGGAAGATGGGGTTGTATCGTGCCATGTTTTACTGCAATGCCGAGTCCGACAGGGACGCCAACTTTATAAAAGCAGAATCTCTTAGAATAGAACTGATTGCTGGAGGACTTAATTGGAAACAACAAGAGTTTATCGTGGATAAGCTACAGCCTAATGCTTTCAATGAGGTATTTTATTTTATGATAAATTATTGATAAAAAACAAGCCTAAGCTTGTGCGATTTGCGCATAAGCATGACCATATTATTACCTCCCTTTAGTGATACCCGTGTCTGTCTACTCTCCGAGCACGTTAAAGAACCATAGGAATCTATTCGATAATAAGAGTAGGGTGTTCCCGGATTCCTATGTATCCTTCCCCTCTCTCTGGGGCGGCTTTAAATAACCTATACTGTGTTGATGAGCCGTTAAGCAACATTCAATTCAATGTAATGACTAGTACAGGGTTTTGGGTTGGTTTACACGTCACCTATGCGGTGTCAATAAAAGGTTTTCAGTTTCAATGTTAACGACGTTTGCCTGCTGTTTTCTTATTAAGAAATTCATTTATCAATGACGTCGCTTTTTTGCCCTTTCATAAATAAAAAAAAAGGTCAGCTCCAAACGCAATGGCGCCGTAGGCCAGCATAAGGTCATTTGTAGTATTTATTTAATTGTTCGTTTAGTCTTGTATTTCATCGTGCATATTTTGCGATATTACCACATGAGTTATAACACCTGATGACGTAGTGTAATGTTGAACGATACTATGTAAGGTGTCTGATTGTATTTGTTAATGAAAATGTTGCTAGTTAGTCTTTAGTTTAGTGAATAACTCAAACACACAAATGCTATCATGTTATATAACTTATGTTACATTCTTTTTCCTTATATGAAAAATCTCACTGAATGACCTTAATATTTACTTGCTAAGGTTCGTAAAACGTGAACGTATGCTATTTATGTAAGATCCGCTATCATAAATAAACCAACGACTTATAACACATTCAATTAAACAGAATATTTTGTAGTAATTGGGCATAATAGGGCATACTATATATATATATTGTATTGTGTGTGTGTCTGGAGTGATTAAGTATTGCAGTAGCGATTAATAAAATATCAATCATCTGCACACGACGTTTTAAAGTGTATTATCTCCTCGAACGCCTGTTGCAATGTCGATTGATGCATTTTTAATTGGCACGTTCAAGTTAAACTCGTAACCAATATTAGATAAAACGGTTTATGTGTGATTTATTTTCACCATCCTTACAGATATCCTTCCTAGATTACCTCTGCTATGTGCCATTATTCTTGTCTATGCACGAAAACATTGTCGACAATCCCCTGGACATGGCAGATGATAAATACGATCACATGCTTAGAAAACCATCAGGTGGACATCGACAAAGAGATATGAACCCTCTAGGTAAGGATAACTCGTATCAGTGAATAAGCATGTCCATTTATACTGTTGAGAAATGAATGTTGCCCATTCTGTCAACCCTTTTATGTTGGTGGTGTCGTATAATTCGCTTGTATTTATCGTGTAAATGTTGTTTGTTTTAATTACGTGTTTTGGTTGACTGGGCTCTGTGAATGTTACAAGTATGTTGACGCTGTCAGAAAACATCGTAGTAACCCTTATGCTAGTACACGACTAATGTTTTCTTCGTTTATTTAAAAGGTACGTACTAAAGTAATAAAAGTAGCTGTAAAAGTGGAACAGAATGTAGCATTCACAGAACTGTCATTCAACTATAGCTGTAAAGGTGGAACTGAATGTAGCATTCACAGAACTGTCATTCAACTATCAGTTATTTTAAGTCATTATTAAGAAATAATATGTAATTTTTACAATTTTTATCATTTCATTTAATAGCTTGTACTTTCATTATTTCCGAGAAGTGCTCCTTTAAGTAATGGAAAAGCTATATATCCACGCTTTTTGCTTCATATATTTTATGCGATTTACCATGTTAAGTGACACGTGTCGGCCGAGGTCGTAAATCACGATCATGCACAAGAACCATGGCAAGGGAATAATAAAATGACATGAAGGACAAATATCTCTCTGAAACGCTCATTTAGCTCATTTTGAAAAGCGTATTTGAAATGTATATACAACATAGAATATGTAGATTACCTCAAGCATACATATTTTGTAATAGGTCAGCCTATGAGGAAAGAGTCGGTGTTTCAGCTACGTGAACAGGCGAAGGACCTGCTTGACGGAAAAATTGACCCAAAAGATTTGAAACCGGAAAAGGTCAAACTACTTAATAAAATAGCGACGTAAGTCAGCTTGTGTATTATATGTAAATAATCGTTATTAAAATTCAGTTGTGGGTATGTGTTTGGCTTGTCCATAGTTGCAGATTTGTACATATTGACGAAAACAATTGTGTTTATTTCTGACCAGTCTGGCAGGGCATGATGGTGGTAGTCGACACAATCATGCGCACGCCATATTGCAGTAATATTCCTAATTATTTAAACAATACAAACAATTTCTCGCAAAACTGCCTAGAATAACATTTGATAATATCTCGATTGCATACACTTTTATCTCGAATAATTCTATGTCATAGCGGCACAGTTGTGTTAAAATGCTATACTGCTGCATTTTCCATTTAAACGTTTTATGGGTGTTTGTTTTAATAATGTATTTTTCTATAGTTTAACTCATTCTCTTTATGTGTTTGTGTTTAGGTTACCAAAGCTTATAGAAGACAAACCAGTAGAAATAACATCTGACAGTCCTCCACCGATGATATGGTCTTGATAAGAAGGTGTAGAATAGAATATGATATTCCTCCGCCGATGATATGGTCACGTTAGCAAGTTGTAGAATAGAACCTGATATTCCTTCACCGATATATGGTTCTGAAAACAGGTTTTGGGATAGAACTTTTACTTCCGCAGTACTAGTAACATTCATATTATAGTTCCGACTTTTACCTCGTATCCAATCATGTCGTCCATGTTTCGGTTCATGTGTTAATCGTTAGATGACTGAGGTTACTATTCGCGAGTATAGTGTTGTATACACTCGTCGTTGGTGCATCAATGTGCCATATGGTTCACGACATCCTTTTGTAATTATGAAACATTGTTATATTTGTATATTTAAAAGATACGCAATTTGACATTCACCCATTGTTAAATATTGCATTTTTTGAACATTTTTTTGACGATGTCCGTGTTTTTTTCTCTCTTTTGTCTACGTATGTGTAGATTATTTGTGACGGCTACAAGTATGTTTTAAGATATTCTGGCATATTCATAATATTTACCAGTCTCTACCCAGAGCTGTCGTTCCTTGCATGCACATACAACATACAAGTGAGAGCAAGGAACGACAACCCTGATGGAGATGTAATATATACATATAAAACGATTGCAAACGATACGTATCTTTATTGTAAAAGTATTAACCTGGCCGATATATTGCCATGCCGTTTAGGTATTGTGTCATTCGCAGTACTGCGTAATATGTAATAATACATGTGTAACACATATTATTTAAAAGTGTTGATTTGTGCTAAGAACTGTATTAATTACTATAAGGTAATTACACCCAAAACGTTCTGGTGTCAGTAAGAAGAACGCGGACGGATGTATTCTGAGCAAGACGTGTATTAACTCTCTTCACATCCAATAACAAACATTTTGCAAGGAATCGCTAACACCTTTAAATTTAATATTTAGAAGCCATGCATGACGGTTTGTACCAATATATGTTGTCGTTTATGCAGACACTGCGATTTTGTTTGAGGTCATGACATAAATATAATTCGTTACGTAATATTTCTACGAAATAAGGTTTTTTCAACCAGCCCCGATAAAAGCTTTAAACTGAGCGCGAGTCATTGTTATAACATTCTCAAGATGCATTTTGAACTGTCTTATGCAAAGATCGGCGAGTAAGAAGCATTTATTTAAAAAAAGAAATTATTAGGTGATATACCTATACGTGTCATATGCTAATCATTTGAAGCTGTTAAACTCAATATTTATAAAATATAAATGTATATAGACCTGTCCGCATTAAATAGGTTATAAATAAACTGCGTTAGAATTGTACAATTTCATTACTTTCTTTCTATACATTTTATTACAATATAAAAAGTTGTTTTAATAAGAGATTTTTTTTAGAGCAGCTGAAACCAAACGCCCAAAAATGGGAATAATTGTCCAATAGAAATCATAGCACCGAAACGCAATGGCACCGTAGGTCCGCACTGTATCACAAAGAGCAAATTAACTGTACAATGAAAAGGACAATACACAACACAAAGAGTGGTGAAGACAGGGTTACCACTATTGAACTAATTGTAAGAATACACCATACACTATTGAACTAATTGTAAGAATACACCATACACTATTGAACTAATTGTAAGAATACACAATACACTATTGAACTAATTGTAAGAATACACCATACACTATTGAACTATTTGTAAGAATACACAATACACTATTGAACTATTCGGAGATGTTAGAAACACGCAAAACAATATACTATACATGTGAATAGTGGAGATTACATCAAACTAATACACCATACACATAAAAGTAGAATTATATGAACTATTGTATTAACGTTGTAATTGGTCTACCAATATGTTCTACGAAGGAATGGAGGCGGCATGGAGGCGTGAGTTCAGGAAGTACGGTGTTATTAGATGGAATTAACTTAATGTAAGATATATATTCGCCGCAACAATCATGATCTCATAATGTTTAAAATTATATTTCGTGTCATCCGTTCATTCCTTTATATATATGTATATGCTTCTTTATCGTGATTAATAACTCTACTGATGTTTTTTTATCTATATATCTTACCTATCTATAACTTGTTTTCTCTTTTCTTTTTCTAAAATGTGTATTTTTAATTACTGATGACAAGTGTGACTGTTTATTGAGCGTACATGCTTCAAAACATCTATGTGAAGACAACTAGTGTTTACAATTATGTGAAATGTGACTTTTACTTATTATATTGAAAAAGTGCTTTTATGGAATTCCGAACTGATAAATGTATGAAACCGTACTATACTTCGTTTTCTTCAGTTTCTTTTTCAACACACTATACAAGAATAAAATGGTTGTTGAATGGAAAATGTTATAAACGTATTATGTTAAAAATAGTTATCGTTGTTTATATTGTAATAGGGAGTTTATTTGTATCAATTATTGACATGGTTATCTAAATCTATATCGCGTTGATTCATAATTCATTTGATGAATGGCATGCATTGTTTGTCATAACTTTAAAGAAGAATGACGAACATACATGTTCTTTCATCATAATAATGTGATCCAAAATGTGCCAACTATTGTACAAAGGATTTTGACGACATACACGTTCAGAAAAGTGTGAATAAAGCATTGCCAATGTTCGACTTTGTCATTTATACAGTGTTTTATGTGCCCTTTCTGTATTTACTGTATACATACATACATATATATTCACAGGGGTGAGTCTTATACATGACAATAATTGATATTAAAATAATAAAAGTAGAATATATACTGGTCCAAAGTATCGTAACAAAATATACATATGATAGTTATCCTAGATATCGTAACGGAGTATATCCTGACCCAAGGTTTGTATCCCAGATATCGTAACGGAGTATATCCTGACCCAAGGTTTGTATCCCAGATATCGTAAAGAGTGTATACTGACTCAAGGTTTTTATCCCATATATCGTAAAGGAACATATCCTGGCCCAAAGTGTTTATCCCAGATATCGTAACGGAATATATACTCGATAAAAAAAGTTTTGGACCAGGGTATATAAAGTCATATAAAAATAAAACTAGTGGAGAGAATTTAAATATCTTTTTTAGTAACCAAGGTCTACCCTACCCGGTTAATTTGATACCAGAAACATTAAATTCCAAACAAGATTTGATTTTAAAAAAATATCACGAACACACAAAGGGTCTGTAAAAAATGTTGTAAAGTTCATTAAAAGTAACAGTTACGGACACATTCGAGTAACCAATAAAAAGATTATTATTTTTTCGCAAACTTTCATTGTAAACGATAATTATTGTTGATTGTTGATCTATTGTGGATTATCAACTGAGATAATAAGGGTTATGGTCAAATGTCAAGGTTCAGCGATCATTGTACGGGTTCGAACACTGCCATGGTCCAAAACTTTTTTTACAGAGTATATATTGACTCAATGTTTCCTTACTTAAATTTCGATTCGGTGGTTCCACTACTCCGGCCGATAAAGGCTCTGGCTATTGTGTAACCACCCATAGGATATTTTGTCTGCTTTTTAAGTTAGTCTGTTGGCTGTTACTTGTGATGCGCAGGCTTCATAACCGCTGCTCCCTACAACATTCGTTATTGTTCATTTCGCTCTTCGAGGTATAGACATTTGTTAGATACCGGGACCATACGACGCTAGACATGGGGGTGTAATAAGTATAATAGTCGATATGTCCACCACCATATGCATGCCATCTTCAGGATGGTTAAACGTCTGTACTATTGAGTTTATGAATATTGATATGTTGTCTGCTCTTTAATTTAGTCTTTTGGCTGTTACGTGTGATGCGCAGGCCTCATAACCGCTGATCCCAACACAATTCCATTTTGTTTATTTCGCTCTTCTTTTGTTGGATTCTGGGACCATACGCCGCTGGACATGGGTGGAGGTGGGTGTGGGGGGGGGTGGGGGGGGTGGGGGGGTGTAATTAGTATAATGGTCGCTATGTCCACCGCCATATGCATGCCATCTTCGGGATGGTTAAAATTCTGTACTATTGAGTTTATGAATATTGAGTTCTGCTCAACCCGGGGCTAGGGTAGCAAGCATATTTCACTACCGTTCTTGAACAGTCGCAATGAAACCGCGACTGCAATATTTCGTATGTATCGTGTTCGGCCGTTTCCAAAGGCCCACTTTCATACTCTTGTATCCCAGATATCGTAAAGAGAGTAGACTGACCCAAGGATTTTATCCCAGATATCGTAAGCAGTGTTTACTGACCCAAGGATTTTATCCCAGATATCGTACAAGGTGTTTACTGACCCAAGGATTTTATCCCAGATATCGTAAAGAGTGTATGCTGACACAAGGTTTATATCCCAGATATCGTAACGGAATTTATATTGACTATAAGGTTTGTTATTCCAGCTATCGAAAACAGTGTATACTGACCCAAGTATTTTATACCAAATATCATAAACAGTGTAGTCTGACCCAATGATTTTAACCCGGATATCGTAAAGTGTATACTGACCTAAGGTTTTTATGATAAATATCGTAAAAGGTGTTTACTGACCCAAGGATTTGATCCCAGATAACGTCAAGTGTGGATACTGACCCATGGATTTTATCCCAGATATCGTAAAGAGTGTATGCTGACCTAAGGTTTTTATGCCAAATATCGTAAAAGGTGTTTACTGACCCAAGGTTTTTATCCCAGCTATCGTTAACAGTGTTTACTGACCCAAGGCCTGTTTGTTGTTCCATGGTTCCATGTAGTTTTGTTTACATTGTCTTGTCTATTTGGGCGCTGAAGACAGGATAATAGCGAGGATTGTGCGCATATAAAATCGATTCAAGCTAACCAGTAGGCCTTATTGCCTACTGACCGTTCCAAGTCGGTAGCCTGTCTTCACCGCCCTTTCTGTTGTTTTTTGTCTCTTTCGTTGTAGTTTCAAGTCCTTGTTTGCAGTACAGTGTTGACCTACGATGCCATTGCGTTCGGACGCTATGGCATTTATTATTGCTTTTGCCTTCTTGTTTGTCTGTTTGCGTGTTTGTTTCTGTGTTTTGTGGTTTACTGTCCTCCATGAATGCTACTTTCCCTGTCCGATCTTTTTATATTTCTTTTAACCCAGCTATCGTAAGGAGTGTATACGGACCCAGGGTTTTTATCCCATCTATCGTAAGCAGTGTATACTGACCCAATGTTTTTATTCCATATATCGAAAACAGTGTTTACTGACCCAAGGCTTTTATCCCAGCTATCGTAAAGAGCGTTTACTAACCAAAGGATTTTATCCCAGCTATCGTAAGCAGTGTTTACTGACCCAAGGCTTTTATCCCAGCTATCGTAAGGAGTGTATACTGACCCAGGGATTTTATCCCAGATATAGTAAAGTATTAACTGACCCAAGCTTTTATCCCTGTCGTGACGGAATGTAGACTGTTTCGAGTTTTTTATCCCGGATATCGAAACGGAATGCATACTGACACAAGGATATCTAAACGAAAACATCGAGTTGTATAGATAATTATAGATAATCGTTGGGTCAGTGTAAATGACGGTTTGGGTAAAACATGATATTATTGTGTTGTTTACTTAATTAACAAAGTAATCAAAGGGGCAGTGTATAAAACAACATGTCAGATTACAGTACTGTGAATGGTTGTTTTACAGAAGCGCTAGGAAAAGGAAAGAAAATGTAAGTGTTATGACTTATTTTCGTTTGTTCCCATTGTCCTTATTATTTATAAAATATACCTAAGAAGTTTATGTTGTTTTTATAAGTTGACAAGGACATAGTCACGTGTGTATTTCCTTTACACGAATAACAGTCTTGATTTTCATCTAGATTAACACTTATGATTTATTGTAAAAAGATAAAATAAAACATTTTAAACCCCAAACAGTATCGTTATATAGAACTATATCACCTCTGAATTTCCGTAACCAGTACGTATTTTAGCATGAGTAACACGTATTCTAGCACGAAAAGCACGTATTTTAGCACTAGTGACATATGTTCTAGCACAAGTAGCATGCGTTTTAGCAAACATATTATCCTGAATTTGTTTACAATTAACTGTACACCTAAAGTGGCCAGTTGTCAATCATTTATATATTTTAACCAATCAAACCAATACTATACCTCCGACAAACAATAGCACGTGCAACGGTATAATAAAGCACGTGCAACTGTATTATAATATAACCTATTGCCAATATACTCCGACATCAACAATAGGGCGGAGATATCTGAGTACTGGCGACATGTTAACTTTATACATAATTGGAATTGAGCTGTTGTTTAACCGCTCATCAGCACATTGTTTTGGGTTATTTTGAGCCTCGGAGAAAGAGGAAGATACATAGGAATCCGGGAACCGCGCCTTACTCTTACTATCGAATATATTGCTTTGGTTCTTTAACGTGCTCGGAGGGTAGTCTGTGATACACGGGACGGTCCGGTTTACATCCGCATTCGACGGACGAGGCTAGGATATGTGTCTTGCCCAAGGACATACCGAGGTTACCCAGTGGCCTACATATTCGGACATGATATTCATTGGGTCACCACGAAACAAGAACGTATTGAAACTAGATATTTAATGTTCTACCTAAGCTATAATCAACTATCACGGTGATCTTGACGGATTAAAGGCGTTTATTTTTGTATTATTTATTATTACATGTGAGATATTTTGTAATCATTAATAGTGAAGTGACAGCTAACGCAAAATATCGTTATATGTAAATGAATTTTAAAGTGAAATATGCAACACAACCGCTTTTATTTAAGTATAGAACAGTATACGATTCAGAATTAGGTTGGCGAGTTCGACAACGTTTATGGAGTATGGTGTTCATATTTATGCTGAAGACTTCCTTTAAAGTGAACTTTGGTATTTAGCATATGTCTACGTTTATTCATTCCTAATCTATATATCGACATTACTAGTAATCTGTGTTTTATTATTGTCAACAACCATTCATTATTCGCACTTTCTGTTGTTTTGATTTATATTCACTACTCGCATTTACCCCATTTTTTAAATATCCTTCAGTACTAAATTTTACCATTATATCCAAATAACAGTATATGCCCTTATCTACCCTACACCGAGGTTTGTTTGAATGGTGTTTTGCGTTATTTTAAGCTCATTTTAGCCCACATATGACGGTCGATTTTGTGGTCGAGGCAGGCCACCCAATTATTCCTCGGTAGAACCAGTACCGTATACATCCCGACACCCTACACTGAGGTATTGCTGATGTTGAACATGTTTTTTCGGACATGTGTAAATCTTGACCTTACGTATCTTATCTTAGCTGGGAACTGCACTTTTACATATTTATGGGGTCATGTGACTTTGTCGTGATGTGTTGATGGAGAAAAGAAAAGAAAAGGTATAGCCAATTTTATGGTTTTGGGATCCCAATATGACATTTTCACAGATAATTTGACATTACCTTGACCTGTATATATTGCTATGGACGTCTGACCTTTGTCAAAACGTGGATATAAAATCGAACAGGAAATGTAGCATTCAACGATCACAATCAACCAAAAACATTCATAGAAATAAGCAATAATTACAAATACGAATAAAAGTCAAGGTATGATATCATGAACATAAAAGGGTTGACAATAGAGCAAGTTTGGCGAAAACATATGGGAAAAAAGTTACAATGTATATGTAGCCAACCTTAATTGTGTGTGGCTCTAAATGACGACACGACGGACGCACACGAAAAGCAAGACGACAGACAAAGTGGTCTCTATGTATCGCATTTTCTTCGAACAGACAACATAAACATCAGAATGTTAAAAGGGAGATACAATAAATGCAATAATAAATACGTATGTATTAGCTTAAGATTTAGCTCCTGTAACAGATATGTTTTAAAGTGTTTAATAAAAATTGAGATTAAATTGAACTCACTTATGTTTAGTATAAAAAAATAATAAACAAAACAAAACAAATTTAGGCATTGGTCTTTGACGTAAAATACATGGCTATACTTCAAAGAAAGCTAGGTGGGATCTTAATTTTAACCACATCTGGATGAAATAGTATAGAGTAGGAATGAAATCATTGTAAAACATATATGTCGGCACTGTTAGCGCAAATCAATAAACGTATGTCAATGAACCCTTTAAATATTTAGATGACACTTTTAAAAATCCCAATTGTGTTAAGCCGTGACTTACAGTTATCTGATAATCAGACTTATTATTTATTTTTAATTGTATTTGATGCATCTGTTAATGCATATATTGATTCATTTTCTTTTCATACAATTTTTTGTTGTCGAAAGTATACATACCATTTAAAAGATATGAAATAGCATGTACTGTGTCGCTTAGTGTATACTATTTAGCAAATGGTTACCAATGCAGGGGCAAGAAAGGATTAAAAGCAGCGTTACGTAAAGCTGGCATAGCTAACGCCGCAAAGAAATTGATTAAAGATAAACTCAAAGGTATGACAATGGAAGAGAAAGCAAAATTCCGCCAAGGAAAGAGGGACAATGGCAGCGACAGCGAGTACAGTTATAGGAGTGTTGTAAGCGCAGGTGGAACACGTCACGTCAATCGGAGACGAAAACACGAGGATGGAACATACAGTGATGAGCAGTCGTACCACAGCAGCCAGGTATGTGAAGGGGGTCGTATCACTTCAGTCAGGTATGTGATGTGAAACATGCGGGTCATGACACAACCAATTATTTCCCCATTGACATCAGTGTTAACGTGTCACATATAAATGATTTGCTGCAACTTAAATTCAAGTATGGATAATTTAGCAGTGGATTTAAAAAAAAAAAGTTAAAAAAAATATAGCGTTCCACTTGAAAAATCACCAGAAAAGGTAGGGTCACAAGGCTTGTAAGTAGATGTTTGTTTACTGACTGTTTACTGAACAGGTCAATGGTACAGCTGTTTTTATTGATAGTGGCTCACAAAATGTATGCATAGATTCGAAATTTGGAAAATCTATTAATACACTGATGATTCATACGACAAAAAACCGTATAGAAAGTGGTTGTTTTCCTCCTACTTATAATGCCCCTTTCCAACAAACAATGGGGGATTACTTTTCCTAATAGGGAACTAAATGTACATTCTATGAGGACCTTGATAATGAAATTAATTTTGTGATAAAGCTTCTCTTTGATAAGTTTTTTAATCCTGACTCACCTCCAGTGTTTAGTTTATATGTAGCTTGGTATTTATAAAAATGAGATATAGGGTGCTATAGAAACCACAGCGTCCAAACGCAATGGTATCGTAGGTTCGTACTGTACTACAAACAAGGAGCAATATTTACTTAATTATACAATGAAAAAGACAAAATACAACAGAAAGGGCGGTGAAGGCAAGGTTATCGACTTGGAACGGTCAGTATGCAATAAGGCCTACATGTTAGCTTGAATCTATTTCATAAGGGTTGTGATATTCCTAGTCGCAGAAGTGTTTTAAGGTTGGTGTTGTACTTCTCCAGTAGGGTTTCGTTGCTGCGGTAGAATTTTGAGATAAACCTACGTAATTTGTGATAACGAAAGAAAACCCTGCTGAAGAAGTTTATTTGTAATAACTTGATTTCGATCATTGAAGTCTATAACATCATTACAAGCTCTAGCAAAACTAATGAGCTGGAAGATATAAACCCCATATGATGTAGTACGAGGTACACCCCCATCCAGTTGTTGATAGTTAACGATTTAAAGTTGAAGTCATAAGCCTGTGTTTTCTGTTCAGTGACTGTTTTTACGCTACATACTTTAATTTTCCGTGTCATTGCTATACAGCTTCCACAGCTCAATGGATAAAGCGTCGGCGTGTGTAACATTAGTTAAAGTATGTTTTCATGGACTTGGGTTTCGAACCCCATTAAAACCTTTTTTTTTATTATTTTTGAGTTAAATTAGTTGTTTTTAGTTTGTTTCTTATTCATAATTTTGTTTATTTCATTTGTTTTATCTTTTTATTCCATTGCAAAATGAACATTTCAATCGAGAATTATAAAATATACTAAGCAGCGTAACAGAAAATGACTCTGTATCAGTAGATTTGTGTGTCGGTGTGTCTTGAAATTCACGAGGACAATTTAATAGACAATTATGGGGGAAAACACGTACCAAACACTTCTTACCAGCAAGCCGCATCATATGTCGTATTATTGTATCTGCACTCTAGACTGCACGGCTAATCCGGACGTTTTTGGAAATGATGAAATAATTGACATATGATCTGTTTTACATTTTTTACATTACACTATAGGTGGGTGGAGTAACGCCCCACCAGATTTAGCAATACATATTGTGATTCTGTATATTTCTTTTACGTATTATAAGCAAATTTCATGCTAGTAGATCTTTCCTGACGTTTCTGCTTCTCCCATGAAACAATGTTATTGGAATACCATACTAGAACTTTTTTGGTCAAGAATTTATCTAGCCTAAGAATTTCATATTTTTAAAGAGCTTAAAGGGACACACGGCAATCTTGATTTTTTAAAAACTCACGGCGTCCCGTTAGTTTTCCTCTTAATTTGCATTTGTTCAATCATTAATATTAATTGTTAGAATAGGTCAAAGCAAATTATTTTTTCATATTACTAACTTTTTGTAATATTGCACCAGTAATATATTTAAAAATTTGGTAAAATAGGGAAATAAAGTTGAAATTTCAATTTTTTATTTAATTATATGCAAGCAGTTTTAAAGTCAAAATGACGCAGGATAAGTAAATTGAAGAGCAAATTTAAAGGTTTGAATAAAACTCAAGATTGCCATGTGTCCCTTTAAGACACCAGGGTACCGCCTTGGAACTGTCAGTGTAAAATGGCCGCTGGTCCTAAAACCGTGTTCTATGGTGCATCACACTTTGACCCGATCTAGGTTCTATAAGCAATGTGTTTATTTTCAAAATAAAAATGTCCATGAAAAAACTTTAGGCAAAATCTAAATGGTTTATATTCTATTTTAATTTGACGCACAATGGAACATCATCCATAGTAGGTGACTGAGTTGATTTTACTTTATAATAAAACATTATCAGGCAAATAAAATTATTTCTACTTATTGAATTCAGGTGTTTGGCAGAACAAAAGAAGAGTTTAGTTTATTTATTTAAATTTAAATGTGTAAAAGAAAATACCTTAAAAGCAGATATAATAATAAATACTGATAAAGGTGATCCTTTGAGAGCAACAAACACAATTAAGAGAATAAAGCAGCAGACTCGGTTTTATTGAGTCTGTTCATGAGAAGTAATGAAAGAAGCAACTCTTCTCACGCCCCCTAGCACCGGCTTAAGCGGTATTCTACTTCAAAGCCACCTAAATTGGGCTCGCTAAGTCGAACAGGAAATGTAGCATGTAGGAAATGGACCACAATCAAACAGAACCACGCATCGAAACAAACATTGCAATACTAATTAAAGGCAATGTAAAGGCCAGGTAAAGGCAAGGTAAATGAAATCACAAAACATAAAATGGTTGGCATAGGTACCGCCTGGGAACAGCCAAAGGCAAACAAAGGTCGCTGGGGGTGGGGTGGAAGCATTTCCGTGTGTACTTTAAGTAGATGAAGATGGATATACATTTTCCCATATATTGGTTTCCTAAAATGGCATAAATTGGCACACGTATATATCATTAAAGTAGTCGTAAATATGACATTACACGTTTATGTAACACAGGACGAGGACGGTGAAGCAAGACGACGCCGACGACGGCGAGAAAGAGAACACGGCTCCGACAGCGACCACAGTTATTTTAGCGTCGTAAGTGCCGGTGGGACCCGTCATGTTAGACGTAAGAAACGACATGCCGACGGAACATACAGTCGGAGCGAATCTTTTAAAAGCCCAGCAAATTCATCGGATGAAATTGAAGCCATGAACAAATCGGAAATTGAAGGGAAACAACGTAATATTGGAAGTAACAGTGGTAGTAACAGTGGAAGTAACAGTGGAAGTAGTGACAATGAGGAATCAGACATTAGTATTACTAGTGAAGTGAGTGAAGGTGGTACCAGACGACAAGTTCAGAGGAAAAGAATTCGAGATAAGGACGGTAATATCGTTGGATACGGGGATCCCAAGCCGGTTAAAAATGGATCGTCCAAAGGATTTAGAGGTAATCAGTAAATTAAATTTTTGATGCGATCACTTTCTCCGACAAAACCTGGAATAGAAATGCAAACCGTAAAGTACATTGTATCAAGCACCGTAATATTGATACTGGTAGGTAGAATAATGGATAAGGTTATGAAGAAAGGTCCGTTGGTTTGCACTTTTTTTTCTCGAGTTCTCGTTAATAACAACATACTGACCCTCAAAACTGCAATTCGAATCTGTGTATCTGATAGAAGCATTAGTACAATACAATCGCCTTAGAAATATTTTTTAAACACAATTTGTTAAACAAAAACTTATCAGTGTAATTAAACTCAGTATTACAATGTCGTCAGCGAGTAATTTCACAAGGACACTATGTTATTCGCCCTCATATAAGTACATCATCTATTATAATAATGTGTTCGTTACTTTCAGGTTCAGCAAGGTAATGTGAAAATGCAGAATTCATTCAAGATTATGTTTTCTAACAGTATCACACATACACTCAGTACATACACTCAGTACATTTGAAAACGCAACAATTAGTATTTTTTAATTTCTAGAATGGAATTGAAGTGCTGGTGCAAAATTTGTTTTAGCTCAGTGAATTAGAGCAAATCGTATGCAACTGTTTATCGCCATATATTAACTTTTGGGGCAAAAAGACTTGTGTACTAACATAAATTCCGTCTCGATTTGAACAAAATACCAGCGGACTACAACTAATCGAAAATAAAAAATGTTGAGTTTTTAAATGTACTGTAAACGCTAAACTCGTGTGTATGCTGACATTTGCGCTGTTTTCATCGTTTTATCCTGTTGTGCAACGTACTGAAAATCGTATTTTAATGACTCTGTCTACAACAGTATTTATGTTTGGCCCTTGTTTGTAAGGCACATCACGTGTTTGCATGCCAGAGGCTTGATGTTCACTTCTCAATCTAGTATGTGTATGACAGACGCTTGATGTTCACTTCTCAATCCATGATGTGTATGCCATGGGCCATGGGTTCATTGATATGACAGTCACATTTAAGGATCTACCTAATCTCTTTATATCACTACCTATTGTTTGAGGCGCTTGTTTCAGCCAAAGGTTTTTCTGCAGTAGCTTGAGCAATTTAAATAATACGTTTATTATTATACATCATAAGAACTTTTATTTTTAGTGGTAATTAAAAATACCTTACCTTTGAAAATCGGTTGAGAAATACATGTTTTACAGTCCAAATGATTTTTTGATGGGGCTTTTCCCACGTAAATTCCTTGTTGGTGTGACAGCAAAAAAATAAAAAATTCCAAATAACTTTAGTTAGCCTTTATATTTTGCTATAAAACTTTCGGGTGTCTTAATTCACGAATTTCAAACAATTTAAAATCATTTTTAGATAAAAATTCTAAAAAACAATTGTGTTTTTTTTCAAATCTTTCATGCAGCAGAAACAGCTTTCGCGCATGAAATTTGTATTTCTCAACCGATTTTAAAGAGTAAGGTACTTTTATTTACCACTAAAACTTTCTGTTTAACTGATATACAACGTATTTCGGTACTAGATGAACTTTGTCTAAAAAGCCCAAAAAACCTTTGGCTGAAACAAGCGCCCCAAACAATAATCCAGTGTGGCACGGCCGCCATATGGTTCAAATCACTACCTAATACAGTAATCACATTAAACACAACCTTAACAATGCAATGAGTAAAGAACATAATGAGAACAACGATAATCATTATGGCTAAGTGATGTTATTTCTTCACTTGATATATTATTAGCAAACCTGGTGTCGTCCTTGTCCGTATATTAACTGTTTTGTGATACTACTCTTCTATTATAATCTGATGGATTTTGAGAGACATTTAACAGAAACAGTATTTCCGTCGGTCCAAAATCAAATTCGGGTTTGGTGCACCCTAGAACCTGGTTTAAACCCCCAGTGACCTTTTTTGCCACTGACCGTTCCAAGGCGGTAACCCTATTGTCAACCTTTTGTGTTTGTGATGTCTTTTTGGCCTTTATTCATCTTTAAAGTTGTTCTTTGTTTCTGTGTGTGTTTGGGGTTGACTGTCGTCCTTGAATACTACTTTTCTTGTTCGGTTTTTATATCTGTACCTACACAATGAGATGTATATTTCTTTAAATATTATTATAATTGTATAGGGTATAGACTTGTAATCGCTACACTTCATGTCACTAATGTCACTATTCACTGTTTTTCACAGAAACATTGAAGCTTGTTTTAAAAGTGTGAATCACCAAAACGATCAGCATTTCAGGTTATTAGCACAGAAAAAAGTGAAATTGAACCGATAAACTGAAATTGAACCGACTTCAAAGACAACCATCAAAGGCATTCTTTGTTACTAAAAAGCATTATAGAAATAACTTATGCACTTTGATTGAATGGTATAACGTTAGTCCACACAAACATTGAAGGCGATGTTGCAAGTGTGTTAAAATAAAATGTTGTTTTCTGTAAAATTCTGGATTGATGTTTGACTAAGAAGAAAGTAAAGTAGAAAAATGATGATCCCTCACCTCTAGAACTAAATACGTCTTACAAGAAAAGTTCCGTAAATGGCATTAATTGTATATGGTCCAAGTTAACTTTTGGTTTGATCCAACTTTAAATATGAGTGCCAGAGTCTATTATGCTTACACATGTTTAAATAGATGTATACTGATAGGTAGTGAGGTAATCACAACCAGTCGTTGTTTGTAATACGTATAATAATAAGGCTTTCGTCAAAATCTTGGCTTCCAATAAATACATATATACACATTTAGAGATGCGAGAGAGGCAGCGGAAAGTTTACAGATGAAAAGAGACGGCCAGTTTCTACGGGAGACAACAACGGATAGTCTTAAGAATCTTCGCGATGAAGGCGAGCCACTCATACCACCGGATGTTCAATGGCCAGGTACTATTGCTTTGCAAGTGAAACACATGCTTTATGTCTTGGTGAAAAAATGTCTTTATTACAATAATAAATACTGCAAATACTTATCTAAAACATCAAAGCACAATATAGCTACACATATGTGTTCTGAAAACTGAATGAGTTTTAGAAAAGGCTCATTCAGTTAGAGTTACAGAAAAGATTCATTCAGTTTCAAACCAAATATAATTATAAAACAAAATAAAATATTGCTTTAATAAATTAAATTTTCTGCTAGGTTCAGAAGCTGCAATAAATGAGCAGAAGCTATTAGAAGAAGCATTAAAGGTTCCGTCAGACTTTAGCGACGCGACCACCGAGGACGATGTTGACTTATCTAAACTTACGCCGGGGCAGCGACGCCAGTACCTTGCCATGAAAGATCAGAGGCAAAAGGAAAGAGAAAGACGACGGCGAGAGAAATACGGAGACAAGTACGATGACATTATGAAAAAGAAAAATGAGTAAGTCCTTTATATAGTGTTATATTTGGTGTAACCGTATTTTGTTTCCACTTTTTGTAGTAAGTATGTAACTGCTCATATAGTCTATAACTTGCCTAAATATATACTAGAACATCATACTCCTACATACATGTGTTGCTTTCTTCTTTTTTGTTGTTAGTACAACGAACGTCAGACTGGCCTGCCAATACTCAAATGATGTTTAAATACAGCCAAATACAAGATGTCTATATAGATAGAGAGAGAACCAGACACCACACTGTCATCTTTTGTGAAAACACATAAGAAATGTTCTGGATGATAGTTATAAAGAAAGTTGTCGTCTGCCTTTTTTATGATTATGTAAACCAAGAGAGAATCAAGGCGAGTCGATACGCAACCTATTCATTGCTATATATAATTGTTTGCATATAGTTTTAAACTAAAAGTAGATATGCAGTCGAACAGGAGATGTTGCATTCAAGGTCCACAGTCAACCACAAACACGGGCAGAAACAAACAATAATTACAAAGATGAATGCAAGGTAAGATATGACATCACAAACATAAAGGGTCAAACTGGAACGGTCATCCAATGGTCAAAGTTATTTAAGAGTAAATATTATTTCATGTGTTACCTCCACAGGAAGAAATATGCCTCTTTGGCAGCAAAAGAGGCGGAGATGGAAGCCAAGAGAAATGAAGATAAAGAACGTTTGAAAGCGCACGAGGACAGACGCATGTCATCGCAACGGCGCCGGTCCAGCGCGACTTCTACGCTAAGCAGTGAGTGTATTTTGGCGGATTTGATAACGTTAATTATGCATATAAAATAATGGATGGCCGTTTATTACACTGTCAACATTTTAAATATATTTCTTTAACATCGATTTTGAAACAAATTATTGCAACGTATATCAATCAGTTTCGATAACATGGCCAAGGCACACGATCTTTCGATCTGGAGTCCAAAGGTCTACCACTGGACCACGCACTCCCTCCCCTCCACCTCTTATTACACTAGTATGTCCTGTCGATGCTTGTCGCTGCGGAAATATAATTGACTAAAACTTGTACTTGCTCGTTCATTACAATTGCATTTTTTATACATAATTATATAAAGTTACTCAATTTTGCATAATAGTGATACTGGTTTTAAAGGGACACACCTTAATGTGTATACTACTCATAGCGTCCTGCTTGCATATTTGCAATCATTAGTATTAATTATTCGAACAGTTTAAAGCAATTTGTTTTTTGTTTTTTGTTTTTACATATTACTAACTTTTGATAATAGTGCACCAATAATATATTTTTTTAAAAAGGATAGAAAGCTGAAGCAAATTGAAATCTCAATGTTTTTTTATTTATATAATTTATTTAATTATATACAAGCAGTTTTAAAGTCAAAATGATACATGATTAATAAATCAAGGTGCTAATTTCAGTGTTTGAATAAAACTCAAGATTGCCGTGTGCCCCTTTAACAGAAACGGTCAGAAAATGTGTGCACGCTCGTACATATCCTAAATGAGGACATTACTTGCTTTCTATACAATTATAACTGTTTCAGAGGGTGGGAGGCCGAGGTCTATGGTGACATATGACAAAGGTCCATCCAGAGACCTTGGATTCGACGGCAAGAAGGACAATAGGGAAATTGGTCTTTCACACGATGAGTAAATATTATTTTAAAAATATGCAATTTATACATGAGTAATTGAGAAAATTAAATACTGATGAAGTTTTAAGATTGACAATACTGGAGGAAAATGATTTTAATTTTTCTAAATGCGTTTTCTGTAAACCTTAACTTACTTACTTTTTATTATCGTTTACATTTTTTACAAATCAGTTTGAGAATAAAAATAGATATACAAATCGAACAGGAAAAGTATCATTCAAGGAAGACAGTCAACCACAAACACACACAGCAACAAAGAACGACTTTACAGATGAATAAAGGGCAAGATAAGACATCACAAACACAAAAGCGTTGACAATAGAGATACCGCCTTGGAACGGTCAGTGGATGGGAGTTTAAACCAGGTTCTAGGGTGCATCAAACTTCACTCTTACCCTATTGCCATCCCAAAAACGGGAAAGTGTAAATAAAGATATCCCCGACAGGTTATAATCTCTAACAACCAAGGCAGCATAAATAGACAATACAAGTAAAACACATAAATGATCATATATATATGATATAAAAAAAAGCCTAGAAAGCCACAAAGTAAGTACTCAGTGACATGGCATAAGCCAGAGTAACAAGAGAACAAACCGTTAAGGGTACGAACAGACAAGATTAACTACAAAAAAAACGCTGATTTAGATAGACGTCATCATAGGGTCCACAATATGTCCGGTCATCGCACAATCAAAGAGTAAAGCATAGTGGAGAACTGTAAATGGGTCAACCACTTAACATGCAGTAAAGCCACAGTTTAAAAGACCACACAGTTTAGTGTTAAATATTATACACTGTGTCGTGGAACATTTTTATAACTATGTAATGTCATTTACAGAGTTTGTGTGGAATACTAATAGCATGTGTTTTATTAGTTTTATTACATTTAGTCAGCGTTCATTTGATTTATATGGACATATTTTATTTTATATTTTATTTGTAGTTGGAAATCGAAACGTGACTTAGAACTGAATAGACGAAATAGGAAAGGAAGCGATGGTAAGTATGTTTAACTTCTAAGATTCTCTAAAAATGTCATTTATAGAAACACGCGCACGCGCGCGCTCACACGTACGCACAAACAAACAAACAAACAATAGTTATGAACAAACTTCCTTCGGTTATTAATGTTTCATTGATATTGATATTATTACACAACCATTATATCAATTCATAGAGTGTAAACTTGGAAGCAACTTATAAAAGTTATGATTGCTTTTTGTCGCTTTTGTCTAGCCCCGAAAAACTTTAAATAGGCGTCACAATTACATGCGTCCGTCTGTGTACTAGTACGTCACACACTATTAACGTTTGCGGTTAACCCTCGGACACTCTTCGAGATAAATATAATATTCCATATTTTACACTGCCCGAGATAAAACAAGTACTCCAAAGTCGTGGGAACTCACTTGCCGAGATAACTTAATGATTCATATAACTTTATAATTATGTAATCTAATATTCCAAAGTCTCTGACAATACACCTTACATTCCAAAACATCGGACGTTGTCAGAAATAAATTTAGTAGTCCAACTCTCAGACATTAAATCTAATATTTCAAAGTCTCGGACACTGCCGAGAAAATAATAATATTCCAGTCTAGGACTCTCCGAGATATTCCAAAGTTTGTTTCTTATTATTTATGTATCTATGAAGAGGGGTTCCAATAAGTATTTAATAATTCGTGTATTCATTTAATATTTATGCTGCCAGACTACATTCAAGGTAGAAGTTTGAATTTAAAAGCAAATTTTAAATAGCAACAATTTCACTGAAACTTAAAATGAATAATTATATTTACTTTTATAGCAAGTGAGGGTAGCGACCTTCCACCGAAGCTTCACCGAGAAACTACCATGCTGAAACCACTGCCTACCATTCCACAAGGAAGGATATACGAATCAGAAGGTAACTAGTCCAAATAGAGTTTGAAATAGATAAATATGGTGGCAATTATTTAACTTGAGTGTATTTTTCTATTTAGAATTAATGCTTTGTGAACTAGTTATTCGTCTTCTATTTCTCTAAACCATCATTTAAACAAAAAATGACGCTTTATGTTACAAAGAAGGCATTTTTAAGCATAATATGGTGTTACAATTTGACAATGCATTTATGCTTTTTTATTTTCTTATTAGATGACAAGAACAGTACAAAAACAAGCAGGACGTCAAAATCTATGAAGGTATATATACCTCATCTACTATTAATCTATTATTATTAATTTGTTTCATTCATGTTACGTAATTTCAGACAAATAACATATCCTCTAAAAAATATCATTTTAATTTAGTAACATTCTTGGGTAACAATAAAAACATACCATATATCGTTTCATACAGGTATTACAGTTCCAACAAAATATATTTCATAATTATAATGGCATCCACGCCACAAAACGTGACATGATTTCCAAGTAACAGCTGTAATTTTCTGACTACCTTAAAGTAGCTATCCCGTCAACAACAGTCAAATTTTACAACATATGTACACCATTTCTAAACTCAATAAACATAATATAAACCGCTTTAACCAGCCTGGCCAAACCCGGGCCAAAACTGGAGCGTCCATTTCAGAATTACCAACTCATAGTCCATTTTACGCATATTCAATCACAGATATTTTAAAAACCCTTGTTTTAATCGGTATTATTATATGACCTGGACACCTGGCTAGAATTATGACGAGCGGTATTGTAGTGCAATTTTACCATTATTTGGGTTGGTTTCATTTACACATAACATGTTATTTAAAATCTGTAAATTATAGTTTCTGACTGATGATGACACAGAGTCCTCACAATCGGAGACATTAAAGAAGGAACAAGAAGCAGAAGGTAACGACATTTGAAAATAGATATTTAATAAATACATGTCAAATTGTCTCGCTATGTATTATTTAACATCATGTCACGTGATTTTTCGTAGACGCTTTTATTGCACAGTTTTACCCAAAGAAATATAAAAAGATCGGACAGGGAAAGTAGCATTCAAGGAGGACAGTCAAAACCATCATATTGCTTGGTCTCCAGCCTAGTATCCCCTATAAATTGACACTGATGCCTGTTTTGGATTGTCGCGTTTTAGATAAACCACGTGGGCATGTACAACAATGCTGATGTCATGTTACACACATTACGTCTTATCAGGAAACAGTCAGCTTAAATTTGATGCATTTAAAAAAACAAAAAAGGCTTTGCTATAACGGTGAATGTAATAAAACTAATATGTCATTCCTATGAAGTTGCATGGAACAAATGCACTATACTTTTCTTGGTTCCATAATTTCTATTGCTCCTTACTTTTATGCATTTTTGCAACATTGAAAGTTCCTTGTGTTACATTTTGGTTGCTGAAATTGTCTAGTAATGTCGCGCTTGTTTTTTTATTTATATTTTTTTTATAAAATAATGTGTTCGCCTTAGCTTGTTAATAAAAGTTAATTAGGTAAAAACAAAAACGCTTGTCAAATAAAAAAGTGAAATGTATCGAAGCAAATTCTCTTCTCAGAAAACTTCTGGAGCATGTTTTGATGGGGGCATAAAGAATTTCCTTGACATAGAGAATAATGCTGGTAAAATAAAGATCCTGTCTAAGGAAATATAAAAAGATCGGACAGGGAAAGTAGCATTCAAGGAGGACAGTCAACCACAAAACACAGAAACAAACACGCAAACAGACAAACAAGAAGGCAAAAGTAATAATAAATGCTAACGACATCATAAACGCAAAAAGGGTTGACAATAGGGCTACCACCTTGGAACGGTCAGTGACAAAGTAGGCCACTGGGGGTTTAAACCGGTTCTAGGGTGCATCAAACCTCACACTTACCCTACTGACATCCCATTAAAATAGGACAGTGTAAATAAAGAAATCCCCGCCATGATCTAAAACACTGCCCGGCCTTCACAGTTGTTTGTTATTTCTGAAAGACTATTAAGTGTGTACAAATGTAGTCCCTGGGATGAAAATTATCCCGCCCCGTGGTTCCCATGTATATATACCAATATAAAGTAAAATCACTAATGGCATATAAATAATTACCCCCCCACACACACACACACACCATCCCTCCTCCCTCTACCCCCCCCCACCCCCACCATCCCTCCTCCCTCTCCACCCCCACCCCCCCCCCGCCACCACGCTTTCACAAAGTGAAGTGCGGGCGATATAGGAATCACGTTGTCTTTAACTTCGCGTCTCAATTAATTTTCCCATAGTGTTACTGTACAGCCTTTTCCAACATCTGAGCTTCAAAGCTGGGCAGCAGACATTGTTGTTGGTTTAATATCTTAAGTATAGCCAAGACCAGTAATTTAAAACAGTAAAAAACATAAGTGGGCCACGTGGTTTTTTTTCTCGCTCGTGTTTATGTGACCGCTGTGGAAAATACAAAATTCTTACATCTAGCTGAATATGTGGTGCTTCGCTCAAACATTTTTGAAATTTGAATGAAACCTCATATCAACATGGATTTTCTGTATCATCTGTCTTTTGCAATGCAGATTTATGCTAAAGCAACGAAAAACCTATTTTCAAATAAAACATTGCCTAAAACCTTTGTCTCTAGGTCCTTGAGCTTACAGGGGAGATATTAGAGGTGTGAGACCGTAACACATTTTTGTCCCCTCCCGTCACGTCGCGTCACGTCGCGTAACCCATTTTTATTACTTGCATTCCTCAAACAGTTTTGAACTGGTTGCTCACAAACTTCATATACACATAACAACTTATGGCCTTAATATGTCCCGCTGCATCACTCATTGTTGATAGCCTAATTTATTACAGAATTATGGCCCTTTGACTTTAAGCGGGGGTGAGGGGTGGGGGTATTTATCACCTTTGGCGATAATTCTAGTTATTGATTATGCATACGGTGAGTGCTTCTTTAGTCCTCTTATTTTTTATAATCAATATGTTTAATATCCTTGCAAGTTAGTTTCGATGCTTGCGTTTGTTTGACTTTGGTCCTTGAATGCTACATTTGTGTTCGACTTTGATATCTACCTTTATATCTAATCTACATGGAACGTTCTTGTAGCGTGTGATAACGTTATGTTCAGTCGTACTGCGTTTCATTTCCATTGGCCATGTTTCGTTAACAATTGTGTTAAGATATATTAGAAAATATAAAATTGTCTTTCACAATGTTTAGAATGAAGTACTCGTACGTTCGACCTTTTATTTTTATTTACACTGTCCATTTTATTGGGATGACAATAGGGTAAGAGTGATGTTTGGTGCACCGTGTTTGTGTTTGACTGTGGTCCTTCAATGCTACATTTCCGGTTCGATTTTTATATCTTTTACTGCTTCCAGATAAGCGCGTTTTCGAAGTAGGCGCGGATGGCAAACTGAAACTGAAGAAGAAAAAGATTGACCTGAACAGCATTACTGCCGACGAATTGAGGGCACTTGGTATCGACCCAAACCTGTCGGCAAAAGAAATCGCCAAACGCCTTAAGGTAGGGATTGTAAAATTGACATTTATCATGAAGTTAAAGTTATACTTTCTGGCGTTCTATACACACAAAAAGACTCAAATTCAATTAAAACTGAAGAACTCACAATTAGTGCAATAAAGCTGTTATTATTGCAAAATAATTATAATGATAAAATAATATATGCATTATTAGTATTGCCTCTATTTTTAGTATTAATGCAATTACTACTAATAATAATTACAATAATGATACTTATACACGTTCTACTACTACTACTAATAATAATAATAATAATAAAATACTAGAACGAATTCGACGACGCGCCATCGCAAAATACCCAAGTTTTCTTCACACAGGTCAATTCCCTTTAACCCTGTATCCATTTTACATGTAATTGTTTTGATCGTTCTTTGATACTCAGATCAGAAATAGTATTATTTATGCTTTTCTGTATACATGTATGACACTGCAAATGAACAAAAAATGTTTAGGGTATTTGAACTTTTGACTCTATCCCAGAGTCCCGTGGTGACCCTGGAGCAAATTATACTGATATTCCCAAAATCATTACATTTTACTGAGATATTTTTTTTTAGATATTTGACCGAATATTAACCTCCATGTACCCCCTATCCCTATCCCCCTCACCCCCTCCCCCACACACCCAGCCCCATAGTATATACATTGTAATCCCTTCATCAAAATGTTCATTTGAGACATAATTAAAACAAAAACTGACCCCTCTTACCCTCCACCCAACACCCACACCCTCCACCCTCCAAACCCAACCCCAAGAAGACGTCCTAGATTTAAATAATAAATCATTTGACATGCTGTGTATCTCTTTCATAGACGACTTGTATACCAATTATGAAAAAAATACACCGTAATTGAATTATTAGTGAATTCGATGCCCCTTCCTCCAGGCCCCACCGATGACATAGGAGGAAACAAATGTATACAACTTGTAATCATATTCTCCAAATACAAATCGCCACCCGCCCTTTTGACAATTTTACCCTCCCGCCCCCCACCCCCTTTAGGGCCCTTGGACTCGGAGCCAAAATGTTGCTCTTGCACGCCATCGTCATATGGTGGTCTTATGCTAAGTTTGGTTTGAATTCCGTTCAGCGCTTTCGGGGGAGATGCGGTTACGGACGGACGGACGGACAAACTGAGGCGATTTTAATATACCCTGTTGTTTTTTTCAACCACGTGAGTATCATTATCATAAGATTAATTTAATTATTATAATTATTAGTATGATAAATCATCCTTTATTATCATTATTATTATTATCAAGACACGATGCAGAATTGTCTGCTTTATATAAATAATATGTGTTTGCAATAAATACACTTCCAGAGCATGTTCGGTAAAGACATCGAAATTACACAAGGAGGTGTCCCCATAGGTACCAAGGGTTTTCACGAGTACGATTCAGATACCAGTGATAATATTCTTGCAGACGATGCTGATCTGGATTTGGACACACGTAAGTCATTTTACACTTTAACTAGTAAAGGTATTTCCAAATGCTAAATTTGTGAGATGCTCGTCTGTGACACTAAAATGTGTTTTGTTGAAGTTATGAAAATCATAAAACATAATACACGAAATAGATTCCTATTATACCTGACATGTTTGAGATCATATGCTAGAGATATGTTAGAGGTATGTTAGAGAAATGTGAGATATGTTAGAGATATGTTACAAAGGAACAAAGTGAAATTAGTATAATTATTGTCACATGCGAGCATTTCACCAATTCAACATTTGGAGCTACCTAAATATATCTCAAATATCTATCAGAACTGTAATAATGATATTTGGAACTACCTTAATATATTTCATATATCTATCAGAACTGTAATAACGATATTATGCAATTTTAAAAATAAATATGATACCATTACTTTAGCACCGTTTTGGTTGATTTTTCTTTTCTTATTGATATACATTAGAATAAATCAAGAATACGAGTTGAAAGAGTAAAGAAAAATATGATTTGAAATATGTTTTCCGTTTCACTTCTTAATATCTTGATGGTTTGTAATTCTTTTTTTGTTTCATTATGTTCTTTGGACGAACTAGAGATGATCTCATTAATGACAACTATGCTTAACAAAGAGTGATCTACATTGAATGTCACCTACGGACAAACATATGGAAGGCTAATTTGAAAATCAATTCAGTGCAAAACCTTACAGCATACATTTATGTAAATACTATTTCAACAGTTTGCGATATTCATCTTAAATTCTTAAATAAAAACGGAACACTAAAACACTCAGTATTTTTCGAAAGAGGACAGTAACTCCATTTTCATTCAGTTTTACTTTAATTATGGTTCTAGTGAGAGGACTTAAGCGTGTTAACGTGATAATGAGACGAGGTGGGATGGTTCTACAGCGCCACCTAGAACGTGTGATCAGTTTGAGTAAGCTAGTGGGCTCATATGCGAAAGACCTTGATGAACGAGGTAAGCATACGTATATATGCATGTGTACAACCATAAAGAGAGCAATATAAATGTATCTTAGACACTAGTAGAATGCTACGACATTCAACATAACAAGTAACGTTTATGGACTATCAAAGTATCATGGTATTGAGTAGTTGAAAACTGCTTAAATAATTGTAAATGATGGCATCACCTAAACCTCCAAGCACGTTTCACCCGAGATACTATCACAACCTGACTTCTATGGTGATGTGATTTATAAACTTCGTAAGATTCTTGATGATCACTTTCATACTATCTTTGTTAAACTTGTTAAAAAGTTTATCAAAAGAGGTTATGACTCTATCATTTTGCAACGTATCGCATGCTTGGTGGTGGACCCTTTTACAGTTCGCCACTATGCTTTCCTCTTTAATTGTACGATGACCGGACAGGCTGTGGACCCTATGATGACACCTAACTAAAGCCCATTGGGACGTTGTCGTTTGATGTTTGTCTATGATCTTTCTTGTCGTGCCCTTAATGGTTTATTCTCTTGTTGCTCTAGCTTCTGCCAAGTCACTGAGTACCTTCATTGTGGCTTTCTAGGCTATTAGTTTTTTGTATTATATTTACACGAGCATATTTGTGTTTTACTTATATTGCCTATTGATGCTGCCTTGTTCGTTAGAGATTAGATCATGGCGGAGATTTCTTTATTTACACTGTCCTGTTTTAATGGCATGACAGTAGGGTAAGTGTGAAGTTTGGTGCACCCTAGAACCGGTTTAAACCCCCAGTGGCAAAGTAGGCCATTGACCGTTCCAAGGCGGTAGCCCTATTGTCAACCCTTTTGTGTTTGTGATGTCGTTTGCTTTTATTGTTACTTTTGCCTTCTTGTTTGTCTGTTTGCGTGTTTGTTTCTGTGTTTTGTGGTTGACTGTCCTCCTTGAATGCTACTTTCCCTGTCCGATATTTTTATATTTTTTTATATATTAGGCAACAGTCAATAGCAACTTCATTATTCGCCCGGCGGGAGCTGGGTAGTTATATTTGTGCTTGAGTGTGTACAGGAAGAATATATAATTAGTGGTACACGTTTTAAATGTGTGTTAAATGCTATATTCAACAAATGACTGGATATGATTAGATTCAAAACGCCGATTCAAAACGTTTGAATCATGTGCTATTTTAGAGTACCGTCTATTTACAGAAATATGATTTTCTCCCAAATTAATTCCTTATTTTATTGAACTGAGTACCAGAGTAATTGGTTATATTTTTGGAACACATCATCTGTTGAGGGGTTAGCGAGGTTGTCTACAACAACGACATGTGTTATATAACTATGCATACACGTTCGTATTTGATTAATCATTACTGATCTAGTTATTTGATTGTATATCTGAAAATGTAAGAACGTACGTCAAGAAAGTCGTTGACTTTATACTCAAGTACAGCAATAAGTAATTATATCCTTAATTATAAATTTAACAAATTCAAAGTGATCTTGCCTATTATAATACCAGATGCAGATATCGACTTCTTATCTCACTACAAGTTAGTGGATCCCTCCCGCATCGACGGATATGCAAGGGCATTTGTTGTAGAGGACAGTGACCTGGACACAGTGCTGAATAGTCATGTAAGTTGTGTGGAATTGGCTTTCATGACTGTTTATTATTCTTATTGTGCTAAACAAATGTACGAGCAACGAGACGGCCATTTCTTCATACGATACATTATAAATAGGAGTATCACCACTATTCCATGAAACAGTTACATATCTTCTTTACAGTACTACCAAGATGCAGTGATCTCCCCAGGATTTTGAGATAGTGGTCGGAAATGTATCCCGGCCAAGATCTTTTCCGAGAAATCAGAATATTCGCGATATTTGTTTAAAAAACACACAATCATTTGAAGTTATGTTGAAAACTATTGTATTATGCGCAACATTTGACATAGGATGCACATTATTTCACCACCCTCTTTCTTTGAGACATATTAAAATAAATCTTTCTCCTCTTCGGTTACACTCTGCGTCATCTATACAAATTCCACATAATAACTCTATGTGTACGTCTAACACCTTTAAATCTTCATTCGGCAACCTCATTTCATGTTCCTTCCAAGAATTCTACCAGGAATTTTAGTGACGGCTCAAAAGTTTCATTAACACCTCTTCGCAGATTTTGTATTTATATTGCAATGAAAGAGATTTCATATTGAGTCTTTCACCAGATACCCAGGCAGATGTTATTGAATCCTTTAATGACACCTCTCGTTATCTGGATGACATATTGAACATTGACAACCCTTTCTGTTCTACTATGGTTAATAATGTATATCCTAAAGAACTTCAACTTAACAAACCTAATATTTCTGATACTAACGTTTATTTTCTCGATTTACATCTCTCTTTTGAAAATGGTGAAATAATTAGCAAAATCTATGATAAGAGAGATGATTTTAATTTTGATATTGTTAATTATCCCCCATTTAGATGGGGATGTTCCCCGACCAACTTCTTATGGGGTCTATGTCAACTTATTCGTTTTTCAGAGCATGTATTCGAGTTGAGGACTTTAATATTCGTAATACTTGAATAACTAAAGAGCTACTCTATCAGGGCTACCGTTACCATAAACTTCGTAAAACCTTTGCAAAATGTTATTATCGTAACCCTGATCTTCTTTCCAAATATAAAAGAAATTTAAGGACTGACTTCAATGATTACGTGATTTACAAACTTTGTAAGATCCTTTGTCAATAGATATAAAAATCGAACAGGAAAAGCAGCATTCAAGGACGACAGTCAACCACAAACACAGACTAAAACAAAGAACACAAATGTAAAGATGAATACAAGGCCAAATAAGACATCACAAACACAAAAGGGTTGACAATAGGGCTACCGCCTTGGAACGTTCAGTGGCAAAAAAGGCCGCTGGATGTTTAAACCAGGTTCTAGGGTGCACCAAACCTCACACTGAAACATTATGTCAAACAAATAAAACGGGTTTTACACTGTCCCGTTTTATTGGGATGACAGTAGGGTAAGTGTGAGGTTTGGTGCACTCTAGAACTTGGTGTAAACCCCCCAGCGACCTTTTTGCCACTGACCGTTCCAAGGAGGCGATAGCCCTATTGTCTACCCTTTTTGTGTTTCGGACGTCATATGCCTTTATTCCTTACAAACATTGTCATTCATGTTTGTCTTTTTGCGTGTTTATGGGTTTACTGTGTTCTGTGAAAGCTGCATTCCCGTTCGACTTTTATACTTATATTTATATTACTCCCAGTTTCCAAATAATACCAAGGTCTAGGGCCTTCCGACAAGGTCTAGGGCCTTCCGACAAGGTCTAGGGCCTCCCGACAGGGAATCCAGAGCCGTCTGGATATATCATTAATCAAGTAAAGATACTCTTCTAAAGTTCCACCTCAAATCAATGCAAAATAGACATTTTTTATTCTTCATATACAGGAAGCAAGAGTTGCCCTTGATGGAGTTCCATCTATTCAACACATGACAAACAAGCAGATGGAATATGTAATGAAAGTGCTGAAAATTGACGAAGCGACGCTGATAACGTTTCGAATGTTTGCCGTCGTAACGGCACTGTGTGAGAGGGTCACACACATGGAGTAAGTGGCAAAGTGGCAAAATATATCACTGTTATACTGAAAATAAATTGAACTTAAATGCTTCAGAATCACAAACTGTAATGAAGACCTTCGCCAACAATGCATTATAATACCATTGCTGAAACATTTGTAAAGTAACACACCAAATAAATGGGTAGGGGCTTCCTTGCAGCACACGAAATGCGTGACATGAACAGACTCAATAAAACCAAGTCTGCTACGTTTCTCTATTGTTTTATGTTTGCTGCTTCCAAGTTAGACATCTTCTCAGTATGTATTAACCAATGTAGACCTCCTTTTCAGTATTTATTAATCATTTGATATTGGTATACCAATCTGATTCATATGGTGTTCATGTTTGGCTACAGAAGTGAGCTGTTTGTCTTGAATGTATGAGTCGCAATAAACCACCGTAACGGTCATGGTAATGACAACCCTGCAGCACACCAGCTTCCAGACTAAACAAAGTTCAACAAATCAAAAGGTTGTAAGGATACATACATATTGATTACTAATCAACAGTGCTGTTACTTACTGATCCTTTGGGACCTTCGAACCCAATCAGTGTTGCTTTACAGGAGAATACCTCTGAAACCGATCCTAGGGTGATTCAGATGTGGTACCTTTTATACTTCTCATAAACACTCTCATTAAAACCGAGTCTATGCTTAAGTCTCTTGTTTTGTTCGTTGCGTTCAACTGATCATCTTTTCAGTACTTATAAAATAATGTCCATAGTCATAGTGTGAGTTTCGACAAGGAAATGTAAGAACAAATACGGACATTTCTGTTTTTCTTAGTGCAATTAATGAGCATTATAATTATGCTGCGAAATAGTCCGTGAAATGATTCCAGCTAAGAGATGGGTTATTGTATGGTTTTGAAGTTAAATTCAAAGTAAACATTATTTCATATTAGAACGATATGTACAGTTGTGGTGTTGATAGTCGTACTCATAATTAAGTATACCTTTTATATACAGCTCCTTAAGCCAGAAACTATTA
Organism: Cyrtodaria siliqua; assembly: GCA_037043455.1. Lineage (NCBI taxonomy): Eukaryota > Metazoa > Mollusca > Bivalvia > Adapedonta > Hiatellidae > Cyrtodaria > Cyrtodaria siliqua. Next base: position 378,364 of record JAWPHD010000539.1, on the reverse strand, counting down.
GAGATTTGCAACCTGGCGGACATCGAACGCAAACTGGACCTGTACAAATCTATGTTCTACACTAATATACCATCTGATCGGGATTCCAACTTTATAACCTCCGAATCACTTAAAATTGAACTAATAGCCGGAGGACTGAACTGGAAACAACAACAACATATCATTGGGAAGATGGAACCTAATGACTTTGGAGAGGTAATCATAAACACTTGTCCTTTGTAAATGCTTCCTCAAAACATTATCAATAACAATGGATGTTAAAGTAACAGTATTCATAATTTTGATTTCAAAAATCTGACCAATCTTTATCCTTGATGTTCAACCAAGTGTACTGTTAAAATTAAGGTATCTACAGTGCGATTCTTTTAAAACCCTGCATATTTCATGCACATTCATGCAAACTGATTCAATCTATGTATCTTTTAAAATTGAAATCTTGAAAATTATCGTCTTTTTCCTCTGTCTGCCAAAGATTTTTATTTTACTATAGAACTTAAGGATAAAAACCGAGTAACACAAATTTTATCACCTACTGCAAATAAGATAAAATCCCAACATTTCTTCAAAGGAAAATTATAAATAGGCAACCATTCGTGCTTGTATATTTTTCTAACTTTTCGCCAAATATCGGACTGATGCAAACAAAAACGTGATCATGCAATAGAAGATGCAATGATTATGTTCTGGATGTGGATTTTATTGTAAGAGATTTCCTTTTTGATGGGTTGTACTACTATTTACACTAATGACTTGTCTATTTGAGCGCTGAAGACAGGATAATAGCGAGGTTGTGTACATTTAAAAGAGATTTAAGCTAACCATTAGGCCGTATTGACTACTGACCTTTCCAAGTCGGTAACCCTGTCTTCGCCAATTGTTGCGTTTCGTATTGTCCTTTGCATTGTATATTTAATTTGCTCTTTGTTTGTGGTGCAATGCGGACATACGGTGCCATTGCGTTTGAGTGCTGTGATTTCTATCGGACTGTTTTTTCTTATTTTGTTGCTATTATTACAAGTAAAAAGGAGTAGAAGCAAAAGAAAAACATAGCATGTGGCATTCATGGAACGCTTCCAGCATGTAAAGAAACAAAACATGTGTGTAATTAGTAGATCTTACATGAGCTCATCTTTTTATCCAACAAGTTAATAAAGTCAAAGAGACACGTATTGTACTACAAACGGCGTGAATGTTTCATTTTAAATATGTCATTTTACCTTTTATTAATTTTTAAGTGAATTATGCCGTCCATTTGTGAAAACCTGTCGGGGATTTACACTGTCCCGTTTTATTGAAAGATAGTAGGGTAAGAATGAGTTTTATGAACCCTAGAACCTGGTTTAAACCCCGGCGGTCTTTTTGCCATTGACCGTTCCAAGACAGTAGCACTATTATCAACCCGTTTGTGTTTGTAATGTCACATGCTTTGCTTTTTATTAACATGGTAGTTGTCGTTTGTTTTAATGCGTGTTTATGGTTGACTCTGTTCTGTGAAAGCTACATTTCCTGTTCGCCGTTTATACCTACTTGTCTTTTCAATAACGCCAGATCGGTTATGCTGTTTTAATATTGAAGACGTTGTTACTAACCTAGAAAAAGAATATTGAAACGGGAAATTAGCAGCCATGGTATGTAATAAATGAGGATAATAGTGCGTTGCATGTTCTTAAATTTTAATATTTGCGACTTTCAGCATGCATTTTAACCACTTTTTCAGATCTCTTTCCTTGATTATATGTGTTACATACCACTATTTTTGTCGATGCATGACAACATTTGCTACAACCCCCTGGATATGTCAAACGAGAAGTATTCCAAACCTCTCAGAGAGCGACCCGCATCTGTACAGCGGGACATGAATCCACTGGGTGAGTAAACATATGGCCAACGTTAAAAGCATAATACATGGAATGACAAGACTAGTTCATGGCGGGGATTTCTTTATTTATACTGTCCCGTTTAACTGGGATGATATTATGGTAAGTGTGAGGTTTGGTGCACCCTAGAACCTGGTTTAAACCCCAGCGGCCTTTTTTTGCCACTGACCGTTCCTAGGCGGTAGCCTTATTGTCAACACATTTGTGTTTGTGATGTCTATTATTTGGCCTTTTATTCATCTTTAAATTTCTTCTTTATTTCTGTATGTGTTTGTGATTGACTGTCGTTTTTGAATGCTGCTTTTCCTGTTCGATTTTTATATCTATACTGTATTGATGAAGAAAGTATATTGATGAATTAATGAATTATAATTTTTAGTTATGACTTACTTAAGCAATTTGTTACAAAATACATGTATCCTCGAAAATCCAGCGACTTTTCGGTTTTATGATAACTGATATAAAATGCATACAAAAAATGAATAATACATGAGAAAAATACCGGTTTATTATTTAAATTATTTAATAACTGTATTGCCAACGGTTGGTTTATTTTATTCATTTTTTTTTCTTGCAAGTCGTCGTCTGTAAAACCTACAATCTAACGTTTGCCAGGCCCGTGTGGTTCCCGGGGGGCCCCCGTTTGGTCACGGGGCAAAGAATAGGGCCACTGCAGATCCCTTTAGATGGGTAGGCAGAAGGGTAGAATCCCCCTAAATTCATGTTCATTTTATCATTTTTTGTTCATGTTCATTAAAGGTCTTCATCATGATCCCTGCTTCAGGTGCTATCTCGCTCGCATCAAAAGAGCAGTGGCAGAAAAACAATAAACGTGGCTCCAGCGTAAATGGAGTTTCTACGATAGAATTTGCAGCAACTCTGCAGTTCTTGGTGAGAAGGTTCTAGGCCCATTTTCCATATTTTATCTCGATGTACATGGTAGATGAGCGTGGCATGTTCATGCCTGTTAGGCACCATATAACCTCTTCATGTGTTGGTGCGCCTTAAAACCCAATTCAATTCAAAACTAACGTTGGCCATAACTTGGAACGTTTTTGACCTATGTCCATGAATCTTCACACACATGTTCATCTTACCACAAAGGAATGTTGTTACACATGTCCAATAAGTACTCTGACATTTTGCCCCTTTTCATAATTTGCAACATAACCTAGCTCATGATTTATAGCAAAATATTGACCTATGGGCATGGCACTTTATGCAGTTCTTCCTTATCAAATATTCAGTGTCATTGACATGTTTAATAACTCTGAATTTCAGTGTGGCAGAGTTCTGTCCCTTTTCCATAAAACCAAAACCTGAAGCCTAACATAGCTTATAACTTAAATAAAAAATATTGAATTATGACCATGAAACTAGTTACAGTTTGTCCTTACCAATTATTTAATGCCATTGACATGTCCCATGACTCTGAATTTCATTTCTTCAGAGATCTGCCCCCTTTCATAAATATTTGACCTGCAGCTTAACCTAGCTCATAATTTTGCAAAATATGGACATATGACAATGAAACTTTATACAGTTCTTCCTTATTAATTATTGAATATCAATAACACGTGCAATGACTCTGAATTTTATTTCAGAAGAGCTATGCCTCTTTTAATAAAACTTTATTATTACTTTTGCCTTCTTGTTTGTCTGTTTGCGTGTTTGTTTCTGTGTTTTGTGGTTGACTGTCCTCCTTGAATGCTACTTTCCCTGTCCGATCTGTTTATATTTCTTTAACATATCACCTAAGCAAATTTATATTTACCTATGGTAATGAAACTTTTAGTTCTTCCTTCTCAATTATTCAATGCAGACTTATGCTGCTTTTCATAAAACTTCTACTCCATAACTCTTGAAGAATTGTCCCCCCCCCCCCCCCCACACACCACACACAACACCTCCACACACACACACACACACACACACACACACACACTCACCCTCGCCGCCTCCACCAATTCCCTGTCTTCAGCCGTTATAGTTAGAGTGTCATTGTTGAAATAAGCACATGACAGGTAACACAAGTGTAGTACGCGGCGGGGCCACTTTTGACCAAATCTGGATAATGATACATGATGCAATATTAGACAGCTCTATGTCTTGTGGAGAAGTCATCATGCAAACGCCTATGTAAACTATGTAACCCATAGGGCCGTGCCAAATCTAGGGGTACATGCAATATATGATAGCTTCATGGTCTTGTGGTTTCAAGATTTTTTCAATATATATGTGCAATATATAGTCACCTGCCGAGTTATTTTTAGACACAGGGTATAATATTTCCACCCCTCCTCCCCACCCCACCACCCCAGAATGGTTACTTGTATGTTCACCAGTTTGCTAGTATTTAATTAGTAAGATAAAGACACGCATGCTCGCTGGTGTATATATTCACTATTGCTAAATATATGTTGTATTTATAATAAGAGGCACGTTTTCTTGGCATTATTACATATATGATGTATTATCATTGGCAGGTGCTAATTTGACAAAAGATTCGGCATATTGGGTGAGGAAGAAGACAATGGAGATGATGCAAGGGACCAACAACAATTCCGTGCAAGTTTCTAAACGTTATATGGACATACTCAGCAAATACACATCGGACAAATACACAAGGTATCTGCTTTTAATTGGACTCAACTATTTAAATATTGGTCGGTGGTTAGATTAAATCGCTGTCTCTTTCCGTCACTTAATTATATTTCAATTTGTCGAATTCAATATGTTGATGTTTATTTAAATTGTTCCTCTCCGTTCCTGAATTGTATTTCAATGTGTCAAAAATCTGTGAATAAAATAAATTGTTTTTACACCTTCACTACGTGGTCCCGCCTTAATTCCATTAAGCGATGGAAAAGCTTATATTAGCAGGATTTTATAACGGATATTTCGACAATAAAACACGCTTAAAACGTTTTTTTACTGAAAACATGCGACAACCTGTTTAAAATTATCTATTACATGTTTTAATTTTACAATATGCAAAGTCATTAAGCCGAAATTAAGGTTTTATTTTATACCCAAGCCAACCCCGTGTTCGCTTCTTGGAGAAGGGATTGGATGGGGTATGAACCTTAATACTCGGATCACGTAATGTTATAATGATAATCAACGACATTTACTATCTTAATTAAACATGATTTCATTAATAAAATCTGCATAAACAATATTTAATATTTACTTGCCTATAGGCCTATCGTCTGGTGAAAAGTTATCTATGTGCATGTATTTGGATTTATTGCAGACTGCAAAAGGTAGAAACACAGAGAAAACAAAGTATGTTATTAAAGGAGAAGACGAGTTCTACATTTTCGAGCAGTTCAAATGACATGATATACTGAATATGATCCTTTTGGTTATGAAAGGTGTAATTGCTTGTTGTGTTCATGGCGGTGACATTAAATGGCACGGGACATGTGTAAGGTGATATCAGATAGCAAAAGTGTAAAAAATAATTGAATCTTGATATCAAGATAACATATGTTCCTAGATGGGTGATATTTAGTATTGCCATTTCAGGTTTAATTACACTAAATCAACCAGATGTGCTGGCCTGGTGCAGTCGAACGTAGTTCTTTATTAATGATAATCTGTTTTCCTTTCAAATTTTCTTAGTGCAGTTTCCCGTTATTTTTTGGCTGTGATTGTATTCTGGACATGTTATTGATATTTGGAAATGCAGCTCATCATGATTTTGACAGTTTTGATATAACTTTCAAAAGTGAAACTAAAAAGAATACAATCTCATTAAAATCATATCCTAATTACGCTTTGATACTCTCCGCTATATAGGATCTGACAACACTGCCTTGGAGGTCACGTCAGATTTACCTTTCATCTAATCAATATTCATGAGAAGGTCAACTAAATTCAACCAATGAAATCACGCGTTTCATATGCACTTTAGATGATGATAGAACTCAGCCAACGAAAATCCACATACAAACATAGACCTATATCCGAAAAAAGATAAAGCCTTCGTGTGTTATTGCTGTGGATTGCGCGATAAATTAAAAAAAAAAGCACTAAATGGCATGTTGTACATCAAGAATACGAAGAAAATCATGGGCGTGCGCTGCGGTCATGTTTTTTTTGAAAGCATTCGGAACAGCAACCGAGATTATTCAGACATAAGGTTTTCTAAATAGTATGATGGTGGCTCCTGTTTTCAGGGTTATGATGGTGGCTCCTGTTTTCAGGGTATTAAGACGATCTTGCCAAGACAGCATTACTACAACTATGTACAATATTTAACATACGATGTTAGTATTGAAGAAACATAATTCATTAACACATAAAACATGTTTTTTCTCATTATTTTACTCACGATTTATGAGATATTAGGGGTTTTATGTATACATGTCGGACATTTTTATAAATATAAACTGGCCTCATGTTTTCGTGGGGTCGTCTCATAAGGTTTTTATTTCTTATTTTAAAACACAGATATGGCTTGAAAACAAACAATGTAAACAAAAAGCATAAGCCTAGATACAAAGGTCTTTATTTGAATAATTTTAGTTATTTTTCTTATTGTCAAAACTAATTTAAGAAGCCTATATCACACTTTTATGAGGTAATTTCTTTGAAGTGACCCCTCACTTCCTTTTTATATAAATGCAAAGCGGAAGTAATTAATTTTACTGAAATTTAATAGGTCAGACTTGTGTTACGAAGAAACTATGCCATTTTAATTGATTGTATGACTAGTACATTTCTGTATTATCATTTTATTAAATACTCCGAAAACTCAAGTTACACCGAAAACACGAGTCTCCACCAGTACGTCTGGCCCGTTTAGCTCAGTCGGCTATATCGACGTAATATTATTATTACCCGCGAGTGTAACTTTTGCGTGCGTTCAACCCCACGAAGCGGCACATACTTTTTTGTACCGTTGTTTAATTCCGCCAAAACAATCTTGTTTTTTTTTCAGTAATTAATAAATTGGTTGGTGTGTTATGTTTGTCAACGCAATTATTTTGTGTTTATAAGCTAAAAGTTACTGCATTGTCTCTTTCAATACCGAGCGTAGACTGCTCCACGGCATTTGACTGAAACGCGACATGCGCAGTGAAGCAGTCTACCGAGCAATTGTGTAGGCTGAAATCTGACTGGCTAATCGTAAGGTCAATCTTACGTGACCTCCAATGCAGTGTTGTCAGATCCTAAGTAGAGTAGAGTAGAGTAGAGTAGAGGGTAGAGCAGAATATCGTGGCGTAATAAAGGGTCTGATTTTAATGAGATTGGAAAGGGCATACAATTTCAAGGGTAAAAATGATGTTCAATACCCCTATTTCCTCGTTGGATTCAATATATGAAAGGCAGTAATGTATAAAAACTTCACGATTGTATTATAATGTTAACACCGTGTGTATAAGTATACAGTTTGCATAATGTTAACACCGTGTGTATTAGGTATAGTTTGCATAATGTTAACACCGTATGTATTAAGTGTACAGTTCAAACTCCCAGCGGCCTTGTTGCCACTGACAGTACCAATGTGTCATCCGTTTTGTATGGTGTCGCATGTTTTGCTTCTAAATGATTATATATCTATGTAACTGGTATTTGTTGCCTGTTGATTATATATCCATTTAACTGGTATTTGTTGCCTGTTGATTATATATCCATGCAACTGGTATTTGTTGCCTGTTGATTATATATCCATGCAACTGTTATATATCAATGTAACTGGTATTTGTTGCCTGTTATATATCCATGTAACTGGTATTTGTTGCCATGTAACTGATATTTGTTGCCTGGTAACTGGTATGTGTTGCCTGGTAACTGGTATTTGTTGCCTGTTTTTCGCGGACTGCGTTCTGTGAATGCTACATTTCATGTTCACTTTAATTTGTATCTTTTAAACAATTTGTCACGTGGTTCGACAAGGGTTACACATATTTTATTTTATTACTATTAAGAAAAAACAATATTTACCGGAATCCTACACACATACTGTTTCTCGTACACTTGCGTGAGAGATTCTTGATTTCTGTACACTACTTTATGTTATGGATTGCAGAGATTCGGCTAGCGACTACATTGTCGATTTAAAATCCATTCATGAGCATTGGAAATACATGTTCACAGTCTTCGAATTTGAAAATTGTGAAAAGTATGGGTTACTGCCTACTGACCGTTCCAAGTCGGTAACCCTGTCTTCACCACCCATTCTGTTGTTTTTTGTCTCTTTCATTGTAGTTTCAAGTCCTTGTTTGCAGTACAGTGCGGACCTACGATGCCATTGCGTTCGGACGCTGTGGTTTCTATAGGACCCTATATATCATTTTACATGTATTCACTAGTTGTTGTTTAATAGCACGTGATGTGGTATTTAAAGTGTTATTCTGGCATTCTGTGTTATGCACTTTCACTATTTAAATGTAAGCTATTACATAGATATACACACGATGAAATGTGGTAATTGTTTTGTTTTGTTTAAAAATAATAGACTAGTGTACTAATCGTGTCAATATTTATTTTTTATATTACTCACTGGGCTAATGTATAGCAAAAAGCAATACAAATTACACTAGTGACAGATCTGCACACATTTTATATAACCTATTATATTAACTTCTTTAACTTGAGCAACTTGAGGGATGGTAACTATTGTATTATACATTATTTGCATTTATCAGATTTGAAATAAACGAGTGTTAAGTTTGTTTATACATTAAAACATTGATCAATGTGTTTCGTTTTTATTGTATTCTACACCAGATTTCAATTCCGAGTTTCAATAGTGCTTAGTAAACTCACTACTGTCAACAATTACTTGTCAGTATAGATATAAAATAAATAAAACGTCCCATCGAAAAAGTGTGGCTTACTGAGTTCTGAGTTGGGTTCTGCTCAACCCGGGGCTAGAGGGCGTGAGCGGTAGCTAGCATATTTCACTACCGCTCATGAACAGTCTCAATCAAACCGAGACTGCAAGATTTCGTATGTGTCGTGCTCGGCCGTATCCAAATGTCCATTATCGTACTCTTTTTTACAGCAATGCCGCTATACGTAAGAATAGGCACGGAGATCATAAGTATATCTATATATTAAACAGTTTTACAATTTTGCAGCTGAAATGCATAGAGCTATATTCAACTACGAATGTAGCAAACTTCAATAAATTAATATCTACTGAAACGAAAGAGAAACGCAACTCGGGAATTCGCTATATATTGTATGTATTGCACACTGAATTCCACATAGTATTCCAAAGATGTTTTGTAAAAATAAAAGTCGCAGTTATTTAGAGAAAGGACACAACTGTGATGTTGTATACGTTTTAATCACTGTACACTTTGTAACAAAAAATTCATAAATGTTGAAGTTCCCCTGTGAGAAATTGAGCCATTTCGGTACTGTATTTAACGTAAAGAGTTTGCAAAATGTTGCATCCTTAGTTTGTACACATGCTTGAGCCAACCCTGTACTCTGTCAATAATGAAACTTTGAAGGAATACTATTTGCTGTGTTATGTGTAGTTTTTGTAGTTTTTCCCGAAAGGAAATGTCTTACGTAGCCATGTACCATTCGATTAACAGCATCATACTGTACATACAATATGTATAGCGTTAATTTCCGAGTTGCGTTTCTTTTTCGTTTCAGTATTGGATATACCGATCCCCGATTATTCGGTCGATCATCAACATACTCTATAAACAGTCCACCTACAATTTGGGTTGGATTATGATAAAGAAGATATTTTGTATGAAATAGTTCTTAACTCCCAATAGTTCTATGATAAGCCCATGTATTCGATACATGCAACACGTCAATTGTTATAGGACCACATATGCGACAAATGCCACCCGTCCATTGATATAGGCCCGCATATGTGACAAATGCAACCCGCCATTTTTTATAGGCCCACCTATGCGACCCAAGCTACTCTTAAACAACATACACGAGCCAGGACATCTTCGACGGTTTAGTCTTCATAATGGAAGGTATGTCAATAGACAAATTCCAGATGGAAAGAGTCTAAGGCAATCTCAAGAAATAGTCTATTAAATCATTTGGTTTCAAGTAATGGGTTTAAATCATTTGGTTTCGAGTAATGGGTTTCAAGAACCTCATTACTCAATGTCCAGTAAAACTTCAGTGTGTTCTGAGAATGTAATGAGCTATATTATATATTCTGTGACGAATTATAGAAATTTCCCAGTTTGAGAAAATCTATAACATATCCCTTCCTCTACTGTGCTATCTCGCCTAGTGCGCAAGATAGCACAGTAGCCAAATGTTATGAACTAAACGATAGACGTCACGATATTACGTCACGAATTGACGTCATAATATTATTCCGCGCTGTCGCTAAAGGAGTGACAGAAGAAGGAATACTTGAGTCAAAAGACGATTGGAAAGAAATTCATCACAGAATATATATTATATAGTTTAATTAACAGTTTTGTCGTGATACGGAAAATAATTCACTCGTGAGAAATATTCTTGCGATATAGAAACTCGTGCGAAAACGCACTCGTTTCTATATCGCAAGAATCTTTCTCACTCGGGAATTATTTCCCGTATCACTTCAACAATGTTAATTAAACTCTATTTAAATTAACTGGTTTCATTGGACCAATTTTTAACACTGAATCAATCAGAATGCATCATTCATGTTTTCTTTGGTTGTTTCTATCATGACATCACTTTCTGGGTATTATGAAATCACATCCTGTTATTATGACATCACGTCATGCTATTATGACATCACGTCATGCTTTTATGATGCAACTCAGTGTGTTCTCAGAACTGAATGAATTTCTGTGAGAAACAGATTAACGATGCGAGTAATGAGTTTCTTGAAACCAAGAATCACAAAATTCTAAAAATAAAATAATTCTAAAACGATTTAATAGACTGTTTTAAATGTTCCAGTATGTAAAAAGTCATTCGCACAGAAACACCATCTCATAAGAAACGAATTAATACACACTGGCGTGAAGCCATTTAGGTGTACAGTATGTAACAAGTCATTCACTAAACGAGTAACTCTCACTGATCACGTACATGATAATACACATTGGCGAGAAGCCACATACATGTACAAAATGTGATAAATCATGCTCACAACTAAGAAATCTCAAAAGTCACATGGTAATATACACTGGCGAGAAGCCGTTTACCTGTGCAGTATGTAATAAGTCATTCATAATACGAGGAAATCTCAATACTCACATTATAATACACACTGGCGAGAAGCCGTTTATAGGTGAAGTATGCGACAAGGCATTTAGACAACGACCACATCTCAATAGACACATGCTTTAAAACACTCTGGTGAGAAGCCGCATACATGTACAGTATGTGACAGGTCATTCGCCCACCGAGCAACTCTCACTACTCATAATTATGGTAATCCATACTGTTAAAGGGACACTGTCCGTAAGTAAGCAGATATTGAGCATAACCAAATAACTGGCTGACTTTTATTCAGTGAAATTGTATACATGAAAACATGAGAATAGACCCTAAGAAGTATGTAGGAATACATTCGTGAGTTTGAAAAAAAAAAGTTTTTAATTATTATATGTAAATAAAGTGGACCCACAATATTTACCTTTTCTGCGATCACGTGACTTCCATTAGCGCATTAGGTTTTCACCACAGTATGTATTGCGTAATATGTATAGCCCGCTTAGCTCAGATGGGAGCGTTGTCGACCACTTTACGCTCACGCACACATATTGTTACGGCGAGTCTAATTTTAGTTTGGGCTGCTAGTTCAAACGCACAAAGCGGATTTACTTTTTTTTATACCGCGATTGAATTCCGTTAAACAATCTTGCTTTTAATTAGTAAATATTCAATAATGTTTAGTGTGTGAATGTTTGCGAACATAATTATTGTGTGTTTTATAAGCTAAAAGTTACGGACAGTGTCCTGAAGCCGTATCCATGTACAGTGTGTGATCGAATCATTGGCCCACGAGCAACTCTCACTACTCATACGGTAATCCAACACTGTTGAGAAGCCATATCCATGTACAGTGTGTGACGAATCATTCGCCCACCGAGCAACTCTCACTACTCATTTGGTGATCCACACTGTGAGAAGCCGTATCCATGTGCAGGTGTTGTGACGAATCATTCTCACATCGAGGAACTCTAAAAAAGCACATGGAAATACATGAGAAGCTGTTTTACATGCACAGAAGGAGACAAATCACTCACTTAACGAGGGACTCTCAATAATAGAATAGAATAGAATATATTTTATTGTAAGCCAAATATTGCCCATGAACATATTTTCAATTATACAATTATTGATTTCAATATGGTTAGATGGCAGCAGTACACGTGTTAGTAGTTTTTGCCATACATATATATCACAAAAATGAGATATAGGGTCCTATAGAACCACAGAGTCCGAACGCAATGGCATCGTAGGTCCGCACTGTACTGCAAACAAGGACTTGAGAATACAATGAAAGAGACAAAAAACAACAGAAAGGGTGGTGAAGACAGGGTACCGACTTGGAAACAGTCAGTAGGCAATAAGGCCTACTGGTTAGCTTGAATCGATTTTATATGCGCACAATCCTCGCTATTATCCTGTCTTCAGCGCCCATATAGACAAGACAGTGTAAACAAAACTACATCCCATCAAAAGGAATCTCTAACAATAAAGTCCACATCCAGAGAAACTAACTAAAGAAACACATACAAAATAATAAACATCTCAGGATGTAATCCAGAATCGTACTGAACAACCATAGGAGTTGAAGCTAAAGAGAAAACCAAACTAGGGTACGACCATAAACCCGAGGGACTAAAGCTCATGCATCCACCCCCCCCCCCCCCCCCCCCTTAGTTGGGGGTTTCAGTAGGTACAATCATAAAGTCCCAAGAGGTAGTCCAGTCCGCACAAGTGAAAAGTGAAGCGTAATGACTGACTGTAGAGGGTTCAAACACTAAGCATGCAGTGCGCTGTAAAACCAAAGGGTTATATCCTTTTCTGACGAACTTCCTGATTAAATGTGTAAAGCGGTCAGGAAACCCGTCAGACCCCTTTAACTTTCGAAGTTTATAGACCACATCTCCATAAAATGAGGGTTGTGATATGCCTAGTCGCAGACGTGTTTTAAGGTTGGTGTTGTACTTTTCCAGCAGGCCCTCGTTGCGGCGGTAGAATTTAGAGAAAGATCTACGTAGTTTATGATAACGAAAACACTGCTGAAGAAGTTTACTTGTAATAACTTGATTTCGATCATTGACGTCTATAACATCATTACACGCTCTAGCAAATCGAATACATGTATATAATTATTAAACGAAACCGTAATGAACTTGTTTTACAGATTAACAATAATTCAAAGAAGGTTTTCAATAGGACGCAAGCTGTTTTTAAACAATAATTCTTTAAGGAAATATAAAAAGACAGGACAGGGAAAGTAGCATTCAAGGAGGTCATTCAACCACAAAACACAGAAAAAAACACGCAAACAAACAAACAAGAAGGCAAAAGTAATAATAAATACAAACGACATCACAAACACAAAGGGGTTGACAATAGGGCAGTTCACATAGTCATACCGAGGGTTTAACGCGAAGCTATTGTAACTCACTTTTAGAAAATTTTACATGAGAAGCAAAAAACATCTTATTTTCATCATTAATGCAGTTCTTAAATGCAAATTTCTGGCATATAATAAAGAAATAGTATTCATTTATGATTTGAGAAAAAAAGAAATAATTCATGTGATTCTGTATGAGCTATTTAAGAAATATTGACTTACAATAGTTTCGCGCTAAAAAATTAAAGATGTAGATGAAATTTTTCAGAGCGAAACTATTGTAACTAACATTTTTTAGCAGTTCTTGATATATTTGTTCAGCTTTTTCTTTTTTAAAAATGAAAACTATTGGACAGTATAGTTTTAGGCAGTAAGTTTGTATGTTAAGGCTCATTTTGGACAAACCTAAGAATGGTATGCAACCGAAATCCCTTAAGTTCTTGTTATCTTTATTTTAAGTTTAGTTTCACAATTTAAGCATACAGCAGTTATCATTATCTTCCTTTTACATAGTTATTATTAAATCTTTTCCCTCTTCATTAAGTTAAATGAGAACTAATTTGACTTTACAATTTTTTTATGCGAAACTATTGTAAGTCAATATCATTTTAAATGACTGATTTTTAAACAAACAATACATCTAAATATGCTATAGACAATACTTGTTACAGACAATACTTGTTATAAAGATCATTTAATGTAGTAAAGTCACACAATTCAGACAAGAAGAAGATAATAAATAACACCTATATGGAGTGCAATATCTTATAATTTCTTTATAAAGCTAAAAATTACTTATGGCAAGTGGCTATTTTAACAAACACGTTTTTTGTGTGGCGATTAGCTTATTGTAGGGACAATGGGTTTTACTGAATAGTTGAACCTCTAGCTTCTTGCAGAACTGTGTCTCCCCTTTTGGTTTTGGAGGTGGAGGGGTGTGTGTTGTTTGTAGGGGTGGATGTGTGTGTGGGGGGGGGGGGGGGGGGGGGGGGAGGGTAGGGGCGTTGGAAGTAAAAACTTTAAGAATTGAAACACACCGGCAATCTTGATGTATTTAAAAATCGTGGCGTCGGGTTAGTTTTTCCAAATACATTGTATCTTGCATGTGTTTTAAATAATTATTCATAATTATTTCAATAATTCAAAGCAATTGTTTTTACATATTATTAATTGTTGATTATATTACACCAACAATATATATCAAAACCTATGCCAGAAGAAAGAAGTAGAATTTGAAATTATATATTTCCTTAAATATAATTATATGCAAGCAGGTTTAAAGAAATATAAAAAGATCGGACAGGGAAAGTAGCATTCAAGGAGGACAGTCAACCACAAAACACAGAAACAAACATGCAGACAGACAAACAAGAAGGCAAAAGTAACAATAAAAGCAAACGACATCACAAACACAAAAGGGTTGACAATAGGGCTACCGCCTTGGAACGGTCAGTGGCAAAGTAGGCCACTGGGGGTTTAAACCGGTTCTAGGGTGCACCAAACCTCACACTTACCCTACTGTCATCCCATTAAAACAGGACAGTGTAAATAAAGAAATCCCCGCCATGATCTAATCTCTAACCAACAAGGCAATATTAGTAAAACACAAACATGCTCGTGTAAATATAATACAGAAAAACAATAGCCTAGAAAGCCACAATGAAGGTACTCAATGACTTGGCAGAAGCCAGAGCAACAAGAGAATAAACCATTAAGGGCACGACAAGAAAGATCATAGACAAACATCAAACGTCACCGTCCCAATGGGCTTTAGGTAGGCGTCATCATAGGGTCCACAGCCTGTCCGGTCATCACTTATACTGGATTCATAATTTAAACTTTGATGAATACTTCAAGATTGCTATGGACCCCTTTAATGCAAAGCAATTGGTAAAATATGTACCTTCCTACATACCTACCCACTTATGAAAGAGTATTCCAGCCCTGACCTTTGATATTATAAGTATTACTTGCTGCTTTATATAATCAATAGAATTAATATGGTTAAAGCTCGGTCACACTATAAAGGTATAGTTAGATATTGTAAGACGGATTATGATCGAGTCAAAACAGCTACTTTTGTAAACGCAAGATATAAAAATGCAAAGTTATATTGGAATATGTTAAAAAAATCATCAGGACTTAAGCCAACAAATATACCATTATCTGCGTTTGAACAATATTTTAAAGCAGTCAATAGTCCAGATGATGAGTTCTATGTTCCAGATGAAGATATTTTACATTTTAATGAACGTTATGAAAATAAGAATTTAATATCATGTTTAAAGAGTTGAATGTATATTTTACTGTGGATAAGATTGAAAAATCAATTAAGCAACTTAATTCAAATCGGTCCTCTGGACCTGACATGTTATTAAATGAATTTTTCATTCATGGTAAAACTATTTTATCACCAGTTATTTGCAAATTGTTTAATAAAGTGTTTGAGGGTGGTTATTTTCCAGAGGTCTGGTCAGAAGGGTAGGTTATTCCTTTACACAAAAAGGGCAGTATTAATGATGTAGAAAATTACCGAGTATTACGTTATTAAGCTGTTTGGGTAAATTATTTACACGTATATTGAACAATAGATTATCTGAGTGGGCAGAAACTTACAGTGTTCTTATTGAAGCACAAGCTGGATTTAGAGAGCACATGAGTACTGTGGATACTATATTTGTTTTACAGGGTTTAATTACACATATTTTAAACTAGGGAAAGAAATGTTATTGTGCAATTGTCGATTTTACTAAAGCCTTTGATTATGTTGTGCGTGATAATCTATGGTATAAATTAACAAAAGGGTATGATAATGGACCTTTGCAAACGGCCGAGCACGACACATACGAAATATTGCAGTCTCGGTTTGATTGAGACTGTTCATGAGCGGTAGTACAATATGCTAGCTACCGCTCACGCCCTCTAGCCCCGGGTTGAGCAGAACTCAATATTCATAAAATCAACAGTACAAAATTTTAACTATCCCGAAGATGGCATGCATATGGCGGTGGACATGGAGTGTAACGCTTCCCCATGTCGTACGCCGTATGGTCCCAGTATCTAATAAAATTAAATGCCCCGAAGAGCGAAATAAACATAATGGAATTTAGTTGGGAGCAGCGGTTATGAAGCCTGCGTATCAAAAAGCAGACAACATATCCTATGAGTGGTTGAACAATACCCAGAGCCTTTTATCGGCCGGAGTAGTGGAACCACCGAATCAAAAATTAAGTAAGAAAACAAAAGAAATTGAAAATGTACCACCGATAACTAAATATAAGTATCGGGCTCAGCGATCTCCAAAGATCGGATGAAGTTGGCATTCGGGGAAAGATTCTTGATATCATTAAATCGATGTATTCATGTGTTAAGTCTAAAGTCAAATATTTTAACCAATTGAGCGATGAATTTTATTGTGTTATTGGCGTTAGGCAAGGGGAGTGTCTATCCCCATTGTTGTTTTCCATGTATTTAAATGACACAGAAGATGAATTCATTCATAGTGTTCTTGAAGGTCTCGATATCAATATGTTTAAGATGTTTATGCTTTTATATGCAGACGACATAGTTTTGTTTGCTAATACTGCAGTAGAGTTACAAGATGGACTAATTATATTATCTCATTATTGTAAAGAATGGAGATTAAAAGAGAATTGCACTAAAACAAAAGTAAGGGTGTTTAGAAAAGGTGGAATATTACCAAGCAATTTAGTTTTTAATTATGATGGCGTTTCATTAGATATAGTTAGCAAGTTTACATACTTAGGTATTATATAGGTTTTATAGGAGCTTTGCATCTTTTCAGTTTCAACCATATCTTGATAATATAAATATTTTCAAAATGTGTCAAGCACTTACCAAATTACGGGTGTCATCTCATAGGTTGCAAGTTGAAGCGGGAAGATGGGTTAAACCAAACAGAATTCCTGTTATTGATAGATTATGTTTGTAATAAACTTGAAGATGAATTTCATTTTGTGCTAGAATGCCAAACGTATACTGTCTTAAGAAAACAATACATTCCACAATAGTTTTACAAGAGGCCAAACATGACGAAATTTTTGGAATTACTAAATTCACAAAATAAAGCATATATTCACAGGCTTTGTACCTTTGTTTTAAAAGCATTTAAATTACGAAACGAAACATTATATAGAAATTAGTAAATATAGGTAATTTATTTTATCGAATGTGTTATGAAATGTATGGTTCAGTATTTATTTATATTATGTATTCTAATACACCCGCACTATATAGCCTAGTTTAAAATATCTCGTTATATTGAATGTATATATATCACTGTAATTGTTGCAACGTTATGATAATAAGCATTGCGCATTGCGCATTACGCATTGCAACGTATGCAACGTTAGGAGAGTAAGCAAAGCAATGCGAAAGATTTCAGATGTGTGCGTTATTTTCACATTTTAGGGGTATTAGAAAAGAAATAGAACATCGTTTACGGTGAATTATCTATAATATATCACGGTTTGTCGTTCAATTGTAAACAATAATTTCGGGCTCGTGAAATTATTGTTTACAATTGAACTCCAAACCGTGATATATTAAACGATAATTCACAGTAAACGATGTTCTATTTCTTAAGTAATACGCCTTCTCAATGCTTAAGTCCACTTAACAAATGATAGAAATTGTTGTGCGCGTGAGTGCGTAAGTGATAGAGTGAGTGCATGCGTGTGTGCCAGTATACGTGCATTTTGCTGTGACTGTCTCAGATTAACAAAAGTTTCTTGTTTGCAAAATCCTACACTGTTGCCATGTTTTATGAAACTGTATATTGTATCCTCACGGGTTTTTAAGCCTATTGGAATTTGGAAATAAAGTTATATATCTATAATAGATGGAACTATCCTGGCGAAAAAGATTATAAAGTTGTTTTTCATAATTATGTTGTTCTAAGTCATTTTCCGCTCCAATTTTAATATTTTAGGCTATTTCTATTGGCCACGAATCACCTAAACGTGGATACTAAGAACAATCGACATTCGCAAAGCAATGGGAAAACTTTCTCACCTTATTGACCCAACTTGTATTGATATGAAATATTTTCATTTGTTGATTAAACAAAATTTAATAGATTGTTTTGTTCAAAAATGGAACACTGATGTTGAAAATAATCGAGTTTTATGTACGACTGCCATGTCGAGGATAAGATTATCCTCCCACAGACTTAGAATTGAAACTGGCAGATATTCACAAAATAGAACTGATAGAAATCAGAGATATTGTACATTGTGTAATAGTACAGACTTGGAAGATTAATATCATTTTATTTTAATTTGTCCTTTGTACGAACAATTACGTAAACTATATGTTAAACAATATTATTACAGACATCCAAGTGTTTTTAAATTTATTCAGCTGATGCAATTTTCAAGCCAGCAAGAGCTTTTTAGATTATCTAGGTTTGTTAGGGAAGCATTTATTATTCGCAATACTGCAATGTATAATGAGTAAATAATGTATGTTCATCCTCATTGGACATGACATGTAAACTATTAAAACTTAAAAGTTTACATGAAACTATGTAATAGGAATAGTTAAATCATTATAATAGCGTAAATACGTGATCCAGAGTGAATGTGTGAGACATTTCGGGCGTCAGAGTGAATGGGTGTGTTGTATGAGTGTTTAGTATGTATGATTGTGTGTTTGTACTTTTTCATTGTTTAATGTTAAAACTGCATTGACCTGTCACATATTAACAAATGTAATATGTATTTATATGACGAGAAACATTTGTTTAAGTCATAAATAAAGAATATGTTCTGTTCTGTTCTGTTCTTATTAATACTAGTAAATAGTTTATAGGGTAATTATTAAATAATTAATTAATAACCATGATTACTAATCATTTAAAAATACTTAACCACATGAGGGTAAGTAATATTTATAAAACAGTGTTGTTTTTCATTGAACTTAGAGAAACAACTCAAATTTCTTCTCAGTTACCACAAATTCAAACTCAACAATCATTGTTTGAGAGAGTGATGTGTAAAACTTGCTTAATATTTTAACATTATTAGCGTTTAAGTATAAAACAATGTGTCCACGTTACAGATAGAAATGCTTAAATTGAGTTGGAAATTTCAAAACATCATTAATTTTACCTAATAAGACCCCGGAAAATAGATATTTACTCCTGGAATTCACAAATAAAAGAAAATCTGTAAATAAACCGCACTAAAAGTTTAAATATTAATCTGTTTCATGGCTTGTTCATCCTATCAATCCTTTATACGTGCACATGATGTTTCGTACACATATGTTTCGGCAATTTTTAAAAAAACTTTTCACAATATATTTTTTACCAGATATAAAACATCACAAAATACAACTGTTCATTAACTTCATATCGGTCTGCAAAGCTTGGAAAAAAGGAGCTTGGCAATAATTATTAATTTTTCTGTGAAACCACTGCATGATATCCCTAATTCTGTGATCCCAAGTGGAGGCTAAAATGAATAAAACCAACCTTACATATTTTCATTACCACATTTTGTAATACAAATAATCTTTAATGTCCTAAGAATGGTATGCAATACAACTCCTTAAAGTTCTTCAATCTTTAATATAACTTATATTTCACATAAGAAACATAGAGCAGTTATTATTACCTTCATTTGGAATAATTATTATGAAAATATTGTAAAGTTTAACGAGAATCAAATTTGACTTACAATAGTTTCGCGCAAAATTAATTTTGAAATCAATACTTATGTAAATTATTATAATCTTAAATAAATTTGCAAGAAACAACATAATTTTGATGGCTATAAACAATCCCTTATCTGAAGATTTAATCAGAAACAAATGCAAAACTATTTTAAATGATTTAAAGTTGAGTTACAATAGCTTCGCATTAAACAAAAAAAGCTGTGTGAGATACAATAATGACACATTTTATTTTAATCCAGCAAATTTTAGAATCTAGTGCTAATATTTTGTGACATTATAAAGGGTCAGTATCTGATATGGATTATGTAAAAAAAAAAGTATTTTCAGAAAAAAAATGAGTTCTTCTCAACCCGGGGCTAGAGTGCGTGAGCGGTAGCTAGCATATTTCACTACCGCTCATTTCACTAGTCTCAATCAAACCGAGACTGCAATATTTCGTATGTGGCGTGCTCGGCCGTTTCCAAAGTCCATTATCTTACTCTTTTTTACAATAGTTTCGCGTTAAACCCTCGATACGTGCGTATATATTCTGACTTAAGCATGAACCATTAATGATATGATAAATTGTATGCATGTGACTTAAGAATTCTTGAGAATTCTTGGGAGAGGTCTTTGGTTTGCCATTGTATACTGTAATACTAAGTTTGCATAGCACTGGTAATCTTACTAATTAATTAACGGATTGAATATTGTTCAATCTCTCATTAGGTCAAACACATTATATACGTATATTCCTAAATTTCGTGTTTCATTTTTATTTTCATGCTTCATTAATTGTTTAAATTCATGAAACTAGGATTTTTCCAAAAGTATTGTTTTATATACATCTTTCTTAATTCATTGTAGTTTGTACATTCTATTACAAAGTGATATTCGTTTTCTCACAAATTACATTGTTTACACTTTCTATCGTCGTATTGGACCCTTTCCGGTTTTTTCTATCGCCCTGTCTCAACGTCTAGCCTATGTGAGGAGAGTCTTAGTCTCGTAAGGGCCTTTCGAAATATAATGATATTTAAAACATCAAGATACTGATTAAAATCGAAAGTAGCTATAGATCTATAGCATAAAGCTCTTGATGAATTGTTTAATTCTGTGTTCCAATTTTGAATAAATTATCTTTAAATCTTTGCTTAAATGCATTTAGAAATGTTGTTACATTGCCTGCCCCTTGTGCAAGCCATACAACATGGACACCCGATGTTGATTAAGCCGTACATCATGGATAACCGATGTTGATAGTAATAGTTTGACCTGTGATACCCAATTGATTTTATTTATTTGCCTTTTACAGTCTTCTTTAAGCATATCATATACACTTTTTATATATTTAGTTTCATCAGATGGACATATTTTTAGCCAGTATTTTATAATTAAGTATAATCTCCTAGTTTTACAAACCAATCTCCCCGTTTCTCCGTATATATTTTGTGTGGACACGTTTACCCCTAATAGTCGTTTGCAAAAACTCAAATGTGTCCTTTCTTCTTGTTGGCCTTTATGGAAACCCCACACTTCTGAAGAATAAGTATGCACCTTCGATTAGTACATTAAGTGGTATTTCATGGGTTCATCAAGGCATTCGTTGGTTTGTTTTCCCCCTAAGAAATCAGCCTTAAAAATACAACTTAGGCTTGGACAGTGAATGACCACTTCAGAAACAAGATACTTAAGTGGTTATGGAATGAATACAATAGATCGCCAGGGGCGTAGCTGGGTGAATTTGAACTGTACGCCCGATGGGGTTCCAAGTAGCAACCGCCCCTTGGTCAGGGAGGCTCTTGACGATCGTACGTTAGATTTCAGGATTTTAGCTTAGATTAAATGTATGTATAATTCAATTAGAAAAAAGCGCACATGTAAAGTCAGTTCAAGTAGTATATATGTATTTATATTTTTTTATAACAAATTAAGATCGGGAAAATAAGGGCGCAACGCCTGTGCTGGAATATTTAACCCCTAACCTCCTACCCCACTACGGATTTTATTGCATATTTATTAAGTAATATTAAGTGCCAAAATGTTTCCTTTATAGACAATTTCATACTCTCATTATCATTTTCTGATTCACTGCATTTCAACCAATATTTTTTGATTATGAAAAGTCTTCTTGTATAATAATGTATCCTTCCTAATTCTCCGTAGACAAAATCATTTTGAGTTGATATTTTTACACCAAGCAATGTTTTGCAAAAATGTAAGTGCACACGTTCGATTTGGTTGGCTTTTACAAAGCCCCACACATCACTGCCATAGTTTAAGATAGGAATAATTAATTTATCAAACAATTCAAGCGTGTGCCTTGTAGATATGCTTGTAAATTTAGATAAATATTTTTTAAGTTTAAAAATTGCTTTTTGTGCTTGTCCCGATAATTTTGTCTGAGCTTCAGTGAATCCCCTACCGTTGTAAAAGTACTACCCACATATGAAAATGTATTCACAATTGCTATAGGTAATGCATTGTAATAAAATGTTAAATTTCTGGGCATTATTCCACCTTTCCTGAAAACCATTACCTTGGTCTTGTCAGTGTTAACTTTAAGTTTCCACCTTGTACAATAAACATGCAATATATCCAATCCTGATTGTAATTATATGGCCGCGTTGGCAAATATAATGATAGCATCTGCATATAGTAATAAAAACTACTTAAAGACATATTTCGAGCCTATTGTATTGGGGGTGGGGGGCGGGGGGGTGGAGGGTTGGGGAGGGGAGAGAATTTCTATAGGTAACTGTAAATCACTGTTAGCCATACAATTTCATGTGCAAAGTGTGATATTCAATTTTTCTTCCGATTATGAGGCCACCCAATAAAGCATTTGTGACCAGTACACATAGTAACACTAATGTTGTATATTTATTGTGTTGTGCTCTGATTTTTGGTATAAAAATAATTAAGAAATACCAGATAAGTTTTGTATTCAAAAGCTAAATTATGAACATATATTTTTTCATTAAAGTAAATTACAAAGTGTTGTTAAGCTATTCTTACCCCCAATATAGCAATATAGCAATGCTATACAAATAAAAAAACTAAGAGCGAGCCTCAATTTATATACCTGAGTTGGTTAGCCATGAAGCGTGCTGGCTGTAAATATACAAGCTTCCCATGCTTTTTCAATGACCAAGTAGCGTTGGGAAAAGTGTCTTTAAGGGAACCGATATCCACTCCGGTGTAACCTTTCATATAATAGTCATCTTCTAAGTCATTCAGATACATTGAAAATAGTAAAGGCGACAGGCATTCCCCTTGGCGAACCCCTTGGTGACATTCAAAGGTATCACTCAATGTATTTTCAAACTTAACTTTTGATTTTTACATTTTCAGACATAGATCTTATAACATCGAGCATTTTAACATCACAGTCATGGTCCTTTAATGGTAATTAAATGTCGAAAATCTTGTCCATCTGACAAATAATGAAAAATAACATCCTACTTTTCAGTCGACACATCCACTTTCGTGGAATTCATGTTCGTTGCTTGTTGTTTCTCTGTAGAATAGATTTAACATGTTGACATTTCATAATTTGTTTAGCCTATATAAGTTAATTTCTTAGGCCATCTTGCTTAGATTAGGCCTAAAACAATAGTGATGTTTCCTGTTAGATGCCCAAAAAAACGCGGGTCTTTAGGTCGGATTTTTTTTTTGTAAGATCTCAATACCACTGTGTTTCAAATTATATATAGATTTAACAGCACTGTCAGAATTAACAGTTGCATAAAACAAAAAGAAAGATATAAAAATCGGACAGGAAAATTCGGATTTTTTGTTTGTTTGTTTTTTTGTGTTTTTTGTAAGATCTCAATACCACTGTGTTTCAAATTATATATAGATCTAACAGCACTGTCAGAATTAAAAGCATAAAACAAAAAGAAAGATATAAATATCGGACAGGCAAAGTAGCATTCAATAACGACAGTCAACCACAAAACACAAAACAAACACGCAAACAGACAAACGAGAAGGCAAAAGTAATAAAAAATGCAAACGACATCACAAAAGAGTTGACAATAGGGCTTCCGCCTTGGAACGGTCAGTGGCCAAAAAGGCCACTGGGGGTTTAAACCAGGTTCTAGGGTGCACCAAACCTCACACTTACCCTGCTGTCATCCCAATTAAACGGGACAGTGTAAATAAAGAAATCCCCGCCATGAAATATTCTCTAACCAACAAGGCAGCGTTAAAAGGCAATATAAGTAAAACACCTAGATGCTCGTATATATATAAATACAAAAATAAAAGCCTAGAAAGCCACAATGAAGGTACTCGATAACTTGGCAGAAGCCAGAGCAACACGAGAATAAACCATTGAGGGCACGACAAGACAAGCCCGCGGACAATCAAACCAAGTCTATTGTTTGTTGTGTTTCTTTGATACACATAGAGAGCTGTAGATACAGGTAGTCAGAAAATATTAAGGATTCCGGGAAAACTCCCATATTTCTATCCCAAATCGTCTTATGTGTAGCTGTCGAGTCGAGTGCATTGCGGTGTACCGTAGCTTACATAAACAACACTCGATATTCCCAACATGTCGATCTGCTTCTCGCTAGTGCGCTGAATTTTGATTGAAAGTATAAATTAGATCTTTTGTAGAGATCTGTTATTTGTTCGTTTTCATTCTTGATCTAGGACAAGATTTCGCACGATAAACATGTTGATCCACCAGAGCATCAAGACCAACCTGGTAATGGCTGTACATTCCCCCAGGAAGGGAAACGTCTGATTCAGACACTCAAAAATGTAAGTGATTATATTGGTAAATTGGATGACTCTTATGACTGAGAAGTTGTGACACCCTTCTTCAGTCTCACATTTCGATGTTGGTCGTCCAATGTAATATAAGTGTTACAAGGTCATTTTCCTGCAAGTGGTTAAATATAAAATGGTGATGCTATGTTGTTTCTCTGTAAAATACAGTTAACGTGTTACATTTCATAATTTATTTGCACTTTGAAAGTTTAATTTCTTGAGCCAAAAAGTATGAAAGAGTATTTTACTTGTCAATAGTAACCACTTAGAGAAGAAACCACTTGAGTTTCTTATGTAAGAATGTCCATATTCCACTTTAGCATACACTCGTTATGGGGTTATTGTTCTTAAGTGGTTAAGCTCAAATTAGTAACTGTATAAAATAGGTGAAATTTAGTGTTTAAATGAGAGCTATTGTGGTCATCTGTTATTTGTCCATGTTTGGCTTTCATATGTAATGGACGCCACATTTCTTGATCATTGTAGCTATATTGAATGTGTTAAACCGTTTTAATTCTTGATCTAGGTCAAGATTTCGCACGATGAACGTGTTGAACATATTGACCCACCAAAGTATCAAGACCAGTCTGGTAATGGCTCTACATTCGCCAAAGATGGAATTCTGCAATTTGGTCAGTATTGCAAGTCTGCGAAATCGGCTATTTTTTTTTTATATAACATCTACATATCAATTGTAGTGCACAAATAAATAGGTGGACATAATGTTTTTTGTTTGTAAAAAGAATATCTGCTTTGCTAAAGAATTATTATAATTATTATGCACCACCCTCGAAGAAGAGGGGGTACATTGCATTGCACATATCGATCGGTATGTCGGTAGACCAAGCGGTTTCCGATCAATAACTAAAGAACGGTCCGGCTTCCTTCCAGTCCTCAAACTAGGAGGATGGTTGGTTATGACATGTAGATGACCCCTATTAATTTTGGAGTCAGTAGGTCAAAGTTCAAGATCACAGTGACCATGGCATTGAAAACGGTTTCCAACCAATAACTAAAAATGGTTGGACTTACAGTCCTCAAACTTTGTAGGATGGTTGGTCATGACATGTAAATGAACCCTAATGAAATTCGGTCAGGAGGTCAAAGATCAAGGTCACAGTGACCTTAACATTGAATAGGTTTTTGATCCATGACTAAACCACTGTTTGGCCTACACTCAAGTTCACAGTGACTACAAATATTTACACACACTTTATTGCATTTTAAAAGGGTTGTTTATGGAAAATACATGACCCCTATCGATTCTGGGATCAATGCAATGATCAAACTAGCCTTTAATTAATGATTAAGAACTACTAAACTTATATTTATCAAGCTTGAACATATCGGTCGATCATAAGTAAACGAGGTGGGGCATTATTGTTTTACAAACATTCTTGTTATTATTATTATATATTAATTAGTAGCAATTGTTTTGGAACAAATTAAAAGCATGTCATGCAGAGCTATTTAATTGATTTTGCGGTTGCAATCTTAAAAGTGCATCTGAACAACAAACTTTTATAAAGTAAAATAAACAGCTGTGAATTTATTTTATTTTATGCTTTCCAATGATTTATATAACTTTCTCAGGAAAATAAAAGTGATAATCATCTGAAATTACCATAAATAAATTTCACTGTTTTTGAATCGACCTCCCTTTAACAATATCATGTTGAATCGCGTTCATGCTGATAGTTAGATGTTTGACATGATAACTATATATTTTATAACTTTTTAAATATTTTTTCCTGTTTATTTCACGGAACATATTTTTACTGAAATAAACAATTTCAGAACTATTTCATGTCGTGTATTAACTAGTGATCTGTAGTGAAATGATCATAAATTGGGGCTACCAGTGGGGAATACAAATTTTAAATAGGCACAATAAAACACCGATGAAAGCATAAAATAAAAATAAAATAAAAATTCAGTGGAAGATGCAACTTTATTTCATCCCATCCACTCGTGAGAATACTGTTTTGGGAGCTCACTCGATGAAATAAAGTTCAATCTTCCACTGAAAAAAACAAATATCCTCTATATGTTGGTTCAAACAATACATAATTTATTGTGATATGAAGAACATACTTTCAACATGTATGTAGTTAAACTATTACTAATTAAAGGGTTTCTCATGACCCTCTAAAATATTTGAAAATCAGGTCATTTTGAAAAAGAGAAGGACAAAACATACACTTTTGAGGGTATGGAAAAGCCCGTATTTTATAAAGGTCAAAATTGTTGCGATCATTACATGCTATGGTTTTATTTGACTTTCTATTGTCTTTATTTTTAATAGGTGATATTGAAATACTCTCGGGTACAGGAAAGAGGGGGAAAAAGAAGAGCAATCGACAGAAGTGGTCAACACAGGAAGAAGCTGAAATAAAGGAATTGTTCGCTGAAAATCTCAAACGTCGTAATTGCCCTAGAAGCAGTAGCCATTATGGCCTTATTCACAAAAGGCCTCTGGATCAAATTAAAAAGAAAGTGTGAAATATGTACTACAAGAAAGGAAGTGAGTGTGGAATATGTACTACAAGAAAGGAAGTGAGTGTGGAATATGTACAACAAGAAAGGAAGTGAGTGTGGAATATGTACAACAAGAAAGGAAGTGAGTGTGGAATATGTACTACAAAGGAAGTGAGTGTGGAATATGTACTACAAGAAAGGAAGTGAGTGTGGAATATGTACTACAAGAAAGGAAGTGAGTGTGGAATATGTACTACAAGAAAGGAAATGAATGTGGAATATGTACTACAAGAAAGGAAGTGAGTGTGGAATATGTACTACAAGAAAGGAAGTGAGTGTGGAATATGTACTACAAGAAAGGAAGTGAGTGTGGAATATGTACTACAAGAAAGGAAGTGTGTGTGGAATATGTACTACAAGAAAGGCAGTGAGTGTGGAATATGTACTACAAGAAAGGAAGTGAGTGTCGAATATGTACTACAAGAAAGGAAGTGAATGTGGAATATGTACTACAAGAAAGGAAGTCAGTGTGGAATATGTACTACAAGAAAGGAAGTGAGTGTGGAATATGTACTACAAGAAAGGAAGTGAGTGTGGAATATGTACTACAAGAAAGGAAGTGAGTGTGGAATATGTACTACAAGAAAGGAAGTGAGTGTGGAATATGTACTACAAGAAAGGAAGTGAGTGTGGAATATGTACTACAAGAAAGGAAGTGAGTGTGGAATATGTACTACAAGAAAGGAAGTGAGTGTGGAATATGTACTACAAGAAAGGAAGTGAGTGTGGAATATGTACTACAAGAAATGAAGTGAGTGTGGAATATGTACTACAAGAAAGGAAGTGAGTGTGGAATATGTACTACAAGAAAGGAAGTGAGTGTGGAATATGTACTACAAGAAAGGAAGTGAGTGTGGAATATGTACTACAAGAAAGGAAGTGAGTGTGGAATATGTACTACAAGAACGGAAGTGAATGTGGAATATGTACTACAAGAAAGGAAGTGAGTGTGGAATATGTACTACAAGAAAGGAAGTGAGTGTGGGATATGTACTACAAGAAAGGAAGTGAATGTGGAATATGTACTACAAGAAAGGAAGTGAATGTGGAATATGTACTACAAGAAAGGAAGTGAGTGTGGAATATGTACTACAAGAAAGGAAGTGAGTGTGGAATATGTACTACAAGAAAGGAAGTGAATGTGGAATATGTACTACAAGAAAGGAAGTGAGTGTGGAATATGTACTACAAGAAAGGAAGTGAGTGTGGAATATGTACTACAAGAAAGGAAGTGAGTGTGGAATATGTACTACAAGAAAGGAAGTGAGTTTGGAATATGTACTACAAGAAAGGAAGTGAGTGTGGAATATGTACTAAAAGAAAGGAAGTGAGTGTGGAATATGTACTACAAGAAAGGAAGTGAGTGTGGAATATGTACTACAAGAAAGGAAGCGAGTGTGGAATATGTACTACAAGAAAGGAAGCGAATGTGGAATATGTACTACAAGAAAGGAAGTGAGTGTGGAATATGTACTACAAGAAAGGAAGTGAGTGTGGAATATGTACTAAAAGAAAAGGAAGTGAGTGTGGAATATGTACTACAAAGAAGAAGTGAATGTGGAATATGTACTACAAGAAAAGGAAGTGAATGTGGAATATGTACTACAAGAAAGGAAGTCAGTGTGGAATATGTACTACAAGAAAGGAAGTGAGTGTGGAATATGTACTACAAGAAAGGAAGTGAGTGTGGAATATGTACTACAAGAAAGGAAGTGAGTGTGGAATATGTACTACAAGAAAGGAAGTGAGTGTGGAATATGTACTACAAGAAAGGAAGTGAGTGTGGAATATGTACTACAAGAAAGGAAGTGAGTGTGGAGTATGTACTACAAGAAAGGAAGTGAGTGTGGAATATGTACTACAAGAAAGGAAGTGAGTGTGGAATATGTACTACAAGAACGGAAGTGAATGTGGAATATGTACTACAAGAAAGGAAGTGGGTGTGGAATATGTACTACAAGAAAGGAAGTGAATGTGGGATATGTACTACAAGAAAGGAAGTGAATGTGGAATATGTACTACAAGAAAGGAAGTGAGTGTGGAATATGTACTACAAGAAAGGAAGTGAGTGTGGAATATGTACTACAAGAAAGGAAGTGAATGTGG
Source organism: Cyrtodaria siliqua (assembly GCA_037043455.1). NCBI lineage: Eukaryota > Metazoa > Mollusca > Bivalvia > Adapedonta > Hiatellidae > Cyrtodaria > Cyrtodaria siliqua. The sequence goes on along the minus strand of JAWPHD010000539.1, from coordinate 348,844 downwards.
AATATGTACTACAAGAAAGGAAGTGAGTGTGGAATATGTACTACAAGAAAGGAAGTGAGTGTGGAATATGTACTACAAGAAAAGAAGTGAGTGTGGAATATGTAATACAAGAAAGGAAGTGAGTGTGGAATATGTACTACAAGAAAGGAAGTGAGTTTGGAATATGTACTACAAGAAAGGAAGTGAGTGTGGAATATGTACTAAAAGAAAGGAAGTGAGTGTGGAATATGTACTAAAAGAAAGGAAGTGAGTGTGGAATATGTACTACAAGAAAGGAAGTGAGTGTGGAATATGTACTACAAGAAAGGAAGTGAATGTGGAATATGTACTACAAGAAAGGAAGCGAATGTGGAATATGTACTACAAGAAAGGAAGTGAGTGTGGAATATGTACTACAAGAAAGGAAGTGAGTGTGGAATATGTACTACAAGAAAAGGAAGTGAGTGTGGAATATGTACTACAAAGAGGAAGTGAATGTGGAATATGTACTACAAGAAAGGAAGTGAATGTGGAATATGTACTACAAGAAAGGAAGTGAGTGTGGAATATGTACTACAAGAAAGGAAGTGAGTGTGGAATATGTACTACAAGAAAGGAAATGAATGTGGAATATGTACTACAAGAAAGGAAGTGAGTGTGGAATATGTACTACAAGAAAGGAAGTGAGTGTGGAATATGTACTACATGAAAGGAAGTGAGTGTGGAATATGTACTACAAGAAAGGAAGTGTGTGTGGAATATGTACTACAAGAAAGGAAGTGAGTGTGGAATATGTACTACAAGAAAGGAAGCGAATGTGGAATATGTACTACAAGAAAGGAAGCGAATGTGGAATATGTACTACAAGAAAGGAATTGAGTGTGGAATATGTACTACAAGAAAGGAAGTGAGTGTGGAATATGTACTACAAGAAAGGAAGTGAGTGTGGAATATGTACTACAAGAAAGGAAGTGAGTGTGGAATATGTACTACAAGAAAGGAAGTGAGTGTGGAATATGTACTACAAGAAAGGAAGTGAGTGTGGAATATGTACTACAAGAAATGAAGTGAGTGTGGAATATGTACTACAAGAAAGGAAGTGAGTGTGGAATATGTACTACAAGAAAGGAAGTGAGTTTGGAATATGTACTACAAGAAAGGAAGTGAGTGTGGAATATGTACTAAAAGAAAGGAAGTGAGTGTGGAATATGTACTAAAAGAAAGGAAGTGAGTGTGGAATATGTACTACAAGAAAGGAAGTGAGTGTGGAATATGTACTACAAGAAAGGAAGCGAATGTGGAATATGTACTACAAGAAAGGAAGCGAATGTGGAATATGTACTACAAGAAAGGAAGTGAGTGTGGAATATGTACTACAAGAAAGGAAGTGAGTGTGGAATATGTACTACAAGAAAGGAAGTGAGTGTGGAATATGTACTACAAAGAGGAAGTGAATGTGGAATATGTACTACAAGAAAGGAAGTGAATGTGGAATATGTACTACAAGAAAGGAAGTGAGTGTGGAATATGTACTACAAGAAAGGAAGTGAGTGTGGAATATGTACTACAAGAAAGGAAATGAATGTGGAATATGTACTACAAGAAAGGAAGTGAGTGTGGAATATGTACTACAAGAAAGGAAGTGAGTGTGGAATATGTACTACATGAAAGGAAGTGAGTGTGGAATATGTACTACAAGAAAGGAAGTGTGTGTGGAATATGTACTACAAGAAAGGAAGTGAGTGTGGAATATGTACTACAAGAAAGGAAGTGAGTGTGGAATATGTACTACAAGAAAGGAAGTGAATGTGGAATATGTACTACAAGAAAGGAAGTGAGTGTGGAATATGTACTTCAAGAAAGGAAGTGAGTGTGGAATATGTACTACAAGAAAGGAAGTGAGTGTGGAATATGTACTACAAGAAAGGAAGTGAGTGTGGAATATGTACTACAAGAAAGGAAGTGAGTGTGGAATATGTACTACAAGAAATGAAGTGAGTGTGGAATATGTACTACAAGAAAGGAAGTGAGTGTGGAATATGTACTACAAGAAAGGAAGTGAGTGTGGAATATGTACTACAAGAAAGGAAGTGAGTGTGGAATATGTACTACAAGAAAGGAAGTGAGTGTGGAATATGTACTACAAGAAAGGAAGTGAGTGTGGAATATGTGCTACAAGAACGGAAGTGAATGTGGAATATGTGCTACAAGAAAGGAAGTGAGTGTGGAATATGTACTACAAGAAAGGAAGTGAATGTGGGATATGTACTACAAGAAAGGAAGTGAATGTGGAATATGTACTACAAGAAAGGAAGTGAATGTGGAATATGTACTACAAGAAAGGAAGTGAGTGTGGAATATGTACTACAAGAAAGGAAGTGAATGTGGAATATGTACTACAAGAAAGGAAGTGAATGTGGAATATGTACTACAAGAAAGGAAGTGAGTGTGGAATATGTACTACAAGAAAGGAAGTGAGTGTGGAATATGTACTACAAGAAAGGAAGTGAGTGTGGAATATGTACTACAAGAAAAGAAGTGAGTGTGGAATATGTACTACAAGAAAGGAAGTGAGTGTGGAATATGTACTACAAGAAAGGAAGTGAGTGTGGAATATGTACTACAAGAAAGGAAGTGAGTTTGGAATATGTACTACAAGAAAGGAAGTGAGTTTGGAATATGTACTAAAAGAAAGGAAGTGAGTGTGGAATATGTACTACAAGAAAGGAAGTGAGTGTGGAATATGTACTACAAGAAAGGAAGTGAATGTGGAATATGTACTACAAGAAAGGAAGCGAATGTGGAATATGTACTACAAGAAAGGAAGTGAGTGTGGAATATGTACTACAAGAAAGGAAGTGAGTGTGGAATATGTACTACAAGAAAAGGAAGTGAGTGTGGAATATGTACTACAAAGAGGAAGTGAATGTGGAATATGTACTACAAGAAAGGAAGTGAATGTGGAATATGTACTACAAGAAAGGAAGTGAGTGTGGAATATGTACTACAAGAAAGGAAGTGAATGTGGGATATGTACTACAAGAAAGGAAGTGAATGTGGAATATGTACTACAAGAAAGGAAGTGAGTGTGGAATATGTACTACAAGAAAGGAAGTGAATGTGGAATATGTACTGCAAGAAAGGAAGTGAGTGTGGAATATGTACTACAAGAAAGGAAGTGAATGTGGAATATGTACTACAAGAAAGGAAGTGAGTGGGGAATATGTACTACAAGAAAGGAAGTGAGTGTGGAATATGTACTACAAGAAAGGAAGTGAGTGTGGAATATGTACTACAAGAAAGGAAGTGAGTGTGGAATATGTACTACAAGAAAGGAAGTGAGTGTGGAATATGTACTACAAGAAAGGAAGTGAGTGTGGAATATGTACTACAAGAAAGGAAGTGAGTGTGGAATATGTACTACAAGAAAGGAAGTGAATGTGGGATATGTACTACAAGAAAGGAAGTGAGTGTGGAATATGTACTACAAGAAAGGAAGTGAGTGTGGAATATGTACTACAAGAAAGGAAGTGAGTGTGGAATATGTACTACAAGAAAGAAAGTGAGTGTGGAATATGTACTACAAGAAAGGAAGTGAGTGTGGAATATGTACTACTAGAAAGGAAGTGAGTGTGGAATATGTACTACAAGAAAGGAAGTGAGTGATACAGATAAACCAAAACCATTACCGTTGATTAATATTGCTGCAAAAACAGTTCTTATTCCATAAATGGATACAACAAACAGAGAAACTGAGCATCATAAAAATATGCATACATGTTAAATGTTTAACACTGATCAACAAACAGAGAAACTGAACATCATAAAAATATGCATGTTAAATGTTTAACACCGATCAACAAACAAAGAAACTGAGCATCATAGAAATATCCATACTAAATGTTTAACACTGATCAACATAATACATTTTCATAAGATTATGTGAACCTGAATGGAAAGAGCAAAGATCAAGGTTCACAGCAAATTTTTGGGGGGATTTGTAATAGACATAATTTGGACCATTTTACTTATTTCTTCGCCAATTTAATTTTTAAGTAAACGCACCATGATCTATCTTGCGATTTTGAAATCGCTCGGAAAACGGCCGACATGCAACATCACTGTGTGGGGAATTACCTTAAATGTATTTCTTATACTTTTGATTAATTCCAGTCATGTTTTAAATAGGAATTATGTCATAAACGTGGACATGTAGCTATTTCATTATGGCAGTTTAGTAATGCTTTAGTCTCTTCATGCTTTTTTGCAATAAAATTGTAAGTTGGCGAATTTCAAAGGAATCCGAAAGAAAAGCATATTTTCACTTTTATTTTCAGACAATAATTCCATTTTGTTGGGAGAAAGAATGAGGTTTTCAATCTCAAAAACATCACTTTTTATAGAAGAAGAAGAATCTTTATTATGCAATAACCCTAACAAGAGTCATGAGCATAGCATCAATAATTACATTTATGATACAATTGTGGCATGGTAAGATGGCATACAGTAGTACATATCATGATATATATAAATAACAGTCTATTCAGGTACATAGTTATAATATCTTACTGAAAGTTAAATTTGTGTTGGTGTTTGAGTTACGCTGTCATTTAAAAAACAACAAAAATCCTTGCACGCACTTGTGCCAGGAAGAGACGGCGTAACAGGCATATATGTTCAACATATATCATATAACAAAAATTGATTAATAATCTCTACCTAACCTATTCGAAATTTACACTCTAAGCATCGTGTATCGTTTTTCAAATGCTTTGTATACATAGATTGCTAGATTTCTTATCTCAGTAGCGTTTTCAGTTTTTATTAATTTCAAAAATGTAAAACAATTTGGATGTTCCCAATAATATTTTTTAATATATTTAGTACGTAACTCCTGAAAAGCTTGACATTCGATGACAAAATGGTACTCGTCTTCTAAGACTTGACAAAATGTGCATTTTCGTTCATCAAATGGTACACAGATGGGTTTTCGCCATCTTCCAGATTCTACTGCTAGCCTATAAATATAATATAAAAATCGAACAGGATAAGCAGCATTCAAGGACGACAGTCAACCACAAACACACAGAGAAAGACATACTTAGATATGACAGAGAAATTTCGTTAAAATCAACTATTTTTAAATTGTCATTTTGCCATAAAGAATTGAAATCTCAAACAACATAGTTATACTTGAATCCAATATGTGTGCGCAGGTTGTCGAGGTAAAATCCAATTTTTTTTCAGACCAGAAGCCAGTCAAGCTTTGGCTTTCTTCCATGATCAGCAATGTGATGTTTTTGGATTCAATCTTGTTTAATTCTTATGTATTCACAGTATTAATCTTGCAAACAGTTTCGTTTACTTAACAGTTTTAAAGTTGTGTCATTTGCCATTCATTCAGTACATGTATAGGCACACTTGGGAGGTTTAAATTAAAAAGGGTACACTATTTCTTGTCACCCCTCTTTCCGACTTAGTTTCCATGTTTTACTGTCAACAACGTAAATACGCAATCCGGTTTATTGCGCAGTCGGCGCGTCTTGTTATTGCCAGATTTAGCTCACTTAAGAGGGGAGCTATTGTGACCTGTCTTATGTTAGAAATTTCTTCTCCAAAGTCATGTTAACGTTAATGCAATACATTGTCATGGAACTCGGATTACCTAGAGATTACCTAAAAATTCTTAAGATTACAAAGTAGTGTCACCAAAGTGATGTTCTGATGACTTTCTACCAAGATTGCTCCAATCTTTTTCCATAATATGACCTATCTATGTGTCGACGTGCCGTAAAACACCATTCATTCCATTCCATTCCAATCTTTTTGATTCGTAAGAAGAAAAAAAGATCTCTGCAATTATGTTTGTTGATAAAGCGTCATGCTTTTGCTTTTACAAACGTATGAATTTAGTTTTGTTTGTCATAATTAATGTAGTGACATTGCCTGTAGCAGACCAAATATTTATTTCATTCTTTGGTTATTGCGATGTTTGAAAAGTAAACATTATAAAATTCAATCTTTTCCAGCAATTATTTTGGCAAAATTAAGTTTAAAATGATTTCTTTTGATTACACCAAGGCTAGTTCATCTTGTTTATGAAACTTTTTCATGACACCGAATATGCAAATGTGGAAACGTGGCTCCATCGTAAATGGAGTGTCTACAATATAATTTGCAGCAACTCTGCGGTTCTGCAGGTTAGAAGGTTGAAAGGCCCATTCTACATATTTTTTCTAGATGTAAATGGAGGATGAGCCTGGTATGTTCATCCCTGTTTGGCGAGCCTGGTATATTCATCCCTGTTCATAACCTTTCTTGTGTTGGTGCACCGTAAAACCCCAATTGAATTCAATTAAATTTCTGGCACAACTATTTTGGTAAGTGTTATAGGGTTCATTACCTTTTTTCGTCTGTTTTTAAGATTTTGTTTGAATCATTTTAGTATCTCTAGGGATAATTTTCCCATTGGGTTTGTTCAATTTCGGTTGGTTGCAAAGTTTGGTACCTTTCTTGTGTTGGTGCATCGTAAAACCCCATTTCAATTCAGAGTTTGGTCATACAGTTCAGCATTGCCAAAGATTTCACAGATCATATGGATAATATCAAACAGAGTGATTGCACTATCTACTTTTTCGATCATGTAGAGTTTTATCAGATGAATGACTTCTGTGTTTCTTTTCTTCATGTAGATGCGTATGTCATTCATGAGATACATGTTCAAGCTGATGGTGCTAAGTATACCCAAATAAAACTTAACTTGGTTACATAAAAATCAAGTTTGACATTTTCAGAAAAAAAGAAATTTCATCTCCACATTTTGGGCCAAGCCCTGATATGGGCAAGCCAACTCAAAAATACGTTGATCATGTAAATGAAATTAAAAGTTGTTTTCGATGGGTATATGAATGTAGACATTAACGTGAAAGTAATTTTAAAAGGAAGGAAATCCTTCTTTTGTCTCTGTGTCTTGTGTCATGTAGATTCCATAAAAAATGAAAAAGTACTTTTTATCTCTGTATCTTCTTTCCACGTACATTTCCAGTTGTATGTATTTTCTTTCAATATACATTTTCAGTTGTATTTGCCTTAAAGGGGTTGATGCACAATTTTGAAACAATGTTTATTTTAAAGGGCTCTGAAAAACTTGAAAAAAAATGAAAGAATTATCAAAATGCCATGGAAAAATAAAGCCTTAAGGAAATATGACCTATTGAAAATTTACAAAGAAACGTAGATGGAGGCGGCCATCTTTGAACGATGACGTCATCACACTTTTTTTACCATATATGGCATATTGACAAAATGTCTTTTAAAGCAAAGAAAATCACTGCAAATGAAAAATAAGGATACTATGTATACATTTTACATTTGTATATTTATATTTTTAATCAATTTGCAGTGACTTTCTTTGCTTTAAAAGACATGTGTCAATATGCCATATATGGTAAAAAGGCGCGATGGCGTTATCGTTCAAAGATGGCCACCACGATTTATTTTCTTTGCAAATTATCTTCTTTGTTTTCCTTGACATTTAGATAATTCTTTCAGCTTTTTTTTAAAAGTTTTTCAGATCATTTTTAAATAAATCGTGTTTTAAAATATTGCATCAACCCCTTTAAAAATACTTAAAATGTCATGTTTGACATAGGTCTTGATATTAAGAAAAGATACTTTTGATAAAGATGCATTGTAGTCTCTTAGTGTCATAGCGTCACCTCTTTATAATGTTGTGTTGTTACTCTGGCAAAGCTCCCACTTGCCTTAAAAAGCTACAGAAATTTGAATTTCTTTAATCTAAGGGGAATATCCGGCAATTTTGAAAATTATCAATAAAATTTAACCCATATCCTGCTACCTTTTGCTACTAGTGTAGACCCAAATCATTCTGCACATCCACGCAGTCTGATCATGGTCTACACTGTTCCTTTATTCAGTCAGTAGAGAGAAATTTAGTTATGAATAGCAAACTGTGACACCGTGATCGGCCTGCGTGGATGTGCTTACTGATCTGGCCTACACTGATCGCAAAACTGAGTTGACTTGGTTCCAGCAGGGTAAATTGGTAAATTCAGAGATTTTTAGCTTGACTTTAAAAAGGAAATGCAAGCTATTCTACTCACCCGGGCACTCTTATCAGTTTATCAGATGTATGTCCCTTTTATACTTAGCAAATGTGCCTGCCTCTGTGACAAAGCGTTTGAAAAAGTAGAGTCCGCTGTCCTCTGACAGCTCTTGTTTTATTCCTACAAGAGGAAAAGTGTGAGTGATAACCACTTAAGTCAGAAATACCATTTGATCTGCTTTAATGCTTTTTATCTAAAATCTCTAGTTAACAGTAGAACCATCCATCCAAGTGAATGTCTTAAGGACTTGTACTTTCGCTTTTACATGAAGATGTTCACACAATCAAATATGAAACAGAATCAATCCAAACGTTTCCAACCACCATGTGATGTACATCTACTCCGAGTCATAACCAAACACTACGTTGACTACAATAGTACATGTAAACATTGTTATGTTCAATATATCCCAATTTACATGTTGTGATCATTTCAAAGACGTTTCAGTCTGGTTACATTTGTTGCGGCTTTAATCAAAATAAAAGTCAGTTTGGATATCATACATACATGTAGTTGTGTTATAATTAAGAATTTGATTAACATAAAAACAATTCAAATTATTCAACAGAACCATTTCCACTGTTTCTCTGTTGTGAAGCATATATTGCATTCTGTATTGTGTCTGGGTATGGGCTTCTGTCATGAATCATCAATTACACATTGTGGAAACCAATGTGAAATCAGACAAAATCTTTCAGGCTTTGAAATCAGCATTCGGGACTGGGAAACTCAATAGCAGGCCTGTACATGTATCATAGCAAAGACACAGTGATTTCCATAGATCAGAGGAATTAAAAAGGAGCTGTACCATCAGAAAATGGGTCTAACAGCAATGGCGACTAGTGTAGACCGGTTTTCAAGCCTGTGCATTATTGAAATGACAAACAAAATGATCATATCAATTTAAATTACAGTAAAACTTGCTTATATCAAACAACCCTCCAGGCCATGAAAAAAACTGTTCCATTGTTGTTGGATCCATACACACGGTGGGTTTATTTAGATGTGCTGCTGCTCTGAGAGATTCTCCAACCTGATGGTTTCATTTGTGAAGTAAACTACTAAGTATCAGATCAAGAACTATGCATTGATAAACTCAAAATAATGCTTCATATTCTTGGCATTACAGCCACAATATCAATGCATAATGTGGTGAGAATTTGGGGGAAAAGTATCACTTGATGCCTTGTGTAATACATAAATTACCACTTTATGTACTCTGCACCTGGTAAACATACTTGTTTTTGTGTTAATTGGGAAAACTTACCTCTAATTCCTTGGAAACATGTGCCACCTTTAACAAATATGCTTGTGTGAAACAGAAAAACACCGATCCACTTAATGCACTCAACATAATGTCTAGGTTTGTCAAAGAGTTCATGTCAGTTTTTATTCTATCAGATATTTCTTCTAATCCTGAAGAATAATTAAACGGATTCTCCAAAAGTTAATGATAGATATCCTGGGGGTACCGGTCGCCGTGGTAGTTAATAGCAAACTAATTAAAAGAAATGTATAAGATTGTGATTATGTATCTTATTATTCTTTATCTGACTAATAAATTTTTTTCACTTTATTATAAGCATTTGTTCTGCCAACAGATATCAGTTTACCACTCGTAAAAGTGTTTTTAGTTAAGGAAGTACAGCTGCCATATTTTCTCATGGTACCGATCGCCGGTGTAATGGTTAAATATTACCTTTGGTGCTGAAAGAAATAATCAGCATACTAGACAAAACTTCTTGCCAGTATTGGTAAAACAAAAGAGCAACAACACTTTAATAAATCGAAGATGTTTGTTTTGTATTTTGTGATTTGCATTGATTTGAACACCATTACAGTACTATTAAAAAAAATGTCCACAGTACGTTCTTTCTATCTTTCTAATTTAAATGCCACAAAGAGGGCACATGAATACACTATCTTTTATCTTTTGTTCTGGGCCAATGGTGGGAAACTGAAATACAGAAAAATAATAACTACGCCTTCGTGTGTTCTAAGGCATGTTCATGATGCAATAAGTGCTTATCTATTCCCTGTTAATATAGCTGTTTTTGAAGCTGTTTTTAAACCATATAGCTTCCAAAATGCGTCGTAACACGTATACTTAATATAATTTATCTCAGTCAAGGATCAGAGGATGCCTACTACGCCTTCATGTGTTATAAGACATTTTCATAATGCAATGAATACATATCTATTCCTTGTTAATATAGCTGTTTTTGAAAATTAGTCTTTGTAGCCATTTTTAAACCATATATCGTCCAAAATGTGCCTTAACACGTACATTGTATATAAACAGTAAACTTATTTTATTTATTTTTTAAATGGCTACAAAACTAATTTGCATATATATATATATACATGCAAACAAGGCTACAAACAGTAATTTTCAAAATAAAACCAGCTTTAGTTACACGGAAGAGATATGTATTCATCGCATTATGAAAATGTTTAAAAACAGAGGAAGGACGTGTGGTATACGTTTTTTGGTCCTTACTTAAAACGAGTTCGGCTAATTTTATGAATTCATAATTATTTTGGTAGATATATGGTTTAATAATGGTTACAACGACTTTTTTTTTTAAAACAAGTCATTATCTTAGAACGATTACGGTTATTTGGTTTGTATAATTGAATCAATGCAAGTTAAAAAAAACTGTGACAGTGTGCCTGCGTGCCTGCGTGCGTGTGAACTAATGAAAGAGTTTTATTCTAATACGCGTAAATACAAGTGCTTCCGTGGTGTATAGTCAAATAGTGCCTAATAAAAACGTTTCCCTGCCTTACTAGTGATACAAAACGAACACTTTTGATTGCATTTTGATATTATTACCTATAATTCATTCCCAGTACGGGAACATTTATTATTATTATACCTCACACAAGACGCCCATGCTAAATTCCTATAGACAAAAATGTGTAATTTCTTACTATCTCACGCGAGGGTGATAGTACAGGGTGATAGCAAAAACATTATCACATGCGCCGCTTTGATGCGCGCTGTTTCGGTGACGTCATCGGCTCAGTATGGTGAAATTGCTATTTTTAACTCATCATAACTTCAAAAGTACTTGACCGATTTCAATAAACTACCACTCATTTTCTTAGTAACGTTATTTCCGATCCAACGATATGACATTCATAGCAACTTTTAGAAAAATAATGTTGTTTTTTTCAAAATGGAATCTGCCAAAGTGAAATCGGTACTGAAAATGAATCTTGTTTTTGCCCGAGGGGATTTCGGTATAATAAAATAAATATCACATTCATGAGAGGGTGATAGTAAGAATGTTCACCCTTCGGATATTGATTATCACCCTCGGCTTCTTATATATTAGTGTTTGGTTGGGATATTTAATTATAATTGACATATACAGTAACGCGAAAGTAAAAATGCGGTAAACATTACGTGGTCCAAGTATTAACTTTCATACCCCGACCCCTTCTCCAAGAAGCGAAAACGTGGTTGGCTGGGGTATGAAATAAAACCTTAATTTCGGCTTTAAAAGTTCACACACTGTTAAATTAAAACATATAATAGGTAATTTTAAACAGGTTATTGATTTTTTTCTGTTAACATGTTTTATTGTCGAACTATCCGTTATAATATAGTGAGTTTTTTTGAAAAATTATTGTGAATATACAGTTTAAAAATGGATAGAAAGCGCAGTTTTCAAAAGACAGCTGTATTATACGGAATAGATATGCATTCATTGCATTATGAAAAGCTTACGAAGAGAAGAAGGCGTTGTAGACGTTTTTCTGTCTTTACTTAAAAAAAGTGAATACTAATTTTGGAAATAAAAAATATCTTAGAACGGGTACGTTTATTATTTCTTAATGCCACTCCTAATCATGTGTTCGTCTCAATTTAGTATACCAGTATTTGAATTAATAAAAGTTAAATATACGTTACCATGCGCGCACGCGCGCGCGAGAGAGTGCGTGCGTGCGCTTGTACACGTGTGTGCATACGTACGTGTATTCACGCGTACTTGCGTACGTGCGTGTGTACTTGCGTGCGTGCGTGCGTATGTGTGTGAACTCTTAAAATGAAGAAAATACTACTGTGTACTAGGTGAACATTCTGCCAATTGTTCACCTAGTTCACGTCGAGTTATGTAGTTTTCGGAATTAAATCAAGCGTCGGTTACTCTTAAAACGCAATAATATTTATTAAATGCATTACACTATAATAGATCAAAGTGCTGAAGGCACTAATGGGCGGTGCTTTTTGTAAGTGCTGTAAACATAACTTACATGGTTTGTTTTTTACATTCAGTGATGTTTCAGATGATTTATATTCATTACCAATTTCATATTTAAACATATTTTAGCTAACTCATATGGCCCGAATTAGCTTCCGTAGATTTTTTTCTGAGCAAGCTATTCAGCGAGCACTGACTGTTTTATTTTTAGAAACAGGATACACTTTCTATAGACACAGACCGTCTGCTTGTAGCACGATTATAACTCGATTTATAACCGTTTAAACAGATGATAAAAAGTTGACTTAGTGAAATTTTGATAAAATAGGTATGTATGACCTAAATAAATAATAAATTGCCTTTATTCTGAACATTGTTTCTTACTTAGATCATCAAATGATTAAGCGGCCTTTTGTTTACAAACACCGACTGATCGTCTGTCAAAATACGTCATACTCTTTTATGTATTAGTTAGAGGCTATGTTAAAAATTCACTTCTTAGCCTCTAACTGACTTAGTGTGTGCCCTACTTTTCCCCCGCGCTTCTACGAAACCACGCCTCTTAACACGTTCGCGCTTCTACTAAATCCGCCTCATTGTGTCCAAACAAGCGCGTGCCATTTAGTAAGCGATTACTTGAGGCCAGAAAAAAAATACATGTGTTTCTGGTTACCAGACCGTCCCTATGTTTTGGCGCCGACCCTACAGTTTTTTTATCATAAAAACAAAAACAAAAAAGGACGAAAAAACTGGGTACGAATCGGTAATGTACGAAAATAATGAATATGAAACATGCGCTAAAACATGGCCGCCTCCATGATGCACTGCGCGTCCGTTTGAATTGGAAAATGCAGCCATGGGACAGAGCAGATTTGTTCTTCCAATACCACCCAGCCTCAGGAAATGGTAAAATTCAATCTTTCACAGCCACATGATCTCTTTGAAGAATTCTGGAGTTTTACCCGATATAGACACCGCAAATGAATTGATAAATGGTTTTGTTAATGGTTTTAGGTTGCATTATTCGGGACCTAGGCAATTTTTAGATTGCCAAATTCTAGTCTCTGTCAAAAATAATGAAGCGGAAGCTTTAAGCTTGGTTATCAAAGAAGTTTCTTTAGAGTGTATGGCAGGGCTCTTCGTGGATCCACCTTTTCAAAACGTAAGAATATCTCCAATCGGTCTTGTCCCGCATTACTTCATTAGAGTGTCAAAACCAATGCAAGAAGATGTAAGAATGTATTTAATATTTCTCGATTTTTTAATGGCTACTGTTATTTCCCGGATTCAGCTTGGACCAGCGATTTCGACTTGTATCTTTTTACTGACTCTGGGGCAATGTTGATTTAGGGTACGTGTGCTGCATATTTCGAACCACACTGGACTTTTTTTCCAGTGGCCAAAGAGTTGGCGCGACACAGAACTGATAAGGGATATTTCTTTTCTAGAGTTGGTACCCATAGTTTTGGCCTTCAAATTTGGGGCAATATGTTCCAGGGTAAAATGATTGTATTGTATACGGACATCTCGCGCTGGTCTCTATTCTAAACAAAAAACGCCAAGATCTGTTAGAGTGATGCACCTTGTTCGTCCCCTTGTTTTGCAAACAACGTTCTTTAACATACAGTGTAATGCAGTTCATATTGAAGGACAAAACAATTGTATAGCTGATGATTTATCTCGTAAACAATGGGTTCGTTTTCAGCAGCTGGCTCCCAGGGCAGAACAACACCCATCTCCAGTTCCTGCATCTTTCCTAGCGTTGATATCCAGTCTCGAGGAGACAGGCTTTTAGGTGCATCATTGGCTTTTAACACAATGGAAGCTTAAAATACAGGCATTAATTCATCTGACACATTTCGGATTAAGTACAATATGCAATTGACCTGGCCTCCAAGCAAGTAGAAAGGGTGAGCACCCTCAATAGCTTTTTCATATGTGTCGGGCATTCGTTTCAAATGTAAACTTCTGCATTTATCAGATGTAACAAATTATTCGCAATTAAAAAAATGTTAGTTGGCATGAATCGTCTTGATAAGAGGGTCGATGCCAGGCTCCCCGTTACCCCAGATATGTTGGTTGATAAGATAAGATTTTCAAAATATTACCGACAATTTGCAGCTCAAATTAAGAAGCTTCAATGTTCGCAGCTGCCTTTGCACTGACGCATTTCTTTTTTTTTCGGGTAGGAGAGTAAGTGTCAGATAATAAGAGCCATACAGTTCATGCACCGACTTTCGACAGCATACACTTTTCTAACTCGAAATACATTTGGCACACTCGAAGACAGATCAAATGGGTATGGGCACGATTATTTCACTTCCAGCTATTAACTCTACGATATGTCCTGTCAATCGTCTTAAATCGTATTTAGAGGTTCGCCCCAAATGTATCGGTCAGCTATTTATTCATTTTGGGAGTGATCAAGTCACTCGTTATCAACTTAGCGCTGTCCTAAAGGAAAGCGTTAACAGGTTTAGGAATTGATGCCAATAAATATAAATCTCATTCTCTACGTATTGGTGCAGCCTCCAATGCTTCACGTCATGGAATGTCCGATGACATTATCAGAGAACTTGGGCGATGCGACTCTAAAGCTTACAAAACTTATATCAGAGTTCCGACCGAGCAGCTCAACTATTGTTCCCCTAGTTGAATCTAGTATTAAGTATTGCAGATACAAGATCTCTTGTGTGGATTGTGGGCTCGTCAGTTATTACGAGAGCGTTTACCTACGCCAGACAATCAAAAGGGATTAGACAAGCACCATGCCAGTGTTTGGTGGCAGGGGAAAGGCGGTTTGAGATGGCATCAGGTCGAGAAATGGCTAAGCTATTGAAGACCCTGACTTCATGTACCGGTGTTGCACTGTGGAGGTAACGATATAAGACAAGTACCGGCTGCAGACTTGAGGAGCCAAATGGTTAAAACTTTAAACAAAATCAAAGAATACCTGAGTTTTTTTATTGTGTGGTCACAAATTCTTCCACGTTTAGTTTGGCGGGATGAGATATCTCACTCAGCTTTAGAACGTGTGAGGCGGCCATGCTTAAATTGGGAAGAGGGTATAAATAAGAGTCAAACTTCCAGCTTTATTCTGACGATGTTCATTTGTTTGACCAAGGCTATACATTTTTCTTGCAAAATTTACGTCTCAGACTGCAACGTTTTCTTTCCGTTTTAAACAAGGAACCCCTCTGGCAATGGGACTGTTAGTTACAAGTTAGGAGTTTAATAATACTGTTTCAGTCTCTTTTTGTACGTTCTCTATTTTGAGATGTTTTTGTTTTATATTGTCGAGACATTTGCGTCAGCTATTTCCTCCATTTGAGGAGTATGTGTGCTCTCTTTTTGAGGCTTTTTCTCTAATGCGGCGCGCTCTATTTGAGGTGTTTTTTTGTTTTGGCGAGACATTTGCGTCAGCCAATTCCTCTATTTGAGATTGTTATATTACATGTTTATGTTGGCCTCGCAACGTATTTATATATCTTTATTTTAACCACGTTTTTTTAGTCTAGTTTCTAATCTGTGTTCCGCTTCCCCACATGTGTGGCGGTGTCACGCAGTGATGTGCTTTTCGCAAACTGCGCGACATGTGGCAGTTTTTCGCGGTCACAGCAATGACTTATTGTGTAGTTAATAAGAATTTTTACATTTTCAATTAGGTACATTTGTCTTTGAGAACTGCTGTACCCAGGGTTCATAAAGTACATGTATATGTTTTAATTAACTACATATTTTATCTTCTATTTTGTTGAAGCCGTAGCCAATATATTCGGATAAACATAAACTGTAAACATCGCCTTGTATTGTTCTAAATCAATCTTTAATAATGGAATTTTTGCGTTAAAGGACAAATTACTGTTATTGAAGTGGTCATATACCATTTATTCTGCCGGTGCAATTTATCTTATCTAAATTGATCATCATGACTTGATGTTGGTCCTTGACGAAAATCATTTTGATTCGACATTGAACATGGCTGTCAGCGGCCATCTTTGTTGTACATAGAGTTATATGGTAAAAACTTGTAGCGACTACTCCTCTGAAACTACGAGACGGATTTTCATGAAACTTCACAGGAATGTTGCTCTTGATGACTAGTTGATCCGAACGCAATCAATTTCAGGTTGGCCGGAATTTCGAGATGGCCGCCACGACTAAAAATAGATTTTTAAAAAACAAGTTTGTAGCGACTACTTTTTGAAAACTATAAACAAGTGATATTGATATGGGGCTTTTTCTAAAATGATCAGCATGACATGATGTTGGACCTTGTCGAAAATCATTTTGATTCGACATTAAACATGGCTGCCAGCGGCCATCCTTGTTTACATATAGTTATATAGTAAAAACGTGTTGCGACTAATCCTTTGAAACTACTCGACGGATTTTCATGAAACTTCACAGGAATGTTGCTCTTGATGACTAGTTGATCCTAGCGAAATTTCAGGTTGGCCGTAAATTCAAGATGGCCGCCACGACTAAAAATAGATTTTTATAAAACACGTTTCTAGCGACTACTTCTTGAATACTATCTAGACCTATCTAGTTGATCCGAACACAATTTCAATCAGGTAGGCCGAAAATTAAAGATGGCCACCCAGGCTAAAAATATATTTTTAAAAAACAAGTTTGTAGCGATTACTTCTTGATAACTGGAAGATATTGATGAGACCTTTTATAAAATGATCAGCATGACATGATGTTGGTCCTTATTGAAAATCATTTTGTTTCGACATTAAACATGTCTGCCAGCGGCCATCTTTGCTTACATAAAGTTATATAGTAAAACTCTTTGTAGCAAATACTCCTCTGAAACTACTTGACGGATTTTCATGAAACTTCACTGGAAAGATGCACTTGATGCCTAAAAGATCCTAGCAACATTTGGCCGCCACAGTTAAAAATAGATATTTCAAAAACAAGTTTGTAGCGACTACTTCTTGAAAGCTATAAGTGATATTGATATGGGACTTTTTCTAAAATGATCAGCATGACATGATGTTGCTCTCTTATAAATTGCCCCGGTATATAATGTAAATTGACAACATTAAAGAACAAGAAATGTCACATTTAGTGACAAATGCCCCCGAAGTGACCTCTACGTGTGACCTTGACCTTGGAGCCACGGACCTGGATTTTGTGCGCAACACGTCCTCTTGTTGTGGTGAGCACTTGTGCCAAGTTATTTGAAAATCCGTCCAGGAATGCCAGAGTTATTGACCGGACACGACCTTTGACCTATGTGTGACGCTCTACTGGCTAACATGGCTCTTATAATATCAATGAAGCGAGTGACTGCAATCATAGTGTTTTGAAAGTTTTGGGCAAAATCCAGCATTTTAAACTAAATCAAGGGCCATAACTAAAAAATCTGGTAATGTATGGTAAAAATCAAATGAAAAATGAAGGCCCTATCGTATTAAAGAGGCAAAATATAGCATTTTTAACAAAATCCAGGGCCATAACTCTGCTGTTTCTGGTCCGATCTGGCTGGTTTTTGAATTCGTCCGAGCTTTCATTGATATTAACAATCTCTTAAAGTTTGGTAAAGATCAGATGAAAAATGAAAGCCCTATTGTCTTAACGAGGCAAAATATAGCATTTTTAACTAAATCAAGGGCTATAACTCCGCTGTTACTGGTCCGATCTGGCTGGTTTTCGAACTTGGCCAGTAGAGCTAATAATAAAAAAAAAAATTGAAAAAAAAAAAAGAAAAAAAAAAATATGAAAAAATCAATCAATAAATAAATAATGAAAAAAATTATAAAAAAAATATAAACATGTATTAAAAAAAAAGAAAGTAAAAAAATCTGGTAAAGTTTGATAAAGATCTGATGAAAAATGAAGGCCCTATGTATTAACAAGTCAAAATATAGCATTGTTAACGAAATAAAGGGTCATAACTCTGCTGTTACTGATCCGATCTGGCTGTTTATTGTACTTGTCCGAGCTTTCATTAATATTAACAATCTGGTAAAGTTTGGTAAAGATCGGATGAAAAATGAAGGCCCTATCGGCTTAAGACAATGAGGCAAAATATAGCATTTTTAACTAAATCAAGGGCCATAAATCCGCTGTTACTGGTCCGATCTCGCTGGTTTTCGAACTAGTCCGAGCTTTTATTGACATTAACTATCTGCTAAAGTTTGATAAAGATCTGATGAAAAATGAAGGCCCTATGTATTAACAAGGCAAAATATAGCATTTTTAACGAAATAAAGGTCCATAACTCTGCTGTTACTGATCCGATCTGGCTGTTTTTTGTAATTGTCCGAGCTTTCATCGACAACAGCAATCTGGTAAAGTTAAGTAAAGATCGGATGAAAAATGAAGGCCCTATCGGCTTAAGACAACGAGGCAAAATATAGCATTTTTAACTAAATCAAGGGCCATAACTCCGCTGTTACTGGTCCGATATGGCTGTTTTTCGAATTTGTCCGAGCTTAAAAATGCTGTTAAAGTTTGATAAAGATCAGATAAAAAATGAAGGCCCTATCGTCTTAACAAGATTAAGTTAACGACGGACGGACGACGGACAACTCGCCATCCGATAAGCTCTGCTGGCCCTTGTGCGTTTTTTGGAATTTAAACTGAACAAATTGTTATCCAAAACCTGTAACTGTTTCTAATGAATTTGTGAATTTAATAAATTTGTTTATTTGATTTCATTTGCAGTAAGAAATCTTTAATGGAGAGTCACTGGTGGATTTTTTCTCTGATGTGGTTCCACAGGTATTTGTTATTGTATTAATTTAGTATTGCTATCCGAAGTAACCATCTCAGTAATTGTTAATATACAGTCTGCAACCTGCACAGCCAGTTTTGTTCCAGTATCTCATTCCTAACTTTAGTTATTGTCCGTAAACACCTTTTCTATTTTTAGTAACAGTGACCTTGACCCTAGTGACCACCGTGTTTGAGTGGTGTTTAACGTCACTTTTAGCACATGTTAGGCCGCCTTATATGACGGTCGATCTTTTTTGTGGTAGATGCAGACCACCCCATTTTCCTGGGTGAAGCCAGTACTGTATATCTCCCGTCATCCATACAAATCGACACTTTCTTAGTGTCTTTACTATCCCGGCCAAGGATGTATCTCAAATGCAGTAATAAGCTTCCTGTCCATATACGCTACCTACACAGCAAGTTTTATTCTAATTTTTCATTCCGAACTAAAGTTATAGCCCGTAAACCATTTTCCAATTTTAAGTAATAGTGGCATTGACCTTGAACCCAGTATCAAATGCAATCCAAGGCTTCCTTTCCATATAAGCTACCTACACAGGAAGTTTTGTTCCAATATCTCATTCCTAACTAAAGTTATTGTCCGGAAATGAAAAGTGTGACAACAGATCGAGGGCAGATGACGACGGACAAAATAAAACTTATCTTGTTTCTTGGGTTCTCCAATTTCCTACAGTGTAAAGTCCAAATATTTCTAGTCCTTACCTCTATACAATTAGATATTTAGCATATGTTTTTAAGTATTCATATGATGAAGTTATTATAAAAGTTTTCATTGAAAGTTTGTTTTCAAATTCTGTCATATATTATATGGCATATTGTTTACTACATTTTTCTTTTGTAATTAAACATCTAGTTTACAAATGCAATAATTCTTTTAAATTATTTTTATTTTATAACAAGAGGCCCAAGAGGGCCTGTGGACGCTCTACTGGCTAACACGGCTCTTATAACATCAATGAAGCGAGTGACTGCCATTTACGTTTTTTTTTAAAGTTTCGGGCAAAAAACAGCTTTTTAACTAAATCAAGGGCCATAACTAAAGAATCTGGTAAAGTTTGGTAAAGATCAGATTAAAAATGAAGGCCCTACCATATTAACGAGGCAAAATATAGCATTTTTAACTAAATCAAGAGCCATAACTCCTCTGTTACTGGTCCGACTGGTCCAACATAGAGCTAAATAAAAATCAAAAAAAAAATCAATAATAATAATAACTAAAAAAAAAAAAAAAATTAATTAAAAAAATAATTTAAAAAAAAAAAAAAAATTAAAAAAATTAAATAAATAATAATAATAATATAAAACAGAAAGTCATACAATCTGCTAAAGTTTGGCAAAGATCAGATGCAAAATGAAGACCCTATCGTATGACGAGGCAAATTATAGCATTTTTAACAAAATCAAGCGCCATAACTCCACTGTTACTGGTTCGATCTGGTTGGTTTTCGAACCTGACCAAGCTTTCATAGACATTAACAATCTGATCAAGTTTGGTAAAGATCGGATGAAAAATCTTGAGGCAAAATATATAATTTTGAACTAAATCAAGGGCCATAACTCCGCTGTTACTGGTCCGATATAAATGGTTTTCAACTTGTTCGAGCTTTAAATGACATTAACAATCTGATGAAGTTTGATAAAGATCGGATGAACAATGAAGCCCCTATCGTCTTAACGAGGCAAAATATGGCATTTTTAACTAAATCAAGGGCAATAACTCCGCTGTTACTAATCCGATATGGCTGGTGTTCGAACTTGTCCGTGCTTTCATTGATATTAACAATCTGATAAAGTTTGGTAAAGATCGGATGAACAATGAAGCCCCTATCGTCTTAACGAGGCAAAATATAGCATTTTTAACTAAATCAAGGGCCATAACTCTGCTGTTACTGGTCCGATATGGCTGTTTTTCAAATTTGTTTGAGCTTGCAATGACATTAACAATCTGATAAAGATTTGTAAAGATCAGATGAACAATGAAGCCCCTATCATCTTAAAGATGCAAAATATAGCATTTTTAACTAAGTCAAGGGCCATAACTCCGCTGTTACTGGTCTGATATGTCTGGTTTTCAAACTTGTCCGAGCTTTCATTGATATTAACAATGTGGTAAAGTTTGGTAAAGATAGGATGAAAAACGAAGGCCCTATCGTCTTGAGGCAAAGTATAGCAATATAGCATTTTTAACTAAATCAAGGACCATAACTCCGCTGTTACTGGTCTGATCATGCTGGTTTTCGTTGAATGTTGTTTAACGGCTCATCAACACAGTACAGGTTATTTAGAGCCGCCCCAGAGAGAGGGGAAGGATACATAGGAATCCGGGAACCTGCCCAACTCTTATTATCGAATAGATTCCTATGGTTCTTTAACGTGCTCGGTTGATAGACAGATACACGGGACCGCCCGGTTTACGACCCCATCCGACGGACGAGGCTAAGGAAAAGTGTCTTGCCCAAGAACACACCGACGGAACTCAGTGGCACCATGGAGGATTGAACCTGGGGCCTCCGGTTACAAATCCGCCGCGCTACCGACTGCGCAACGCCAGCCCTCACAACTTGTCCGAGCTTTCATTGATATTAACAATGTGGTAAAATGTGGTAAAGTTTGGTAAAGATAGGATGAAAAATGAAGGCCCTATCGTCTTAAGGCAAAATACAGCAATATAGCATTTTTAACTAAATCAAGGGCCATAAATCCGCTGTTACTTGTCCGATCTGGCTGGTTTTTGAACTCATCCGAGCTTTTATTGATATTAACAACCTGTTAAAGTGTGCTTAAGATCGGATGAAAAATGAAGGCCCTATCGTCTTAACGAGACAAAAATTAACGCCGACGACGGACGACTCGGCATCCCATAAGTATGAGGCCATTTGGTTTTGCTTTTAGGGCTTTTTTAAAACTATAATTACAGCTTTTAATTCATGCACACATTTTGATGTTGTGATACAAAATTGAACAATATTTTTAGAAAGGAATACATGGTTTATTATAGCTTATAAGAACATTAACATACTGAAGTACAGGCATGAAACAATCATAAGAAACAGAAATATAAAAGCATGGGAGGATTCATTTCAAAAGCTGTTTTCTTGCATTCCATTACTGCCAACACTCTTATATAAGGATCCTCGTGTTATTTTAAGTGCCACTCCAAGGCATACAGAAAATCTAAATTGCATTCTAAAAGCTCCTTTAATGGAAACACAACAATCTTGAAATATTGATATCACTCCAGTGTCATTTTACCTTTACTCTGTTGGAATATAATTAAATTCTTTTTTATTGGTGCGATATATGAAAAAATAATTTGCTTTGATATATTCAAACAATTATTGATAAGTATTTGCTGATCATAAGCAAGTCAGTATGTGGGATGCTGCAAGTTTGAAAACAAAATCAAGATTGCTGTATGTCTCACTCTAAATTCAAGAAAAATCGACAAATAAAAAATTGTTTTATTCGTTTCCTTTAGAAAAAACATTAAATCTATTTCGACAATGACATGTTGACAGTTATGTTAGCATAATAGACTTGAGCAAAGGATTTCAAATATATAAAATACATTATGTACAAATAAATCAAAAGTACTAGACTAGCTATTTCTCAAAATACAAAGTACAGGGGCATCCTTTCCTCATCTTTCAAAATTATATTTAAAAATTTGCAAATCAAAGAATTTAAATCGAAGGCGATCGACATAATAAATATCTTGATTGTCCCAAGCATTATCTAGTCACGACTATTGCTCGTTTTAAGTAATAACTAGTCTACATTAAATTATAAACACAAGATCATATATAAATGATTATAAAACAAATTAACTGTTCTTGAAAATGGTACATAAAACAGTTTCACTGTTCTTGAACTTAATTATTAAACAATTTCATGGTTCTTTAATATGATATATAGAACAAGAACAACTTCACACTTCTTGAATATGATACATAGAACAACTTCACAGTTCTTGAATATGATACATAGAACAACTTCACAGTTCTTGAATATGATATGTAATACATTTTGTGTTCACTGTTCTTGATTATTATATATAAAACAATTTCACTTTTGTTTTTTTAATATGCTACATAAACAATTTCACTGTCCTTGCGTATTCTAAATCAAACAAGCCCAATGTTCTTAAATATGCTACTTGTTCTTGAATATGTCACTTTAAATGAGTCCAAGTTCTTGAATATGTCACTTTAAATGAGTCCAAGTTCTTGAATATGTCACTTTAAATGAGTCCAAATTCTTGAATATGTCACTTTAAATGAGTCCACTTTCTTGAACATGCTAAATCAAACTATTCCAATGTTCTTAAGCAGCGGTTAGCAATTCCACTTAGTCTATTCCAAATGACTTTTTAATTTATTTCTAAGTTAAGCAGTTTGTTGAAATATAAAATTAACAGTAATTCATCTTGACTGTAATATCATTATATTTTTTAAGTAAATTAAAGCATTTACTTTATCAATTGTTTCTTTTTAACTGATATTTCTGAGCTCCAGATAATTTTTGTCTGCAATGAGTAATTACTCATCCGAGTTTCAAGAAACAAGTTCAGAGTAAAACCATGTTTTAGTAATAGCGCATGCTTTCAAAAAAAGATGTGATTTATGTAAATTAAATTTAAAAAAGAATCAATTCTGATTAACCTGATGTTAAGGAAAACAAAAACAAAAGTTTAAAAGCCTTTGTACTTATAAAATAATTAAACTGTTCCATGGGCAAGTCATGAAATATAATACTAATAAATATGCAAGATTTTTAGTTTCTTTAGTTAAGTTATTGAGAAGTGATACTTAAGATTTTGAAAAAGTGAGGGAATTTATAAGAAGAGAATGAGTAAATTACTCAAATATTCAGCTTATCTGGAGCTTTGTATATTTTTGGATGTGTGTTTGGAATGCTGATGGTGCCACCAGGTGCAGTTGGTGCATTTCCAGGCATGGGAGTTTCTGATGGTGTCATATTAAAAATCAGGCTGTCCAGGAAGCTGTCTTCGGACATCTGCACTGTGTACACTCACAGCTGATTTTGATTCTGACGTTTTCAATTGTCGTCTGCTAAAAACAGGTTCATCCGATGAATGATGATCTTGGGGCGAGTACATTTTCATAACCGGAGATTCTGATGACAAATCGTGATGGGTTCGTTTTTCATTATCTTGCCACGCAAGAGCTGTTCCCGGACTAGGAGTTCTGGAATGGTATGTAACTTGATCTGGTGGTGAGCCCATTTTCATTACGGGAGACTCTGAGAATAAAGCGTGTGGGGTTGGTATTTCATTATCTTCCCACGCAAGACTTGGTCCCGGACTAGAAGTTCTCGAATGGTACTTGGCATGATTTGGTGGTGAGCCTTTTTCCATAAATGGAGAGTCCAAGCACAACTCATTGTTGTGGGTTGGTATTTCATCATCTGGTGGCGGCCAGGTAACATTTACCTCTGGCAAATTCATCTCAAGCTCAATATCTCTAAAAGGACATTGATCAATATCTTCCTTGTTCAACGATCCCAGATTGTCATGACCAGTGGCACCTGCCGCTGTTTCCGTGTCTGCTTTAAAGGTTGTAGTCATATGAGATGCTTCAAACCCTTGTCCATTACTTGGCCATCTTGGAGGTTGGGACGTGAATGATGTCTCCTTGGTCAATGATGATAAGCTCCCGGTGCTGCCCGGAGTGATTCTGAACCTACCTTTAGATGGCATTGGTACTAACCCGGGAGTGTCTGCTTCATATGCCGTCAGTGTTTCCCATTGCCTGCCTCGTTTCTTTATATATACAACAACCACACATATGGTGATTATTATAATGATGATGATTATGACGACGATTACCCACCAGCGAAATTCCGTAGACGATTCGTCTGTTGATTTCGGGCAGAAGTCGAGATATCCCGAGAAAGAGCATTCAGAAACTTCCAGCGAACCTTCGCAATAGAAGATGAGGGATGATACAAGGATATTAGTAGCATTTTCTACGCCCGCTCGTTCGTATTCGCGTATACATGCTTCCAGAAGGTGATCCTTAAGACTGCTACTCATTTCCCGACAGTCTTGTGTTATGAACTTGTTGTCCATCGCCGCCAAACATTCAGTGGCAGCATCCGTGTAGTCCGGCATAACTCTCTTAGCAGTTAATGCTGTCAATGTGTCTGGTAGATAAACGTCCGGGACTGGAATGGACGATGGTACCCATGTGCCATCACTGATTGTACCTGGAAAATAAAGCACACGTTTTCATGTGTTATTCTCTACGATCAAACATTTAAATAATTTTTATTTTTATTATACATTGCCTATATTGCAGGGCTTTTTAAGCCCAATTCTAAAGAGTAGACTATTTGAGACGCAAATGTAAAACTAATTTCCCAATTATGTTTTATGAGTGGATTTTTAAACAAAGTAAACAGTTATTATTCTTATACATAAATACATACAATTATTGTGTCTTATCTTTTAGGACATTGCTAATCAACCTTTCCAAAGATATATTACACTTATATTTCACTTCCACATTTTCCCCTTTATTACATAGTATAATGTTTAGCTAAAACAATATGAAACAAAATACTGGAAAATAGGGTTGTATCTCTTATAGTTGAAAGAAAAAAAAAAAAGAAAAGTTTTACTTCAATTCATTTAAATTTTTGTTCAATTTAGGCCAAAAAAAAGGAGAAAAAATGACCTTTAACACCATATGTGGCCTTGACCTTGGAGACAATATTATGATGCATTTAGTTTAGTACATATACATCTTGCATACAAATTCTAACCCGATTTTTACCAAAAATTTGACCTTATTACCACGGCCCCTGTGATCTTGACCTTGGAGGTAAGAGCCCAATATGAATAGTACTCGTCCAGATGTATCTATTTATAAAGTTTTAAGAGTATACTAATAGGTTTATTGCAAATAGAAATCTTAACCAGAATCAATGAAGTATAAATATAGATGAAGATGTCAGGGTGACCTTCTTTTGGTAGGGCTTTATTGTACACATCCAGATATATCGAGATACGAAGTTTGGAGAATCTCGATCTATTGATGATTTAGAAATGGAGCTAACCAAAACCCTTAACCTAAATAAATAGAAGGCCAAGGTTAGTAATGGCGACCTAGTTTTAGTACGAATTTATAGTACTCATTCAGATGTATCTGTGTATAAGTTTGAAGATTTTAGGTCTATTAATGACTAAAAAGTTTAACCAAATTGTGATGAACGAATGGACAAGAGCAATACTATGTGTCCCTCCACTGCGGAGAATAAAAGGTTTGTTTACCTGTGATGGTTCCATTTACAGTACTGGGTGTTCCATCGCTACTGTATGTTGTCATCGCAGCTGTAGCACCTGTCCCCTCGTCTAGTGGCCATGACGACAGAAGACTCGTGTCTGAATCAGCCGCAGTGCAGTAACTCTTTAGGTCTGTAACCGTAGCAACCAGGGATTTGGTACCTGACCAAGTGCGGATACAGTCTACATCGAGGTGCACAGTTAAGGCTGCAATAGTGAAGTCTTGGAGAGAGACGTTTATGCCTACATTGACACCAGAAATAGTATCTTGTTGAACACTCTCCGAGGTTATCAGGTAGATGTTTAAGGATCCATCGTTAGACCAGGTAAAGGTGATGTAGGACCAGATATTTATTTTGTATTGAATGGTAGTAGTATACGTTCGATCCCAGATTATTTCTAAAATCTCTTGGTTTACTCTAAAAGTGATGCTATTTCCAGCTGTGTTCGTTGTAAATATTGAAAATATGGCAGATGCAAAATCTGCTGCTGATGTTGTTGAGCCCGATTTAGACCAGAAGCCAAGCGTGAACTTCGTTAATGATCGTGTCAGGGTAGATGCACTCACTGTAAGGCTCTGATCGGATAAATGTAGACTGTAGCCACCTGACGATAGGATTTTGTGGCTGTATTCATGCTCAAGGAATATTTCACCATCTGTAGGTAAATATCGCCGTTTCAGACATGCTCCAACATAGTCCCCGGTGATTTCACTGCTATTCATGATGATTGTCCCATGTATTTCACAGTTAAGGTCAGTTATCCATGTGCCGTCTGCATTACCCACAATTCCTTCGTTGCTTGCGGCATCACTGGAGCTCATCTTTGTCATAGTGACCAGTCCTACGTTTGAATTGTACACCAGAATGGAGGAGGATCCGAACGATATTCTGATAAAAGTCTCATTATTCCAAGACAATGACAATATACCTGTATTTTGTGCTGCTGGGTACGTGATGGTTTCTGCATTGACTTTCACAGAAATCTGCGCCGTAGATACATGTTGGATATTTATTGTTGAAATGCCATTTTTAATACCAAGCTCTTTCATGTATCTGCATTTGTTCGTTCCTGGACATGGGAAAAATAGAACTTGTACATTCACGTTTGTGTTTTTCAAGTACGTGTAAACACCTGGAGTGACAAGAGAGAACGATATCCCGTCCAAGGCTGTAATATAGGATCCATAAACTATGCCAATAAAATACTCGGTTGATTTGGCGACTGCCAGGGCAAACTGACAATTCTTGCCGACCCACAAATCTGAGCATTGATCACACGCATAATGTACAGCCACTTTAACCGAAGCAGACACTAAATACTTGCTCCAGTACATCTGCACTGTGATACCGACACCATAGTTCTGGGGTTTGCAGACGCAATTTCCTGACGAGCCACAGATCCCCAATGAGTTACATGCACCGAGCGGTCCAATGGGACAAATTAAGGCACATGTATTGCCATAGTGAGAACTTGAGCAGACGCAATCTCCAGCAACACCATTACCAAATATGCATTTTGTGCAGGTGGCACCACTTGCTCCAATGTATGACGAAAACGCTGATAATTCACCGCACATACTATGTAATGGGTTATCTGTACGATTCTCCAAAGCAATGTACAGTTCAGCAGCACTGGCTAATACTGCGACTGCTTGTGTCTTATCACCTGCTGTTGTCATCTCATCTATGCACAAGGCAGTGTAAGTATCAATCATGGAGGATACTGAAGAACCAGACACTGTTGATGACAAGTTTCCTATCAGACTGGAGCAGGTATCTTCAGCTTGTGCTACTACTGCTGCTAGTATAGCATTTTCAGTTGCGACTTTTGGTGCATCCAACCCATTCTCAAGTGACAGAACCAGATCCGACTCAACCCATTGGGGCGGATTTAAAATACTGACAATGATCATGTTTTCTCCTCTTTTTTTTTCGCGAGCGGTTAAACCCAGTCCATCGTTGAAGTTCCATGCATGAGACACATCGCTGGTGTCGTCTGTTATAACTATTCTGAAGTTGTTAGATATTATTGTTGGATTGTGTGGTCTATCCCAGATTCGAACTTCATCAATGTAGCCCTGGAAGTCTCCAACGGCAAGTTCTACCACCAGACCCGGTGTCACCTGACCCAGGGTTAATGTTCCACCAGACTTAAATACATCTCCTGGTACCGATACTGCCTTCACTTCAGATAAACCTGAAAACAGACAAAAATGTAATTACTTAATAATGTCGGTATTGAGGTGTAGTTCTCGAAATGTTTCTGAGATATATCTAGAAAGTTGGAAGACTATTGGTATATGTCTATGTGTCCTTAATTTTATGTTGGTTTTGTCGATAAGAATACTACTTTTAGTTTGTGTGTAATAATTTAACTAACTAACTGATGCCTAAAAGTTGGCCTGTACATGGTAGACTTGTGCTACACTACTCAAGATGCAAGATTTAAGCCACCAAATAACAGCAAAATTACGCTACAAAATTGTTTATCAAAACTCAGGTGTTCAAGTAATGATGATTAAAAGTATTGGTTTTATTCATGGGTTCTTAAATACCCATGACTATGGGTAAAATGAATTATGAGTTGATAACTCGATCTCCAGTTTTGGAGTTTGGTTTGGATGGTTAAAGCCGTTTATATTGTGTCTACAGAGTTGATTCTCAAAATATGTAAGTTATATATAAACATGTATCTCGTCATCAGTAGGTTTAGAAACAGTGTACATCTGCAAAATGTGACTGTTGTTGGCAGAATAGCTAGTATGTTTAATTGCTTTAACACTAAACATTAGACAGAAACTGAGCTTAACTCAAACATTTAACAGGTTGCATACAGAATACCACGTCACCAATAATACCTGAGATTTTAGATGTGTATTTATATTGGAGCAACTGTTTTGAATTTAAAAATAGTATAACATACATTGCTGTACAGTAGCAGTTAACCTGGCAAGAAACTGAGAGTTATTTTCAAAAAGCTATTGTTAAACTTTATGCACATAGTGACTTTCACAACAAACATAATCAGATGCTGCAGATGCAGGTGATGACAATAGTTTTTTTTTGTTCAAGCAAGCACATTTTCGAAACAAGCTCCCAAAATTAATGTTCCTGTGGCAATTTAAAGGAAATCAACAGGCAAAAAGATAGAGCTGCAGAGTAGTATCAAGGTTACATTAACGGGTTCCACTTTCTTATAGCATCTTGGATATTTAAAAACAAAACACACATGAAAACAGGTGATTTTTTGGATTTTAAACAGTATTTTATTCTACCTAGTTTGAAAATACTTGTTGAGAAACTGCTGAAACTAATCATGTGTCAACTCACCTGTGTCTTTCGTAAGGTACACCTCCATGATGTTGACATTCATCCTCCAAGCAAGACTTATCTGGTTCCACACATTTAACTCAAGTATAATGTTGGTCTTGTAATACACCCCCCGTACAAACACTCGCAGACCGTCTGCATCATAGATCAGAATGAAGTAGTTACTATGGTATGCGTATGACATCACTATTCCCCCAGGTTGTGTGGGCTTGACGTGCAGTTCCAGTGTGAAGTCCGTGTTCGGCAGAGTGATTCCTGATGCTGAGACTCCTGTGCCCAAATACAAGAGACAATTAGATTCCATTGCTCCAATCTGGTTTAATTCAATAAAGGCTTTAAATGAAGTGTCGGCATACACGTAGTTGTTCAGGAATGCCAACAAGGCCGACGCCGTCTGTGAAAGCTCGCAACTGTCGGGAATGTCCTGCGCAGTATTTGTGCAAAGCGCTGCATGTGATATACTGCACTGAGATGCTTTTATGGCTACTTCAGTATCGCATGCTGTCAATACACCATCAATGTCGTTTACTAATGAATCAAATTCAGTTCTGGATATGGACATTGTGAGGATCAGTTTATCACTGATGGATGCTAGTCTGACAGCGAAGCTTGAACTTACTACTGTCACTTTTACAGTTGTTGTAGATTCTAGAATCAGATTGACATTCCCTAGTGTCAATTTGCCATACAGGTGGAGAGTTTTAGTGCTCTTCAAAATGTCAACTTGTGATGAAGTGAACCCATCCTGGCTGATGTAGTAGCTTTCACCGCCAATTTCAAAGACGAGTCCAATCAGGCAGTAATGCAGCGTCGAGTCAGAGTTGCAGACTGAGAAGCGACCCTGAATTTTGATATTTAGTGATGTCACCGAGAGAAGAGTGAAATAATTTGTTGTTGGCATATCTATGGTCACTCCATCAAATGTAAACAGTTGACCAATGAGGTTAACCTGAGCTACGAGAGTTGTTGCGTTATGTCCAAAAGGATCATATGATGTTTTCAGTATTGTACAGTCATCTCCTGACCACCCAGACATGCACGTGTCACATGTAGTGTCGTTCCATCTTCCATGACACTGACACACACCACTCACATCACAAAGTCCATGTCCATTACACACACTGGCAGCACCACCTGGGCATACCTGGTCACAGTGAGAGCCATAGTAACCATAGTAACAAGAACACAACCCATCTGCTCCGCGGAAACCAAATGAGCAGCTAGAGAGCTTCTGTGAAAGCCATGCTTGCAATGTTACATTGAGTTGAGCAAGATGTGCATAGATAGGTTTCACTGTTCCCTCTGTCACGCCACATAGTGATGTGAAGTCAACCATGGCCACTGTTGTATCAGAA
Organism: Cyrtodaria siliqua; assembly: GCA_037043455.1. NCBI lineage: Eukaryota > Metazoa > Mollusca > Bivalvia > Adapedonta > Hiatellidae > Cyrtodaria > Cyrtodaria siliqua. The sequence goes on along the minus strand of JAWPHD010000539.1, from coordinate 317,782 downwards.
ATAATTCCCGTTTTACTAGCAATGCCTATGCAAGACTGCTTATACCAGGACCTTACAAAGTCTGTAACACCACCACAATTACCGGAGACTGTCGCATTGTCAAAAAATGCCACACACATAGTTTCCACTTCTGCGATAAGTGCTGTTGAGGTTGTAGTTTCACTGACAGATGTTCTCAAAGACTGCAGGCCAAGGTCTGAGAGGATCCAAGATGGTGATTGCCACGGTGAACTAGGAAGTATCAGGTTGTTTCCACTCACTGCCTCGAAGGCTATAGTTCCAACACCGGAATTGAAAGAGAAAAAGAAAGCCAACTCGGAGGTGAATCCAGAAACTTTGATATTCAGAAGACTGGCTTGGTATATCAGTGAAGTAGGTATAGGTTTCTTCCATATTGAAAATTCATCTATAATACCTACAAAATGTTGTGTACCATAGGTATATTTATCCGTATTTGTTGAAGGCATGTACTCTCCAAATAGAACAATTCCCTCACTTTCGAAGATACTCGGACAGTTTAACTTAAGGACTTGCTTGGTGACTTTTGAGTGTGTTCCAAAATGATAGACTTCAATTTGCTGTGTATTTCTTCTAAAAGTTAGAACAATCTGGTTCCATACATTCAACTCTGCTCTCACTGAAGTCTCAACAGAAGCTGTACCATACTCAATCTTAATGGGGTCTGTATTTAAAATTCCAAAAGTATTTTCTTTGCCATAGGACACAATATAACCTCCAAATGCTGCTGGTTTAATGTAAATGGAAAGACTGAAGTCGATACCAGTTAAGGTGAATCCATCCAGGAATGAAATAGGCACAGATGTTCCGGCTGTCTTGTTAAAGCTCAGAGCATATCCGGCCACTGTGGAGCCATTGTTTGTAGGGATTGCTAGTATGTCAAGTATAATACTACTGGTCAGTCTGTAGTTTGTGACGATGTAATCTTGAAGTTGCATTTCAGTCATTGCAGAATAATCAACAGACGAAGCACCACAAGCGCCAAATATTCCGGTGCCTGCCTGGCAGACGGTCGAAGCGGTTATGACCGAGGCCTGTAAGAACCGCTCTTGAACTAGGACATTGATCGTTATGCTGTTTATGCTTGTGACTTTCACACTGATCTCTGTAAGTGATGAATATGTAACAGTCATAGATGCATCAAACATGTTTTTGATTTGATTAAGTTTCACGAGTACGCCATCTCTATAGAGCAGCGGTGCATATCCTTGCCCTGGCGGTGCTATAACGATACTTGTGGATGATGAGGACACAGACACAGCAGCCACACAGGAACCGTAGTGACAGCTCACTTGGTACACGTGGATATTTACCCCAAGATCTGTGGAGCTGAACAGCAGGAACGCCCCGGTTTCTTTGGCAAATGAAATTTGCTGACCCCCAAATGTTATGTAGAAGCCATGACTGGATACGGCTGCTACCTTCTCGGAGGAAGTGGATAAAGCTGTTGTACTCAAGATGGAGCACTCTGACCCAGTCAGGTAACCCGTACTGTCATTCCTGCATGTCGAGCATTCTGAATTTCCATTCCAGTCCCACGTGCATTCACACGTGCCATCCGTTTGACAAACTCCATGACCACTGCAAGGACTTTCCGAACCTCCGGGACATGTATTGCTGCACTGAGTTCCATAGTAACCCGTGAAACATGAGCATTCTCCACTTGATAGCTCGTATCCAAACTGACAGGATATATTGCAAGTTGTCGCATTTTTGGCATCCTGATCCAGGGTGGAGCAGAATGTGACGTTTTCCGTGACTGACATCAGGTGAGAAACCTCACATATCTTGTATAGGTCTAATATTGCATTATATGCCGGCATTACGTCTTTTGTGGCAGCCATGGCCTGCAGACAATTGACATAATAAAATATTCTTGTGGCATTATTTAGGCCAGGACAATTATTGGATAAAGCACTGGAAATGAAAACTTCACTACACAGTGAATAAGCCTGTTCTTTCAAGGTTGAATTTGAGAAGTAAGCAGTGAATAGTTTCGGTAAACTGTTGCCAGTATATGCCACATCTGACGGAATCCACTGTGGGGCCTTCCATGGATATTCCGGAAGGTTGATTTCCAGCTCGGCAATAATGTCAGTTGTAATGCTGCCATAACCTTCATTAAATCCCAGATTGAGTATCAGTTTACTGGCTGCCAGTGCCGGGTCCATTTGCCATAAGTCAGACACCTGGTTTGGTTGGATAGCAAAGCTCCAGATCATGAAATTCTCAATGGATCCTTCCAGACTACTGGGTTGGTTGTACGGCTTTCCACTGGATGGCTGATGCCAGTGTCCAAGAGACAGAATTCCTGTAGAACTGAAAATCCCTGTTTGTATATTGTTGTCCACCCTCGACACACCACCATTACTGCCTATAGTGTACAGACGAGTTTCCCCAGACAAAATATTGTACGACATAATCATCTTATTCCACTCATCTTCTTCCAGTGTTAGATTTGTCTCTATCTTTGTGTCATTGTCAACTGTGTAAGTGTGAATTTCTAGTGCTGTACTTCCACTGACTACCATGAGGGTAACATTATCACTGGTAAAGGAAAACAAAACGCCACCAGATGTTGGATTGTTCTGCTTTACCATCAGTTCTATGGTCAGACTTTGTGTCTCTGTTGTGTTTATCGTTAGCTCTCTGTAGATACTAGATTTGTCGAAACGTAAGCTATAGCCACCTTGTGTCTGAAGCTGGTCAGTAACACTTGGGTAGTGAATTATTCTGTCACACTGACTGACTATGAACCTCGAAATACTTAAATCTGTGTAGGCCGATTGAGTTTGCGAGTAAGAGTTCAGCTGTAAGGAGTATGAACTGGGTGATGATAAAACAGGTAGCATAGGAGATGTATCTGTGCAAATGCTGAAAGTAGGAACATTTGCGCCAAACAGGTGGTCTATTTTGCCATTGGACCCTGTTGTTTGGCTGCCACTTAGTATTCCAGCAGTTCTGTTGATAAGGTCATTTGGAATCTCAGTTGACAGGTGCAGATACAGCCCTTCGACTCTAACTGTGAAAGAGAAGTGATCAGTGATTTGGAACGTTATTTCGTAAAAGTTGCTCCGAGTCAAGCTGAACCCTGAAAACTCTGCTGTTGAATCTAGGTTATGGAGTGTACCGTTGATGTAGACGTGGGGTTTGGAGTTGTATTTTCTCTGAGCTTTGATCGTCACAGAAGCGTATCCGACACCGCTATCTCCAATTCTAGCAGCGATGAATGGTAGGCAGGTGTAGTTCTGGTAGCAGGTGACAAACTTTCCCTCAATAATCACATTACTAGCTACAGCAAGAAGCAGAATCTCCCCTTGGGTTTTGATCGAATAACTAAGGCCATCGAGATTGTATATTGCTCCCAGTCTACCCACTCTTGCCAAAGATACCGTCACGCCCAGACTGACATTGTTGGTGGCTATATCACAAGCAGATCCATACCATCCGTCAGTACATGCGCTACAATCAATGCTGGGTAGCCTATTAGGAGGGCAGTTACATTTCCCACTCGTCGAATCGCAAGTTCCAAAGCCAGAGCATGGGGTATCTGATCCACCGGGACAAATGTTGTCACAAGTTGGGCCCCAGAAACCGTTGTCACAAACGCAAGCCGAGGTTGAAGATTGTCGACCTCCGAATGGACAAGTTGGTGAACATTCCTCACTCATGTACGGATAAAGGTTTAAGTCACCTTCGAACTCTCTGCAGATCTGTTCGGCTGGCCATGTGGAGAGACCAAGTGTTTGCTGGCAATCGTCGGCAAATGTGACAATGGCACTAGCTATGTCTTCAGCATCACCATTCGCATCCATACAATCAAATAGTGCCATGCTGCGTCTTGGTAGCATTGTAGAGGTACTGCAGCTTCTGAAGTGCAAGACAGAGATAAGCCATTAACAATATGGTATACAAAGACTGCCTAGCAATGAAGATGGAACAAAATAAGCAATAAAAATCAAGCAGATCTTTATGCCATTTTCAAACTGTAATATTTACATTTGGGGCCTACTATGATTTGCCAGAAATTAAATATGTTTAAACCAAGATCTCTCATCAATATTAAACATATTAGACAGGTATCTTCAAAACACAAATGTTATTAGTTAGGATTTTACAAAACAGTTGCCATGACACTGTTGCGCTAGAGTACAAGTAAACAAATCATCATTGTGCTGAGATTAACTCAATTATTGCTTCAACAGAATTTTTTTTCCATGAATGTCTTTCTTTACTAAGGTATAAGATAATTTTATTAAAGACACCAACCCGCCAAATAATGCCAAAATTACACTACAAAACCATTTATCAAAACTTTATCCGGGTATTCAGATCATATAATAATGTACAATGTGCCGTTTAAAAGTGTAATTTTATTCACGGTTTCTTAAAATACCCGTGATTGAATATGGGTAAAATGAATTACGAGTTGGTAATTTGATGCTCCAGTTTTGGGGTTTGGCCTGGCTGGTTAAAGCCATTTATATCGTATCTATAGAGGTTGGATTCTCAAAATAAGTAAGTTATATATATACCTCGTCGTTCGAAGGTTTGGGAACGGTGTATATATGTCGTAAAATTTGGCTGTTGATGGCAGGCTAGCTACTTTAAGCTAGTATAAGGAGACAGTTAATTTCAAAATGGAATCTAGAAATAATTCTCATCTTTCATGTATAACAATTTAATACATGGGTAAATTTGGTAATTTTCACTAATTATTTTATTAAAATTGTCCACAATCTTTTGAATCACCCTTTCGTACATATAGATGAAGAACTTACGTGGCCAGGGATGAAGCGGACCCTTCAAAAACATTGGAACAGAAGGCATCATAGTTATATGTAATTGTTTCTCGTCTCCGTCTACTATGTTGTGTTGTTGTAGTTCCTGTTCCGTAGTACGTCACATCTCGTTTCTTACGTCTCGCCTCGCGTGTTGTCGTGGTTTGATACTGTGGACTGTCAGACACTCTCTGGTAGCAGGATGTCAGTGGTGAATGGTCAATCTTCAGAGATCCCATATTTGGGAAGTATGCAGCACGATCAGTGGCAGTCAGGTCAATGTCTAATAGACCATCAGCTGAAGTTAAAGTACAGTAAGCATTTATCACGAGGTCTACAGTGTCATGTCTGTAACCATGCAAAGAAACTGACCTTAGGCCAGTTGTCAATCAAAATTGATTTCAACCAATCAAATCAACATGATACCTCCGACAAGCTACAACTTGATTATAATATGACCTATAGTCAATATTCAATACACTCCAGCATCAACAATAGTGTGCAGATATCTTACTACTGGCTTAAGGACAAAAGTGTTATGACGGAGAGTCTCTAAATAATTATTTCTATTCAATCATTGGCAGATGACCACATGTAAAACAAGAGGGCCAAGATGGCCCTGAATCGACCACCTGAAGATCTTTGCAATGATGAAAAAATTGTCCTCTCGCAAATGCTGATTGAAGATGTTTTTAAGTCTATGTAAAAACATGCAAAATCTCTACATACAAACTTTGGACCCAGGGGTTGCAGCCATCTTTGACCAAGAGACTTCAAATGAGCAAACTTGATAGACTAGGGGTTAGCAATCATTAATAATAATAAAGAACAAGAGAACAAGAGGTCCTGTAGAAGCTCTACAAGCTAAAATGCTCTTATATCAAGGGGTTTCATCATAAAATTCCTTTCAATACCTTTTTACAAGTGCAAAACACAACAACACCCTCAGCTGAAATTTAAACCCACAATTCCACGGCCCTAACTTCCCAGTGTACAAGAAGAAATTCAAAGATTTTTCTATGGTGGCCATCTTGGATGTCACGTTTAACTTATTTTAACAAATCGGAAAAACATTCATCTAGGGATCATCCATGTGAAGCTTGGACAAAATTAATCAAGCTGTTTCTGAGAAGACGATTTTTTGAAGATTATCCCTATATAAGCCTATGTAAAACATGTGACCCCTGGGGCGAGGCAAAATGTGACCCCAGGATCACCATTTGAACAAGCTTGGTAGAGGACCATAAGCTTATAGTAAATGCAAAATATTAAACCTCTGGCTCTTGTAGTTTCAGAAGAATATTTGTTAAGTATTTCCATATACAAGTCTATGTAAAATATTTGACCCCTGCGGTGGGACCAAATGTGACCCAAGGGTCACCATTTGAACACACTTGGTAGAGTACCATAAGCCTAGAACAAATGCAAAACATTAAACCTCTGGCTCTTGTAATTTCAAAGAAGAACGTTTTTTAAGTTTTCCCTATATAACATGTATAAGTCTATGTAAAACATGCAAAATCTTTATATACAAACTGTAGAAAAGTAAACAAAAGAAAAAACGCATACAAACATGAAACAATAATAAAAATGAAGAATAAAAAAACACAAAAAACAAACAAAAAACCGTGGGATTTGAACCCATGGCCTTAGCTTCCCAGCATACAAGAAGTTATTTTAAAGATGTTTTCTATGGCGGCCATCTTGGATGTCGTGTTTACCTAATTTTAACAAATTCACATTCATCTAAGGATCATCCATGTGAAGTTTGGTCCAAATTGACCAAGCTGTTTCTGAGAAGATTTTTATTTTTTTTTCCCTATGTAAGTCTTTGTAAAACATGTGACCTAGTCTAAGGCACCAGTCACCGTGGGTCAAATGTGACCCCAGGATCACCATTTTAACAGGCTTGGTTGAGGACCATAAGAGTATAGTAAATGCTAACTATTAAACCTCTGGCTCTTGTAGCTTCAGAAAAGAAGTTTTTTTAATTTTTTCCCTATATAAGTCTATGTAAAAGATGTGACCCTTGGGGCAGGGCCAAATGTGACCCCAGGGTCACCATTTGAACAAAATTGGTGAAGGTCCATAAGCTTATAGTAAATGCAAAATATCAAACTTCTGGCTCTTGCAGTTTCCGGGAAGATTTAAAAAAACAAAACTATATAAGTCTATGTAAAACTGTGACCCCTGTGCAGGGACAAATTTGACCCCAGGATCACCAATTGAACAAACTTAGTAGAGGACCATAAGTTGATGGTAGATTTACATGAGAGATCTGTGCCTTGTGGTTTCTGTCTATATGAAAAACATGCAAAATCTCAATATACAAACTTTGGACCCCAGGGGCATGGCCATTTTTGACCCCGGGGACTTCATTTGAATAAACTTGATAGTCTAGGATAATTTTAAAAGAAAAACTGTTGAAATCTGTCCAGCGGTTCTTGAGAAGAAGATTTTTTAAGGTTTCAAACATATATGGTAATGGCGGCCATCTTGGATGTCGCGCTGACCTAATTTTAAAAAATCTAAAAAGCATTCATGGATCATCCATGTGAAGTTTGGTCAAAATTGGCCAAGCAGTTTCTGAGGAGAAGTCGTTTGAAGAAAAGTAAACGACGACGACGGACGAAGAGTGATCCCAATAGATCAGCTCAGGTGATCTAAAAAACATAGTCAATGATCAATCATGTTTTCTGTGTCTTTCAGGATTTTTCTTTCTTTCTTAAAATGTGACCTTTTGCATAAAAAGTTGGTTATTACACAGGTCCCTCTGTCCATAGCTTAAAATTCATTACAGTTTACACATTCTTTAAACCCAATACTTTGAATTGTACAAGTTGCCAAACCGGATGGCAAATGTTACATCTTCACATTTATGCTAGAAAAAGGTGCAAATTGTTGAAGGAAACTAACTCTGTGACTCTGAAAAATGTATGACAGACGTTGATGGCACTAGAAACTTGGTGAAATATCATCGCTTCTGTCCTCGACAGTTTTTATTTGATTGTTACCAGCATATTTGTTTTTATTTTAACATTCAACATTAAATTTCGTTTTTAATATTTCCGTTACAGATATTATTAATACAGAAAAACGGATAAAAGACATAATACATCAAATACAAAACAAGTATTTTAGATTCAAAAGACCATCAATGTATGTTTCAGTTGTACAGATTGCTGAACTTTATTACAATTAAATTTTGGTTGAAAATTAAGCATGATTTCGAGTGTCTCTTTAATGGCTGTTTATATAAACAAAAATCAAAGAGACATTTACAAACTTACAGTAATAGGTCTCTTCATCAAAATCATAGTAAAAGAACGTCGTAGCGCTGTTCACTCCTGTAAGACGCGTCTTCACCTCTTGTACTGGGACAGAGTACAGACTCTTTATGGTAGATGGATCTAGTGCTCTGAAATAGGAACCAAAATATGTTACAGAATTAAAACTCTCTGAAATTATAGGGTCTGCAAAAAACACAATTCTCAATGGAAAGGAGGACAACCCAAGAAACATGCAATAGAACTGTTTTAATGATGACCATACCAAGCCAAGGTGGAGTCGAGATTTATTCAGGGGTAAATCATTGTGCTCTTTGTCAAACTGTTGTACATTTTAATGAAACAAGCCTTCCAAATCCAATTTGTGAAAGACAGAAACTGTTTGATAAAAGTTATAATGTACACAATCTGAAACTTCCTATTAATTTTAACATAATAACATAATCAGAAACAATAACTGTAATGCACCTGAACTTATATTATTGTGTCAACTACCATTAGCTAACGGAAGGATGGACGACGGACAACAATTGATGACAATGGACATGCCATAAAGCAAATGCAGATAAAGCGTCTTGCTCGGTGACAAAGCACATATGGTCATGGCGGGGATCAAACACACGACTTTACAATCCAGCGCCCAACTCCCTACCACTAGACCACAATGCTCCACAACCAGGGCCCAAATCCCTACCACTAGACGACAATGCTCCCCAACCAGGGCCCAACTCCAAACCACTAGACCACAATGCTCCACAACCAGGGCCCAACTCCTTACCACTAGACCACAATGCTCCACAACCAGGGCCCAACTCCCTACCACTAGACCACAACGCTCCACAACCAGGGCCCAACTCCCTACCACTAGACCACAATGCTCCACAACCAGGGCCCAACTCCCTACCACTAGACCACAATGCTCCACAACCAGGGCCCAACTCCCAACCACTAGACCACAACCAGGGCCTAACTCCCTACCATTAGACCACAATGCTCCACAACCAAAAATTGAAAAAGGGTGGCTTCATTTTTTCACCTTTACCTCCAGGACTTTGTTTATGCTTATTTCCAAGCCTAGTATTTATCGATCATTTCTAAACAACAACTGTCACAGATCATTTCGGGGCTCAGGGGCTCAAGAGAAGGTTTTCCAAGGTTTGTGCTATTTTTAGTAATATTGGCCATCTTGCATGTAGTGTAAAATCTAAATTGAAAAAGTTTAAAATCTATTAATCTAAGGACCAGCCATCTGAAGTCTGGTAAAGATTTATAAGGTGAAGCTGTTGAAAGCAAACATTAACATTGTTTAGTTTTTCACTTCAAATCTGTAAAATAAAACGTTTGAACCCATGGAATTCATGTGTATAAGTTATAATCTAGCACCAAGTGAACACTAAGTAAAAACTGTTGAAATCCGTTATGCTATTCTTTAACAGGATGAATGAATGGTGTTTTACGGCACGTCGACACATAAATAATTCATATTGTGTGCAAAAACTGATGAAAGATGAGGAAATGAAGTAGTAATTAAAAATTAATACAAATATATAAAGATAAAACTATTTACAAATAAGGGATGATATGGTAGTAATATAAACTATATAAAATTACGTAAATCAACAAATGCCCGTTAACGGGTATATAAACAAGTAAATATATATAAGAACATATAATAATGATTTGTATAGTCTGATTTCTTTCAGGAAATCTAAAACAAGACTAAAATCTATAGTATCAAATAACTCTTTCATAGTATTTACATTGTAGTACTATTGACACATAGGATCAAAGTCTAAATCAAAATCATAGTAAAAGAATGTCGTATTGCTGTTCACTCCTGTAAGACGCGTCTTCACCTCTTGTATTTGGACAGAGTACAGACTCTTTATGGTAGACGGATCTAGTGCAACATTCCAACAAAATGTGTTTGACCGTTAACTGTGCAAAGCAGGGTATACATTATGGTAATTGCTCACCTTGTAATAAATATGAATGAGTATAACGTGTATGCCCTATCCTGCACCGGGCTAGAACAACTTCTTCTCGACGAATGGATCTACTAGAAGAACGCCATTCTCCGAGAAATGGTTTAATTGAATGGAGTTTACTGTTAACTGACAAATCCCAAGCGGCTTGCCAAGAGTTACGTATGTGTTAATATAACTTTTAAAATAAGTATAACCTAATTTGACATTAGATATATGAGCCGAAACACGCGAAAACGACCCTTCAGACAAAATTTTCACATTTTATGTTTTTTGATGTTTATGAAACACAGTGATTTTCTCTTTAAAAATCTCTTATTTTATGTTGGTATCTTTATTAAAAAATGATTTTATCTCAATTTGAAAATTAAAGATTGTACTCACAATTAATTTTGACGTTGACGTCGATGTCTTGGACGACGTTGTTGATTAAATAACAACAAAACACATAAACAATTATCATTTTCTATAGCATCAACTATTTATATTAAGAAACATATTCCCTATGATATAATAATTAGGTAAAACACAGAAGTGACGAGAGATTTGATTAGTAATTAATTGATTACCGGCCGACGTCATAAATTCTTACGTTATGACGTTGTCGTCTGAACGTCCGAAGGGACGTTTTCGTGTGTTTCGGCTCATATGTATATGTAAACTCTTTAACAGAAGCTTTGTTTAAAGTTTGGACTATTTTCAGTAACAGTGATCATCTTGGACATCCATCTTTGAAAAGTATTGTTCTAAGAATCCTCCATGAGAAGTTTGGTCAAAATCAAGTAATTTAAGCAAAAGCTAACAATGGCAATGCAAAAAGTCTTGTTACAAAAACCCACTTCAAGCCTTTGGTTAAGGTGAGCTAAAAAGATTTTAACCAAACAGAAAACTATAATGTGAAGACTTCATCTATTCACAACCACATTCACCCCACCATACACAAAAAAAAAATAGGGTAAAAGAACTCAGTATATGTGAAGTTCTGGTGATACGATGGTAACCAAAACATGGATAGAGAACAGTGTATGTAAACCTCCTAACCAATGAAACTAACTGGTCAAGTTTGCAACACCTTACCTAGAAGCAAATCCCAGCGAGTCAAAACATCCAACCAGGGTATCATTCTTTTTCCACCCAGCATCCTCTAGACTGATCTGGAACTTTCCGACTGAGAGATCGCCGCCGTTCAAGAATGTTTTTTTTCCATTGAAATTGTTTATTGTGAAAACCTGTGGCGTTACTACTCTTCCCTCGTTATCCTTAAAGACGTAAAGGTGAAGTTGTTTTGAACTCTGTTTCCAAGATATCACAACCTGGTACCAGACGTTCCCCTCCAGCGTGATGTCAGAAATCCAAGAGTTTTGTCTGCCATTCCAAATCACAAGTTTGCCGTCATATTCAAGTATGAATGACTTCTTTAATGTGTATGATAGCAAGATTCCGTAACATTCTGGATCGGTGCAAAGTTTAACATAAAAGGAAATCGTAACTTGCGCTAATGATTCGTCAAACAACTGGAAGGATTCGACAGAAGCACCAGCACGATTGCAGCATATGGCCTTGCCGGAGGATTTGCCGTTCACGTTGGTTGTGTCAAAGGTGGACGTATCACTGAAGTCTGAGCTGGCTGAACACTGTAATGTACAAAACAAATCATACAATAGCATACATAAGTAAAAGAATAGATTTAGTGGTGGGATATATGACCAATGAGTATTATGTGAGAGTAAAACTTAATTCTTTTGCATTAGTATGGAATGGTTAAACACCATTATCTACACAAAAAAATTACTGCAAAAGAGTATGAAAAGAGAAATTTGGAAATTGTTGAACACGATTAATACAATTTTGTTTGCAGTCTTGGCTTCATTGAGTCTGTTCATAAAAGGTAGTAAAAACTGCTTGCTACCGTTCACGTCCTGAGCAGAACTCAATATTTAGACTCCTAAAAGTGATACTCTCATTTAAGTATCGAGTAACATTAAAAGTAATACTTACATGAGTTCTCGACTGTCCAACTAGTGCCGGTTGGTCGATCAAGGCGTAGTCCCGTATGAGGAGGCCGGAGACATCACTCGGCACATCCTTGCACAGACCAGCATACTGTTTGGTACTCATGGGTAAAAGGACATCTATTTTGAAAAATATTCCCCCTCGCTTAATCTTCACTGTTAAATCAATTTCTGTGATCGTGATTGACAATGTTTTGCCATTCAGAATTTTTATAACAAAATCTCCAACGGATGTGTCGATTTTACTCTTTTTGTTCCATTTTACTCCATTGACATAAGACACCATCTTCGGCTTGCCGCTTTTTGTTCGTTCTTTTGTAGTCTGCTCAAAATCCATTCGGCTGTCTTTGTAAGCTATAAAAACTCTTTGGATATTCATGGATTTTTTTCCATTCTTTTTAATGGGCACTTGTCTAATCTGAAACAAGTAAATTAAAATGCATTGTTAAATTGAAATTCAATTCAAAATCAGTTTGCAGTTGGTTTATTTATATTTTTTTCACGGTTTCAAAAATACAACTGAAAACAATCTGTTACTTAAAATAAACATAAAATAAATCAATGAAATGAAAGTAGCTCCTTATTAACATGCCATATCAGGCCTTGTCATTGTCCAGTATCATAGAATACTGAATGATTAACTCACAATAAACAGGACTATATGAAAGTATACAACATGTGTTTATTTTGTATAGTTTTAAGCACTAAGAAGACATTTTAAGATGCAATGATTTAATTAAATTAATTATCTGTATTGAATTGCATGCATATGATTCTTTTCAACAGTTTAAAATTCTGTTAAATCTAAGCTGTTAAACAAAATCTCCAACTGTTAAAAAACATATATAGATGTGAAAAGTTTTTTTTTTCATCATTACCCTTTTAAAATTTAATCGGAAATTAAAATTTTTCATCCCGATTGAATTACTCCAGTCTTTATTAACAATAATTAATACTGAACTTTTATAGCTTGTTATGACAGAAGAGATATACTTTCATTTAAGTAACGGACATGCTCTTTTAAATTGAAAACTCGGCAAGTAATGATTCAGTATACCATTAAATGCAATGTAGATTTTGAGAAATCAATGAATCATAATTAACAAATGTCTCACAAATAACAGTAGACATGCGTTTTGGTGTCAGCTAAACTTTTCTAAAAATATCTTTGATCAGTTTGATAAAATAATGTTTAAAATATGTATACATACCAAAATGCGAAGGTTTTCCATTTCTAGAAGAACAGCTCTGTCAAAAGCTTTTTTCAGCCTTTTTTCTTTTGTGTTAAACATGGTGTATCTGCCCTTTCTGTAAGCCTTACAATGCATCGTGGTCATCGGCTCTGGATTTGGAATCGTGTTGAATTCCTCACAGTTTGATCCAGAAAAGCCTTCCGAACAAGAGCTACACACATTTCCATCCCAGCCTTCATCACACGAGCATGTGCCTGTTGCAATGGAACATGATCCGTGGTTACTGCAGGGATTAGCGAAACCTCCCGGGCACTCGTTCTGACATTCTGGGCCGTAATAACCGCCATCACACTGACATCCTCCATTCTTAAATATCCCGTGGTAACACTTCTGCAGGCAGAAAGGTCCTACAACTATCGGAAACAATCTAGATGCAAACTCATGGCATAATGTATCAGACGGCAAAATGTCCAAATTGTTCTGCGCTTTACACTCAATTGCTGCCGACAATGTTGTATCAATGCTATTATCCATGTTACCAGAAGCTTTAATATCACTCACGCAGCTTATACTCATGGCAGTTAGCAAACCTGGAACATTGCCACATAACGCATGTAAACGGGATGTCAGGTGATCACATTTCTCTACAATAGCAGGGCTTGGAGAAAGATTATTAATATTTTGATCCTGTAGACTCTGTCCACTGATTGGTGGGTTACTCCGCTCCCACAAATAACTTGCTGTTATACCAATGACTGCTATTTTACCGTTTACAAAATCTTTAGCTTCTTGACCGGAGCCTTCATCGAAATTTATTCCTAAAGTTATATGTATGTCTGTGTTTATATTGACGTTGATTTCAAAATGTTTGTAAAACTTGTCTAATGTTGTAAATTTATCATAAACCAAGACTCTGTCTACTAAAATATAAGCTCCGGTAACAGATGCTCCCTTGATGGATGGATGTGCTACAAGTGCGTTTTCCCATTTGCCAACTATAGCTGTACAATTCTGAGCAATAGGAGATCCAAATATTCTAATTTGAGCAGAGATTGCAATAGCCTTGTAACGGCGACCAGTCTCGTGTATCTCCATGAAGATCAGTTCTCCTGTGGTATCATTCAACGACAGGCCGATGTTTGTCCATTCTCCTACCATCACTGATATATCAGTTGTGAAAGTCTCATTTCCAAGAACGATCAAATATTTCCCATCTTTAATGATGACTCCAAAGGTTGTATTAGTATTAGATATACTTAAAACTGCTCCATCATCTGTGCTTAGCAGTTTTATTCTGAGTTCTATTGATTTTTCCTTTGCCTCATCTAAGATGACATCTCCATCAAATGCTGGTAAAGAGATGTAGGAATTGTTAAGTTGAACAGATGTTCCTGCAGTAATTTGGACTTCCTTCACTGCATGGAAATTAGTATCTGTAAAGTCTTTACTGATATCAGCAAAGTATTTATCCAGCTGATTGGCATCAATGTTGTACTGTTTAACGGCTGCTGCTATTCCAACTGTTGTTATTACACACATGCTGTCACCACCGCATCTGCTAGTATCTCCCACTGAACATTTTCCAAAGACTCCAGTAGCATCTTTACAGTTTTTCTTCTCCACTTGAAGGTTTATATTCATTCCATCTTTTGCAAAGAGGATTGGCATTTCAAAATTGTTGGGACCTTTCAATCGTATTTCACCCGAGCTTGCTCGCACGATTTGGTAACCCGATCCCAAGTCAACCGTTGCATGAGTGGCTAAAATTCCATTAATCCTTACCATTCCAGAATCCTGTGGTGAGATGGTGACAATAATGCCGCCAATCTTTACACTAACAGCTTTAACGGAGCTCTTGTAATTCGCTGTCGGCCCTATCTGAGCTTCAATTTGAACTGTTCCATCGTTATACAGATCTAGTGGTCTGTCACCATTGTTTAGTTTAACATATGCTCCATCCAGAGTTTTCAAATTAATGTTTGTGCTGAGATAAGCGGTAGCAATGTTTGATGTCAGTGATGTATCCGGGATAAGCCATTGGCATTCATTGCCATAGAAGCTGGCAGCACACTTAGAGCAGTCATCACCCTGGGAATTTGTGTTACATTTACAAGTACCTGTTATGGAATCGCATGTGCCTCTGTTGTGACATGTCATGGTGGGTCCACCAGGGCACTCAGAGCTGCAGTCCTTGCCATAATAGCCATGGGCACATATGCATGACATTCCATCGGAACTTGGGTCTGGGTGAACGCACTTAATATCGCATTTCTTTCCGACATAACCCGCCGACACAAAATCTGTATTACAGGTCAACCGAGATGGGTCCAGCCCAGTTCCGTTAATTAACAGATAATTGCACATTTTAGTGAAGCCAAGTAATATTTGTAAACCGCTATCTTTAACCCCTGTCCTCGCAAGTCTATCCTTGCATGCCATCAAGTAAATATCTTTTGTACGTGTTTCAAAATTGCATTCTGCCTCAATACTCGGATCATTAAACAATTCTGCACAGTAATCTTCAGCCTCTAATTTTGTAGCCTCGTTGAGAAAACCTACTGAAATCAGGACAGCAATATTTTCTGCTGGTTTGGTCGATATTCCGATGTTCACATTACCGGCAACAAATGGACTGAAGATAGTTACATCATTATCTCCTACTGAATCAAAAATAACTCCGCCAGAAAACTGATCAAAAGTCAACTGCATTACTGGAGCTGTTCCAACTCCTTTATAGATCTCAAAATCTTCAATCTCTCCTACAAATGATGAATGCACCTCGAAGTGAATACTGGAATCAAACACTGGTTGTGGATTTCCAAAGACGATCCTTCCATTGTCGTCAAACACAACACTCGATATGGTGAAAGTTTTGACGTTTATGTAAGTACCAGATGATAGATGTTTGGCAGTTATCGTCACTATTCCAGATATAGAATCTGTAACCACTTTTACTTCACTCCAAGTGTCCACTGGAAGTTGTATTCCTGTAGCTATGATTTCGCCACCAGCTTGAATCTTGACTAGTCCATCCACTAAGTACACGCTGAACGTAGATACCCCAACATACTGGAACACACCTCCAGTGGTTCCAGGCGTAGGTTTCAGATTCACTTTAAAAGTTACTTCTTGTTTGGTGGTCATGACATTTTTCAAAATGGAGGTGGCCACAACTGTGTTTGAATCTCCCATGACTATTCCTGTTGATCCTATCACGGCAGTCATATTCAAACTATACTTAGCCATTGTAGTTGGTTCTATTGGACGAGCATGGAGAGTTTGTTCAACGACTGGAACCATCATTGTAGCAAAGGTTGTGCTGTTTTTGGGGTCATAAATGTCGAGGAAATTTGAATCTGAATGGCATAGAGTGTATTCTGTGCATGAGACACAGTCAATTTGTGTAATGATGTCAACCAAATACCCAAATTGGTCATAGGTCACGGTCATTTTGAAGAATTTTACAAGATTTTTCTGAAGTCTTTCTATATCTACTGTATACTTTGACTGCCATGTTGTTTTAAAATATGTTAGGTTTTTGAGATCTGAACCGCCATTTATTTGAAATATTTTCTGTGTTGCATCGATCAAGATTGTCTCCTCCTTGTGTCTGATTTGTAGAGCTGCGACACACATGCTGTGGCCACACTGAACTGTTTGTATTTTTACCTCTGGAAGTGTGTGGTTTAATGGATTGATTAAGTACCATTCACTTGAAGTGGCCATACTATAGAACTGGTGCTTGAAGTTGATAACCTTAAGTGATCCAATTATCTGGCAAGTACTCATGAAGTGATCGATAAGTATACCGGATCCATCACCACCATCTGTACCAGCAGTGTCTTTGTCCGAATCTTTCGTCGGGAGATTAACAACAGCTTTATCGCAGTTTTCTCCGATTAATGTTGCATCACAAACTTCACACAGCAGAGTGGTATTAAAGCCGGTCTGGCACACACACTGGCCGGTATTTGGATCACAATTACCATGAGCATTGCATGGTATTTTATCTGAACCGATTCTAGCTGGACATTCTTTGGCACAGTTCCAAGACCAGTAGCCAAGGTTACACCGACATCCGGTAACGGAAGGAGTTCCATACAGGCAGTATTCGCTGCAGAGACTGGTATAATGGTTGGTGGAATAATCCACACATAGATCTTTTACTGGGTCATCTTTAGGGTCAAGGGTATTTATACATAGGTCAATGTAAGAAGTCAGAGATGGGACATACGTGTCGTCCTTTACACAGAAGAATTTAAACCAGCTGGAAAACATTTCTCCCAAGCTATCACAGGAGTTTATTAAAGAATATGCGGAAAATAAACTCTCACATAATTGAATTCTGTCCCTGTTGGTGTTGGTTTGCTCAATGAAGGTATTAGTATAGATGTCGATACTTGCTCCCGGTTTGTCCGATATCAGCCACACTACTTGACCAGATTCATCGAGTCTCATGCCAGTACCACTCACTAAGTCATAGGTCACGTAACCGTACCCTTCAACAAACTGGTAGTTCAACCCCAGCCCAACTGATGTAATCTGAATTTTCGGATTGGTGATGAGATATGAAGCTTTCTCGCTGTCCAGGAATTCGTTCCATACCCTTACCTCTCCGTACAATCCGGTAAAAGTTCCAAATTCAATCGGTGGATTCATCTTCCATTCTCCTAGCAAGATATGACCAGAGTCTGGGAATGACAGCGAAGAAATGACCACAGATGTTGAATGCAGAAGTTTCTCATTGGATGAGATATAAATGAAGACAAAGTTATTTGTGACATCAAGCGATACAACAAAATGATACCATTCACCTGATGTCAAATTATAACCTATGTCGTACTCCATACCGAGTATATGAATCTTTACTGCCCAGGAGTTCAGGTACAGACTGAAGGTATTATTGGATTCTGGTTTGTAGTAGCCTAAAATAAGTCCATCGTTTGACAAAGGTTGAACTTTAACTTCCATAGAAACATTAAATGCTTGATTTGGTTTGAACATGTCAGTAGACACAGCCCCGGTCATAGAGCCTCCCCCGTGAATGTAAAGTCCGTAGCCTTGGGTTGATATCTCTGCTTCAGTTATTGACAGATCTGGATAGGTGTAGATGAACTTTGTAGTCACGGTTGAAGGTTTGGAGAAAAATGATGCAAACTGAGCTATAATTTCCTCGTTTATATTGCTGAAAGGCGTTGTCACTCCAGTGTCAGTTACAAAGTCATCATTAATGTTTTGGTTACAGTTGCCAAGGAGACCAGAGAGGTCACCAGCAGTACATTGAGTTTTTATGGTAACAGACAGGTAGCAGGTGTGAACTAGGTACTTAATGTCAACTATCAGTGATCCTAAAATAAACCTGAGTGTTACTTTGTCCTTCCTTGAAACTGCTGCTTCTGAGTTGATGGTATATGCTAATGATGTGTCAATAGTGACCACCGCGTCATTATGATAAATGATCAGGTCTTCTTTTCCTAACAAAGGTGTTTTGATGATAAAATTGTCTGAATTCAGTTTGAACCAAATTTGTTGAGCACAGATTTTGTTTCCAGCACATGGCAACATGCGGACATAAACATCAATGTGAACGGATGCTTTACTAAGTAGAAGATATTCTCCCGGTGTTTGCATACTGTATGTTTGACCGTCAAACATATAAAAATGACCTTGACCAAATACTGAAGCTGTGTATGCCAATAGGGATGTTGGTAGAGTGGCCTGTGTTGATGAACAATCATATCCGACCCAGCCTTCTGTACACGTAACACAACCAGAGGCGGGATCAAACTTATTTGATAAGCAAGCGCACTGTCCACTGCTGGTGTCACAGGAACCACCTCCGCACGACAAATCACGTGCAAATTGGCACCGATGTTGGCAACCATCTCCCCAGAAGCTTTGGTTACACTGACATATGCCAGATTCTGAGAAATATACCCCGGCTCCTCTGACACAGTGTACACTGCATGATGGGCCATACCAGTTGGACTGATTTGGGTATATGTTGCATATCTGTTTAGTAGGATGTGAAGTTGAGGTTCGGTTAGGAACGAGGGTGTCACTTATGGGTATTAACAGTTCTTTGGCCTTCTCTAGATCACCTGTAATAGCAATTTCCAGCAAACACGACTTGTAAAACTGGTACCTAGCAGCTGTTCCCAAAGTGTCTATTGCCGTGATGGAGTCCAGCATATTTTCACAGGCTGTTACATACTTTGAGTCCAGATTAGAGATTAGAGCATCAACAATGTCTTTTTTATTAAATTTAGGGTAGTTTTTCTTGTAGCCACCGTACACCCATTCAACATTCGCCCAGGGACCCGACGCCCAGGTAAACTGCAATCCTGTGTCGGATGAATCTACTGTTTTAAAACCAACCCCTTCGTTAAATTTCCACATGTAAAACAGCTTAGTTTCTACAGAAATAACCTTGTTTGTAAAAGCCTTGGATATGATTGTGTTGACATCTAAAGCAGATTTCCAGACAATGAGGTCGTCGATGATTCCATTAAAGCCATAGGTGAACGAGTCTCTTGTCAGACCGAGCATAAACTTTCCACCCGTATTAAACGGATTATCCAGATGTCCGATGCTTACTGAGGCATCTTTGAATGAGCGACTCTCATCAAAAAGGTAGAACTTGAAAGTTTTGCCAATATTATTCCATACAATCGATAGCTGATACCATGTATTCAATTTAACTGACAGAGTATCAATGATAAATCTCTCTTCAGCTGGAGAAAATATGGATATTGAAATGTACCCATGGCAAACAAGCACAGAAGATATTTTTGTGTCAGTTTCATACGACCAGAGAGTCGAGCATTCACTGTGGGAGTTTTCTTCCAGATTAAATGTCACGTCTATGGTAAATTCTAGTTTAGGGAAGATATTGACCGCGTCACTTATAAGTGCACCTGAACCGAGATGAAGACATATTTCGCCGGCATCGGGATTATAATGATCAATTACACCGCCAAAGATGGAGTCAGTATCCCGCCAGGATGGGCAGAACATCCCCTGAATGTTGGTATGGGTCAATGCCGCAGTAGAGCTTCCTTCTGTTAACACTATGCCACTGGCCATTATAAAGTCATTTGTTGGTACCCCGTCACACCTACTGAGTAGGCCTTTACTGGCTGAACATTCTGCAGCCTTACTGAATACAGTGACGTCAATGTGAGCAACAGCCATGTCGAGGAGAATGTAAAAGTTAGCCATGGTTGAGATATTGTATTGATAAAGGCTTGTCTGAATCACTGTGACTTCAGTTCCTACTGCCAGACTGTTTCCTACGACGACGACTTTGTTGTTTAAATAAACTGTGCCAGAAGTACCGATATCGTCAGGCAATATAACGAGTATGTTGCCAGAGATTGAAATGCCAACTGCATTTGTGATCATTACTGGTACCTTATTCGATGCATCAACCTAAATAAATGTGAATAAAAGTTTAATTTATTAATATTTTATAAACAGTATACATGTTTTACAGTTTAACATCAGTAAAACAAGAAATGTCAAAGTAAGTGACAAATGCTCCTGAATTGTTTATTTGACCTTTTGACCTCCAATGGCGACCTTGACCTTTTAGGTACGGACCTTGCGCATGACACACCTTTTCAATGTGATTACCACGTTTGTGAAGTTTCATGCAATTACCTTAAGAACTTTCAAAGTTTAAATGGTCAATGGGTTTATTTAAGGTTACACCTTCAAGTTAAATACTGAATAAATTACTGTTTGTTCCAAGCCCACACTCTCTGACATGTGCCCATTGTTATTATATATGGCTGAAACATGATCATTTCAGATGGACGAACAAACTAACAGACGGTGTGATTACTATATGCCTACTGTATGGCATTAAAATACTTTGTAACATTAATAAATTAAGATGAGAGGAATGCTGGGACAACATCAGCATCAACAATTAGTAGTATGCATTGAATAGATGACTCCTTAACACAATATCTACTGTCTGAAGTTGGAGGGACAACTCTCTGGAAATATATATAGTGTCAAGTTGAAGGGAAGATTTATTGACAAAATATGTGTTGTGTGAAGTTGGAGGAACAACTCTTAGACAACATATTTATAGTGTCAAGTTGACAAAATATTTGTTTTGTGAAGTCAGAGTAATGACCTCAATGCAAACTTACCCGTGACACCACAACGTTGAGGGTGTAAGAAGACAGAGTTGTGCTGGTCAACAGGAACTGACCGACTAGATCGAGATCATAAATCACCCCATCAAATGTCTGCACGTGGCTGTAACCATACAGCATAGCCACATACCAGTCCAGGGAGCGCTCTATCAAATAAAGAAATCCATCTTAATAATACATTAATGAAAACTGGATAAATCAATAGCGGAAAGGAATAAAATATATTCAAGCAAATTGACACACTATCATAATATATGTAATAATAGAAGTTTTGTAACTGTAATATTAACACACAGTCATACCTGTATTAAGAGACCACTTCTCTAACACGGGTGGTCACTCAACACAGGTGCGTTTTAATTTAAAACAGTTGGGAACTGAAATGGTGGTCTTTTAAAGTACTAGATGGTCTCTAAAAACAGGTGGTCTCTTAAGCAAGTTTGAATACTTAACATTTTTGTGATTAAAAATCACACTAGCAACCAGAACAAAGAAGAAATGATATTGTTTTAACACACTTTGCTTATGCTGTAAAGATAGCTAATTTCATATCTTCTTTGATACTCTAGTTTAAAGTAAGTGCCATCATTGGCTTGATTTATATATTTTTCTCTTTTGAAGATGGGAACCCAGTTAATAAAACTTCACTTTCCTTAGGCCTTCAATTATCTGTTTCAGAGGATCTTGGAGATAACCACTGGATGCTAAATATCTGCAAACAGCTTGTCAGAGGATAAATCTTTCAACATGTCTAATGTCCCTGGGTTAGATATCTCTATCATTCAGACACACTCAGTAAATATATGTTCTGTTTGCATTATTTGGACAGTCCAAAATCATTGTGCTTAATTTTTTAATTGCAACATTTAATTTGTGTTTACCTTCCCGATTTGTGCCAGCAATTGTACAGTCATCTCCAAACCATCCATCAATGCACGTGGAACAGTTTGTGCTGATTTCTGCCCCCTTGATACATATGCACGTGCCAGATGTAGAGTTACAAGTACCTTTACCATAGCACGGGTTGTCCCCACCACCTGGGCAAATGCTACTACATGCATCACCATGGTAGCCTTGGTTACACTGACATTCACCCTGAACTTTGGGGATCTCAGTCTGCAATACAATTCAGGATTTTTTGTCAAACAATAAATGTCTTGAGTGTTTAGAAAGTTATTACAAGACAATTAAAACATGATAGAAACTGAACACAAAACCATAAGAGCTATGATTTTCAGCGCTACATGCATGTAAGACTGCCCATAAACTACGTATGCCACAGAGGGAGGTGAGTGACTTAATCACGGGCACATTGCAGTGTGGAAGTCAAGTTCACATGGCAGTCAAGGTCACAATGGCAGTGTGGGATTCAAGGTCACATTGCAGTGTGGCAGTCAAGGTCACATTGCAGTGTAGCAGTCAATGTCACACTACAGTGTGGCAGTCAAGGTCACATTGCAGTGTGGCAGTCAATGTCACACTGCAGTGTGGCAGTCAAGGTCACATTGCAGTATGGCAATCAAGGTCACATTGCAATGTGGCAGTCAAGGTCACATTGCAGTATGGCAATCAAGGGCACATTGCAATGTGGCAGTCAAGGTCACATTGCAGTATAATCAAGGTCACATTGTAATGTGGCAGTCAAGGTCACATTACAGTGTGGCAGTCAGTCACATTGCAGTATGGCAATCAAGGGCACATTGCAATGTGGCAGTCAAGGTCACATTGCAGTATGACAATCAAGGTCACATTGCAATGTGGCAGTCAAGGTCACATTGCAATGTGGCAGTCAATGTCACACTGCAGTGTGGCAGTCAAGGTCACATTGCAATGTGGCAGTCAAGGTCACATTACAGTGTGGCAGTCAAGGTCACATTGCAGTGTGGCAGTCAAGGTCACATTGCAGTGTGGCACAGTCAGCCTTAGAGCAATTGCAGTCTTTTGATTATGAGGCATAGTTTATGTTTAGTTGATAATTAGAGAATAAAAGCCAATATTTCCCGGAAATCTGTTTTATCATTTGTTGTTTTACTTATAATCAGTGCCGGAACACTCTTAGTAAATAAATGTTTACATACCAACTGAGGTGTATATTGACAGAGTACATTCTGTACTATAACTGCACTACTCCCTACTCCGATGTCAACCGTATAGATATCCCACTGGTTCCCAACTAGTTCTGGTAGTAACATTGGTCTGAAAGATATTTGCAGAGAAAATAAAAGGATGAATCATAAAGTTTCTCTTTTTTTTTTTACAAAGAAAACAATTTCCACAATAATCAAATGGTGGATGTTGAATATTGTACATGTATACCCCACATACAGTGGTGAGTGTCACTGTACTTTACATAAAAGATTTAACAATTTACCCCACCATGAGAACGTACTGTACATATAAGGTTTAGATATTTTACCAAAGTGAAAGCAATGATTAGGTATTTACCCCACAGACAGAGCATACTGTACAACTCCTGGTATAAATCTGGTGGGTGGGGTGATTCCATTAACTACTCCCTCTTTATTTATCACGGTATTCTCATTCTCTGATGTTATGTAGACATTGTTGGGGTTTGCGTTTACGTATCCAAACCATGCTGTGTACATCTTCGATTCACTGTCCACAGGTTTCACGCAGCGGAAGACTGGCTTTATGGCAGCAGTTATAACATTACCATCGCGTAAGTCCACAAAGAATCCCTGGTCATCCATGCAGGAGGTGTCACAAGCAGGGCCCACAAAGTCTGATTAGATATACAACAATAAAATGAGCAAGATAATAACTCCCATTATTTGTCTCAGTCCTCAACACATTTTAGCCCCATCCTGTCCAATCAGAAATTTAGATTCATTAATACAATGAATATGATAAAATATGAACCTACGCCTCATTCAACATGTGCCACAATTTAGTCTTACACAGACTGAATAAATGAATAGAATAAATTGTGTTATACAGTGCGTTGACACATAAATAGCTCATATTGTGCGTGAAAAAATAGATCTAAGCCCAAAAACGTTTCAAACTTGGCAGCCTAGAGAAAGTAGGTCACAGACAAATGAGCTACACATGGCATTCAGATTAAAAAATCAACGTTTGCAAAAACAGGGCACTAGTCAGCTTTTACGGGACTGGGCCCTCAGGAAGGGGAATTTTGCATTGTTTTCATATCAAAGGGGAATTTCTAAGAAACACAAATTAGTGTGTTTTTTTTATTATTTAAGTGGTACCAAAAATTTACCATTCCAAATTGCAAAATGTATGCTGTTTTCCTGTATTGGAGTTAAAAAAAATGTAATAATTTTATTATTTTTTTAAGAGGGGTATTTTTCACAGGAAAAGGTGGAAAAATATATACATTTAGGGGAGGGGAATGGGCAAACTAGTGCCCTGATATATCAACTGCATATGCAAAAAATAAAATAAAACATCAAAATGCATGATAACATGTACATTTGTTTAAAGAATAACTTTAATAATAATACATCCTGTACATTTGGAATATGAAGTCTTACTTGCGGCACATTGTTGACATGTTGGATTGTTCCAGCATACGAGACATATTTATTAATTTGCATGTGAAATACGAATATTACTGCAAGTAAAGTAAATAGTCTTACTTGAGACACAACGTTGACATGTTGGACTGTTCCAGCATACGAGACATATTTATTAATTTGCATGTGAAATACGAATATTACTGCAAGTAAAGTAAATAGTCTTACTTGAGACACAACGTTGACATGTTGGATTGTTCCAGCATACGAGACATATTTATTAATTTGCATGTGAAATACGAATATTACTGCAAGTAAAGTAAATAGTCTTACTTGAGACACAACGTTGACATGTTGGATTGTTCCAGCATACGAGACATATTTATTAATTTGCATGTGAAATACGAATATTACTGCAAGTAAAGTAAATAGTCTTACTTGAGACACAACGTTGACATGTTGGATTGTTCCAGCATATGAGACATATTTATTAATTTGCATGTGAAATACGAATATTACTGCAAGTAAAGTAAATAGTCTTACTTGAGACACAACGTTGACATGTTGGATTGTTCCAGCATACGAGACATATTTATTAATTTGCATGTGAAATACGAATATTACTGCAAGTAAAGTAAATAGTCTTACTTGAGACACATTGACATGTTGGATTGTTCCAGCATACGAGACATATTTATTAATTTGCAAGTGAAATACGAATAATACTGCAAGTAAAGTAAATAGTCTTACTTGAGACACAACATTGACATGTTGGATTGTTCCAGCATACGAGACATATTTAATAATTTGCATGTGAAATACGAATATTACTGCAAGTAAAGTTAAAAGTCTTACTTGCGGCACATTGTTGACATGTTGGTTTGTTCCAGCCCTTGAGACATTCCACACAGCCAGTGTCAGGACCAATCCAGTGTCCATGCACGCCATCATTGTAACATACACAAACATCCCCGCCTGGTACAAATGGAGAACATTTATTTTACATCTTACCTATTCACACTAAAGTCTTGGATATATTTACTTAACAAAGAATTAGGAATGCATAAAAGTTCTATAAAATAACAAGTTTTAAATATCACAGAATTTTTCTAAAAGACCTGATTAATTAAGAATTATTTGTTTTTAATATGTATACATCATATACAAGACAGACAGCTTAAATGAGACGAATATTAAAACAAGAAGCTTTCACAGAAGGAGACAAAAATAAACTAAACAGAGCAACAAACAGAAAGATAAATAAACGTTTGGACAGAGACACCACATGGACAGACGGATGAACAAAGTGACAAAACAACAGAAAGACGAGCCGACAGACACCCACCAGTTTCAGAAGCATATCCATTGTCGCAGAAGGTATCGCAAGTTGTGTTGTATCCGATGTAGTTTTCACGACAACTCTCACAGTTGTCGCCCACAAAGTTCTCCACGCACGTGTCGCAAGACAATCCAGTAAACCCGTGCTTACAGACACACTGAGGTGACGCTGCGCCCTCAAGCAGCTCACAATTACCTGAAAAGTAATCTCATGCATTCCTGTCTGTTTTGAAGTACACTAAACATGTCTTGATCCAGACATTTCATCAGTTAATAAAAGTCAGGTACTGTTAATCTACTCGTAAGAAAATTGTAATCCACTTTAAATTCACTGCACTATTTATAAACAATGCAGCACCTTTGTGTATAGAAATCTGAAAATTCCCTAATCAGAAAGGAAAATATCTTCGATATGGCTTTCCTGATTTGTGCATGATCTGTCTTGTGTAAATGCCACTTGCTCAGAATTTTAATAAAACTATTTGCAAGTAGTTGATATAATAGTATTATTATTTTTGGTTAACACAATAAAAAAAAAGAGATTTTTGTCAACTGCAGATCTTTACATACCATTTCCATTACATGGGTTGAGTTCTGGTCCTGCACACACATATTTAGAACAATCGTCTCCAGCGAAGCCTGGGTTACAAATGCATTTAGACTGGTCACTGACCCGGACACATGTGCCGTGCTGGGAACAATCTCCTGAATATATGATACAAACTGTTAACTTCACATCTCCATATTAAATGTTGATAAACCCAGGATAACAAAAGTAAAACTGTTTTCATGGTAAAGTTAAGATGAATGTGATCTTGATCTCTGGCTTAAACCTCTGTAGACCCAGATGGACCATACTTACAATGTCTCATGACCATTGGTCAGTTAAGTTTACTCGGAAATTAAAATAACTTGTTTGGTGCTGTAAAACTTAAGATAACAACTCAGGCATACATTAACAATTGTCAAGGTCAAGTTTATTGTGACCTTGACCTTTGGCTTAATGACTCCAAACTAAAAAAAAAAGTTAAACCAATCCCAATATAAACATGTATACAAAGTTTCATGAAGACACCTGGATGATAACTTTCAGCAATTTCTTTAGAATAAAATATATAAGTCGATATTTAAAGACGGTGACTCAGTCAACAGTCGTTTTTATTACATTATTACAGAATTATAAACCAACCCAGGTGGTATAATTATTCCACATCGCTTATCGTTAGCCTCATTACAATTATGTATCTACATGACTTACCAGGACAGTCAAGTACATCACAGTATGACCCCTTGTAACCAGAACTGCAGTTGCATCCCTGAAGAAAACAAATTTTAAACTATTTCAATACACATTTTCTATGACAGTTGCATTGAAATTCAAGTACAAATTTGGGTAAGCGTTTCAGTCCATGATGAATAAAGTGTTTTCTTATTCATGACTTGAATGCACAAAATGTGATATTTTAACACGAGGCTGTATGTCTCGCAGTGATCATTATTATGATTTTAACATCATTTTTTCTGCAGGTTTTCTTAATGTTGAAAACTATAAGCTATTTGAATAGTATTTGACACACTGAACTTGGTAAATTGGTATATATCCCATTCAAAAGACATATAATATGACAACAAATGTTGCCATAGAAGAATCTGTCAAATTATTTCCCTAGTTTGAACATTGTCTCTACTTACCCTATTTCCATCTGTCATGTTTGAACACTGTCCGTGGTTATCGCACTCCAATGTACAGGATCTGTCATTATAACAGGCTTCACACATGCAAATGGCGCTGAAGGCAGGCTTCTCCTTACCATGCACACAATCATCCTGACATTCCGTTCCCATGGAATCCGTACAATTGACACATCTTGGAGGCCAGTAAGACCCTCCATCACATGTACCTGTCATTCAAAGATAGTTATTGCAAAACCTAATTGGGTAATACATTGGAAATATTAAGTGTTAACAGTTTCTAACAAGAGGCCCAAGAGGGCCTGTGGACGCTCTACTGGCTAATATGGCTCTTATGACATCAATGAAGCGAGTGACTATTGTCTTAAAGAGGCAAAATAAAGCATTTTTAACTATATCAAGAGCCATAACACCGCCATTACTGGTCCAATCTGGCTGGTTTTCCAAGTTGGCCAATAGAGATAATAAAAAAAAAAAAAAAAAAAAAAAAATTAAAAATCTAAGAGACTTAAAATATGGAAAAAATTTAAAAAAAAAAAGAAAAAAATTAAAAAAAAAAAAAAAAAAAAAAGAAAAAAAAAAAGATATATATGTAAAAACAAAATATAAAAAAAAAAAAAAAAAAATATTAAAAAATAAATAAAAAATAAATAAATTTAAAAATTTAAAACAAGCATGCATGTAAACCTGTGATCCCGGGGCGGGGCCAGATGTGACCCCAGGGTCACCATTTGAGCAAAATTGGTAAAGGACCATAAGCTTATAGCAACAGCAAAATATTAAAACCTCTGGCTCTTGCTGTTTCAGAGAAAAAGATTTTTTAAGTTTTTCCCTACACATGTCTATGTAAAACATGTGACCCTTAGGGCGGGGCCAAATGTGACCCCAGGGTCACCATTTGAATGAACTTGGTAAAGGACCATAAGCTTATAATGAATGTAAAATATCAAACTTTGACTCTTGTAGTTTCCGAGAAGAAGATTTTTTTAAAAAAAATCCTATATAAGTCTTATGTAAAACTGTGACCCTCTGGGCGGGGACAAATTTGACCCCAGGGTCACCATTTGAACAAACTTAGTAGAGAACCATAAGCTGATGCTACATGTAATACATGAGAGCTCTGTGCCATGTGGTTCCAGAGAAGAAGATTTTTTTCAGATTTTCCCTATAAAAGCCTATGTAAAACAGTGACCCCCAGGGTGGGGCCAAATGTGACCCCTGGGTCACCATTTGAACAAACTTGGTAGAGGACCACAAGCTTATAGCAAATACAAAATATTAAACCTCTGGCTCTTGCAGTTTCAGAGAAGAAGATTTTTTAAGTTTTTCCCTGTACATGTCTATATAAAACATGTGACCCTTGGGCGGGGCCAGATGTGACCCTAGGGTCACCATTTGAACAAACTTGGTAAAGGACCATAAGCTTATAGTAAATGCAAAATATCAAACCTCTGGCTGTTGTAGTTTCCGAGAAGAAGATTTTTAAAAAAAATCCTGTATAAGTCTATGTAAAACTGTGACCCCCGGGGCGGGGACAAATTTGACCCCAGGGTCACCATTTGAACAAACTTAGTAGAGGACCATAAGCTGATGCTACATGTAATACATGAGAGCTCTGTGCCTTGTGGTTTCAGAGAAGAAGATTTTTAAATGTTTGTTCCTATATGTCCATATGAAAAACATGCAAAACCTCAATATACAGACTTCGGACCCCCGGGGCACGGCCATTTTTGACCCCGGGGACTTTATTTGAACAAACTTGATAGTCTAGGCGTTGGCGATCATTTTAAAAGAAAAATTGTTGAAATCTGTCCAGCGGTTCTGGAGAAGAAGATTTTTTAAGGTTTCGACCATATATGGTAATGGCAGCCATCTTGGATGTAGCGCTGACCTAATTTTAACAAATCTAAAAAGCATTCATCTAAGGATCATCCACGTGAAGTTTGGTCAAAATTAGCCAAGCGGTTTCTGAGGAGAAGTCGTTTGAAGAAAAGTTAACGGACGACGGACGGACGACGGTAGACGGACAACACACCATCCCATAAGCTCTGCTGGCCCTTGGCCAGTAGAGCTAAAAATGAATAGAGGGTATTTGAGTCTGACTGATTATTTAGATATTAAATTCATATGAGTTATTAAATATACATGTGAATGTTCTTCTAAACTTTGGTATGGTAAACCAATATTTTGAATAAAACTGAATTAGGTTTGAGGGAACACCGGCATAAAACAACTTTACGGCACCAGTAAACATTCTAGACACACCCTCCATTTATACAGGGGTAAAACTAAGCAGAATGCACCTTGTGTACATCTAGTCCTGCGGGTAGTATGTTGTAACATTCCATTACCCAGTTACGATATGCAGCAGTCACCTAGTTAATCTTTTTATGCCACTCAAATTTCACCTATAAACTAGTATTGTCACATTTATGCCAGACTTTTCTTTGTTTTTTTACTAAAAGTTCCATAGGAAATTGAGATTTGTGGGGGGGGGGAGGGGGGGGGGGGGGGGGGGAGGTTTCAAACATGATCTCGATTGTTTAAAATGCCGGAACAAAAATCAGATACTGGATAACTTTTTTTTACCGATTCTGTTGTGTTTTCTTTTACACAATTTTGTGTCGGAGGATCTGTAACGGAATAATAAAGAACTCTGGGGCATACATACGCAATATTAGCAACAACTATTGTGTAATATGAGATTACCTCTCCCACTACACTCTGGTTCACCGGGACATTTCCACCTATCGCATCCTTCACCTTGCCATCCGTAGTTACATTCACACTTTTGTGAAGATATCTGACATACGCCGTTACCAGAGCAACTCTTTGCATCGCCAGGACAACCCTGTTCATCACACAGCATCCCTGAATACATGAAAATGTTAGCATGAAAACTCACCATGTACACGGTCTGGAGTATGTTTATAGTTGTTTATTTCGCATTTCTCTACAGTTATCATGAATAATAAATTCTTAAAACAAAGGTATAGTTAAAAGTTATAAACAACATAGCTAGGTCATAACGCAAATATCCTATACTAGATCACCATCTAGTACGGGTCAAAGTTAAAGGAACTAACCAGCCAAATAATGGCAAAATTATACTACAAAAATGTTAACCAAAACTCAGTCCAGGTATTCAGGTCATATAATAATGTATATGTGACGATTAAAAGTATAGGTTTATTCATGGGTTCTTAATACTTTAATACCCATGACTGAAAATGCTTAAAATGAATTATTAGTTGGTAATTCTTAATTTGACCTCCAGTTTTGGGGTTTGGTCTGGCTGGTTAAAGCCATTTATATTGTGTCTATAGAGTTTGGATTCTCAAAATATGTAAGTTATATATACCTCGTCGTCAGTAGATTTACATGTTGTACAATTTGTCTGTTGATGGCGAGATAGTGACTTTAAAATATAAGTCCAGGTAAATAATGTTGAAAATGGATGGGGATACGTTAACATTTATTCATTTAGTAAAATGGTGGCATTGTATATGTACTTATTCCTATGGCACTTTTATTGTATGTATAACCCATAATATAGGCAATCACCTCCCCTCTCATGTGATTTCACTTCAAGCTTATGTTTATAGTTTCATGAGACAGACATGTTAAAACACCTACCCCAATATCCCTTGTTGCAGGTACACGTTTCATTCTGACATGAGCCCTGGCCACTACACGTCTGGTCACATGCTGCTCCCGTGTAACACGGATCACACAGACACGTGTTATCCTCCTGGGCAATGCCATTTACACACGGGTACTCGCACTTATTCCCAAACCATCCTTTATCACACGAACACACAGGAAGAACTCCGCTCGTATTACAGCTACCATGTCCGCTGCAATCTGGCGTTCCCGGGCAGTCTGGCACGTGACATGTTGTAGAGTTGATCTCCCATCCCTGGTCACACTTGCATTCCAGCTGTATACATTGTCCATGGCCACTACATGGTTTACCGAAGCCAGAACAGCTTCTTGTTTGACACTGGTCTCCCCAATAGCCAGGGTTGTAACCCGTGTCATCGTGACATATGCACGTGTCGGCCTCGCACTGTCCGTTACCACTGCATGTGAGCTCACAGCTGGCACCACTCTGGCAGTTACTTTGACACACACAAATACCTGTAAATTTCATAAAAAATAAAATTTCTTTAAATATCAAACAACCTGCACTATACTATAAAGTGCACTAATCTAAAACAAGATAAAAACTAAATTCCATTTTGTTTATTTCACCCATTGGTTTCTCGTTTAGGGCAAAGCATTTTGCTAGAAACTGGGACCATACGCCACTGGCCATGGAATGGTATGAAAATATCCCGCTGAAGGTTCCATGTTCACAGTCATATGCATACCATCTTCAAGATGGCTCAAATTGTTGTACTACTGACATAAACCCGGGGCCAGAGTGAGTGTACGGTAGCAAGCATTTGTCACTACTGTTCATGAATCAAACTGAGATTGCAATATTTTTTATATTTATCATTGCACAGCAATTTCCAAATTTCCCTTTTATACTCTTTTCATTTAATTTCATGAAGCGGTTTCAAAGATAAGAGCTTACCGTAAATGTTAACCTACACCGACACTGATTAGAAGAGTCGAGGTAAAATGGCAATGTATACATACCACTGTTCATGGGAGACTGTATGCCATGGCACGCTGTCCCACAATCCACCCCCATCCAGCCTTGGTCACAGCTGGTACAGTAAGGCTCCTCACCACTGCCGTTACACGCTCCGTGACCTGAACAGTTATTGAGGCACGCTGGGGTTGAACATCCCTCACCGTCCCAGTATGTGTAGCATGTACAAACACCTGAGATCAAACATATGAAATTCATCTGAAGGTTGTATAATGACACAATGTATTCCAATTGTACAGAAAATAATGAGACAAGCATAAATTGGATCATAAATATTTGCCTGAACAGGCGTCCATTACAATATTATAAAGAAAGAAGACTATATACAAGATATATATTTAATTTGCGATTCACTTATAATAAACATATGGAATGCAAACACCTTAACTGGAATTTTCCGCGAGTATAATATGCAGATTAAGACTCTAGGTGACCTTGGTAATTTTGATTCGGTTGCAAACTGGAAATCAATTAAAAACAGTTGAACATTTGAAACAGAGATTCTTGAAAAATGCTGATTATCTATATGAAGTATCTTTTCAGATATGACATGTTCTGACTCTTCAGACCACTCTATCAGCAAAAACAAACAAAAAATAACAACAGATTGGTAAGAATTGGAAGAAAGGTCCTGATAATTTCGTATTATTACAGAACATTTTCATACCTATCTGTCTGCTGTTGTCCACCTTACACTGTCCGTGTCCTGAACAGTCCACACCACCTGTACCGGGACACCCTGCCTTCTCACAGTGCGTGCCACGCCAGCCTGCCGTACCACAGTCACATACACCACTATCACTGCACGTGCCCCTGTCTGTGCACAGTGAGCTACACTCTTTCCCTGTGTAGCACGAGTCACATTCACAGTACTCACTGCCGTCAACATTTGATATCTCGACAGTTCCATGGTCGCAGAAGCTACTGCAATCGGATCCAAAATATCCCACGTGACATCTACACACGGGCACGTCATCCTCTATGCATGTGCCATGGTTACTGCAGTCATTTTTGCATTTGACAATGTGGCAGCCATTTTGTGTCCACCCAGTATTGCAACTACATATGCCTGTAGTTGGGTTGCATTGTCCATGACCGGAACACGAGACGTTAAATCCGGGACATTCCGAGCGCTCACACAACTCTCCCCTCCATCCGCTAAACCCACAATCACATTTCCCTCCAACTGTACATGTTCCATTGCCATTACACAGACGGTCACATTCAACACCACTATAGCAGGGATCACACATACACTCAAAGGTTTCATTGTTTTCAACACCATGTACACACCTGAAATTATAATCATATAACAATATGTGTTTTGGTTTAAACATGTTTTATTAATTATACGTACAACTTATGCATATATAGAACGGCAACAAATAAAGGATCAGAACCGAAGCATAATGCTTATTAAGTTCCTTTACTTAAAAGTGTTTTAAGATCTTGTGTACTAGGGGCATAAAACCATTATGTCTCTTTAAGTGACAGCATTAAACATTACGGCTTGTTACACTCAACATTTTCTTTTCAGACCATTATTTATCAGCCATAAAACATCATTATTTAATTAAATCAATTCATTTATTCACTGGTAGCATTATGAAACTTGTACAACTGGTGTTATCAACATTTGAAAACTGGAGTTTATTGCTTATACAAGTTTGCATAGAAATATCAAATTATAGTATTGAATTGAATTTTATTCTATAGTCGCACAAACAGCTAAGGTCATATGGTGACTTTTCAGCTTCCTATGGTAGAGGAAGATCCCAGGTGCCCCTCCAGGCAATTTATAGTAGCTGTTATTCTATTTGATTGTGAGACAGAACATCTAGAATCTGCTACAATCTGAATGCATGGCTTACCTGTACTGGCACTTGTCACCAATATAAGGGGAGGCACAATCTGAATGCATGGCTTACCTGTACTGGCACTTGTCACCAATATAAGGGGAGGCACAATCTGAATGCATGGCTTACCTGTACTGGCACTTGTCACCAATATAAGGGGAGGCACAATCTGAATGCATGGCTTACCTGTACTGGCACTTGTCACCAATATAAGGGGAGGCACAATCTGAATGCATGGCTTACCTGTACTGGCACTTGTCACCAATATAAGGGGAGGCACAATCTGAATGCATGGCTTACCTGTACTGGCACTTGTCACCAATATAAGGGGAGGCACAATCTGAATGCATGGCTTACCTGTACTGGCACTTGTCACCAATATAAGGGGAGGCACAATCATAGCATCTTGGCTTGGTATCGCCGGCTCTCTGTTCACACGTGGCTGTTATACCATTACAGTCACAGTCAGGTGTGTGGCAAGCATTACCCTTCCAGCCAGGTTCACAATCACATACACCTACAACATAGCCATTATATTAATAGTATACTTCGTTACATTTCTATGAGTAAAAGATCGGGGTTTCTCAGTGAAATAAAACTCATAAAAAGTAAATATTAATAACTAAGTCCGAACAAAAAATAAAGTGACGCTGAGTCATAGCAACAATCTTATTACAAACAGGGTGCGTAACGTCAACTTTGGCGGTGTTTCTCAAAAAAACTTACGTTGAGCAATCAGCAATCAAATCTGTTTTTCCGTATGACCTTGTTTTGATGTGAACATTTTTAAAGAACCAGACCATCGTATGAACTTCTGTGAGAGAAATCTCGCTAGATTTCTGGATGACTGAGACTAGGATGAGACAAGAAAAATGCACATGCAATTTTCTATGGACAGAAAAGCGGTTAATGAGGATATATTGTTTGACATTTTTTATTCTTGTTTTTTTTTGTCTTTTTTAGCAATGCTTTTTGATAACAGGCTGCAATATATAAAAAACTTAATTTGAAAGCACCACCGAAGGAACTTTGTTGTTAACAGCAGTTTCAGAAGGAGTTATCATTTTTATACATTTCTCTAGCTCTATTAAAATTTAGCAGCCTTCTTAGATCACTGGCAGCAACGAAGCCACAAATCTGAAAGGAACCAAACATGGCATCTTGTGACCAAGTTTTATATCACAATTTTGATAAGACTCCACCCAAGAAGCACCAATGTCTCAGAAATATTGAAAGTTTAAAAACTTAATGAAGACCAAAAACACAAACTTGAAGGAACCAATCTGTTTTAAAAATAATTATCAATATATATGGTGTGGTTTTTGAGAAGATGTTTTAAGGTTTTGACTATTTTAAATAATAGGGGCCATGTCAGATCGACCTGTTTTTTCTTTTTTAAGATCCAAAACGTTCATGACTATAGGTCAAACCTTTTACAAGGTTAGGTTGTAGGTTGAAGTTTGTGGTTAGGGTCATTACTCTAACTCTATAAAGTTACATGAACATAGGCTACACTGCCGCTGGACAAAGTGATCCATGCAAGTCTGCCATACTCACAAGACAAAACAAAACAATTTGAAATTTATAATAACCAATTAGATACGATCTTAACAAATATACTATTCAATTTATTTTTATTTACCTTAAAAGAACAAAAATTATGCAATCTACAATATACTGAGCAAAATAAATTTAGTATATAAAATGCATGTGAATTCCATAGACGAGATACAAAGCTGTGTATGTTCGGGGTCAATGTATATGGCCATTACTAATGCTACAAAGGCATTTGTAAACAAAGTCGGTGATAAAAATAAAGCAAATAGTTTTATAGGTTATCGAAAATCATTCTTATTTCAATGAAAAGGGAGATAATTTTAAAATTAAGAAATTTGAAATATTTTAGTTTGAGAATAACAATCTTTTGTGAACGCATTTCTGCAATATTTTTGTATAACGAAATAAGTTGTTTTAAATATATGTGAGGTAATTCCGGTATTTGAAAATAATAAAATATTTATTTTGAAAAGCACATCCATACCTAGCATATATAATAGCTTCAAACAATTACAGCAATTTTTACATGTGTTTTATCTATGTCCCTAAAAAGTCGAGCTAAACTTATTTTGTTCAGTATAGTTCAAGTTAAAACATTTTATTGCATATTTTTACAGAAAGTCGTTACACACCTGAAGCCTCGTTACATGTGCCATGCCCCATGCAGTTTATGGGCCATCCCGGACACCCGGCTCTGTTACACTTATCACCTTTGAAGCCAAGGTCAAAATCACAAATACAGCTACCGTCAGTGTCACATACGCCTCGGTTATTACATGTCTCGTGGCAAGATATACCTGCAGAATATTGAAATAAAATGTACACTTCCTTGGAAAACATCTATTTTATTCCTTTGATAATCATTTATATAGCCACGCTGACAAGTTTATTGAAGACTTTCGAGTTTTAGTGTCAGTATGATTTTTTTTTTGAAGAGGGGTGCGGGGGGAGGGTACCGTTAGTTGTCTTGGTAGCTCAGTGGATAAGACCTTGTGGTTAGCTTAAACTTATTTGTTTAACATTGATTGTAACGAAAGCTCTCTAAATTTTATATTGTTTAATCACTCTAGATGACTTCCTTGGTAGAACCACTACTAAGCAAATGCAGATAGTGTGTTGTTGAGATACAACACATTCATATGGATTCTGGGTCCGAGACTTTACCACTAGACCTTGTGGTATAGGGCTGCAGACAATGGGTTCAAGCCCTTGCTATCACATGTCTGATGGGAATCTTCATCTCCACGAAATCGCTGTCCCAATTTGACCTAATTTGACGTGTTATATATGCAGATCTTTCAAATATCTCCTGTCTTTTTCGTCACTTTTCCTTCCTTTCATTTATCCTCAGGATCATTACCTGTGTCACATGTTCTGTTGCAGGTACATAAGTTATTTCCTGTGTTTGTTCCATTCATACATTTTATACTACAGTCAACTCCACTCCATTTCTCCTCACACATACAAACGCCTGCTTCTTGTTTTTCATTGTAGACGCAGCTACCGTTGCCTAAAATATAGGAAACTCACAAGGTAGATCAGTCATAGGCTTAAATTGTGCTACCCTACATTCAGTTGGATAAGATTTTCTAGAGTGAAAGATTTCCTGTAGATTGAAAGATAAATGTTTAATACACTATGTAAAATATACCTTTAAATGCATGTAAAATTCCAATTAAAACAAGAGCTGTTGGCAGAGAACAGCGTGCTCAACTATCGAGGTATGAAAAGTAAAAATAATTTTGCTTAATTGCATAACGGAGGTTTGGCACTTGTCTCTATGAGTTCATTTTATATCAGTTAGTAGTACATGAGCAACGTTTCATTGAATGCCTTCAAGTGGTTTCTGATTTATGATTGATATTTATATAAAAACATTACGTGGTCCGATTATTGACTTCATATCCCATCCAACCCCTTCTCTGAGAAGAAAACGGGATTGGATGGGGTATGAAATAAAACCTTAATTTCAGCTTAAAAAGTTTGCGTATTGTAAAATTAAAACATTTAATTGGTAATTAAAACAGGTTATCGCATTTTTTCAGTAAAAATTATTTGTAAACATGTTTTATCGGCGAAATATCCTTTATAAAATCCTGCTAATATAAGGTTTTCCATCACTTAATGGAATTAAGGCAGGACCACATAATGAAATGTCAAAAGAAGTGAAGCACCAACAATGGTGCGAACCTGGGACTGCACATTCAATAGTTTAACTAAAAAATCTAACTAAAAAGGTGGGGATAATTCAGGTAAAATACAGGACAATGTTACGGTTCTTGTTATATAACATTGTGAAATGACAATGAACATGTGTGCCCAGTTTCGAAGCTTTCCAACAATTTAGTTTTGAGAAATGAGGAAAAAA
Source organism: Cyrtodaria siliqua (assembly GCA_037043455.1). Lineage (NCBI taxonomy): Eukaryota > Metazoa > Mollusca > Bivalvia > Adapedonta > Hiatellidae > Cyrtodaria > Cyrtodaria siliqua. The sequence goes on along the minus strand of JAWPHD010000539.1, from coordinate 279,367 downwards.
CAACAACTTACAGACAGACAGACGCACAGTCATACGGAAATCACCAAACTGTAAGCCTGAATTTGCTACACAATCCGGCTAAGAAGGGACATTATTGCACTTAAATGCATAACAGAGTTATGACCAAGGTATTTGGAGTTGCACAATTTTACTGAGGGATTTCAAGTCAGAGACTCTAACCACTTGCCATGGATGCCTCTTGATGTTTTGAAATACATTTGTGGTAGTTTGAAGTTTGTGAAGCCCACAAGGCTTCTTCTCTATAGTGAATCCCCACAAGGCTTCTGTATAGCTTCAAACTACTCAAATGTTTTTCATACCCCAATGGAAGATTAAAATATAAAATTCAATCATTATATTTACATTTCGGTAAAATAATTAAAAGCGGGCATTTTTTAATTGCTGTTGGAACAACTATGTCCACAAAGACTGGAATTTTTTTTTACTGCAATTAGCCGCATGTTGTGCATGAGAGTCATGACGGCAATGATGTTGTTAAAAAAGCAGATGTGCCTAACCAGTAATTTCCTGCATTTTTTATGGAAGCCACACCTAAGCAGCAATTGTTTTTCATCATGAAATGAAATGCAACACTCACATTAGGTTCATTTAGCACAGGTAATGCTGAAATGTAAATACTTACCACTGCAGTCACTGGGATACTGTGGGTCATACTTACCATCGCAGTCACTGGGACACTGTGGGTTGTACTTATCATTGCAGTCACTGGGACACTGTGGGTTGTACTCACCATTGCAATCACTGGGACACTGGGTTGTATTTACCATTGCAATCACTGGGACACTGTGGGTCATACTTACCATTGTAGTCACTGGGACTCTGTGGGTTGTACTAACCATTGCAGTCACTGGGACACTGTGGGTTGTATTTACCTATGGGTTTTACTTACCAATGCAGTCACTGGGACACTGTGGGTTGCACTTACCTATGGGTTGTACTTACCATTGCAGTCACTGGGACACTGTGGGTCATACTTACCATTGCAGTCACTGGGAAACTGTGGGTTGTACTTACCATTGCAGTCATTGGGACACTGTGGGTTGTACTTACCATTGCAGTCACTGGGACACTGTGGGTCGTACTTACCATTGCAATCACCGGGACACTGTGGGTTGTACTTACCTATGGGTTTTACTTACCACTGCAGTCACTGGCACATTGTAGGTTGCACTTACCATTGCAGTCACTGGGACACTGTGGGTTGTACTTACCATTGCAGTCACTGGGACACTGTGGGTCGTACTTACCATGTAGTCACTGGCACACTGTGTGTTGTACTTACCATTGCAGTCACTGGGACACTGTGGGTTGTACTTACCATTGCAGTCACTGGGATATGGTGGGTCATACTTACCATTGCAGTCACTGGAACAATGTGGGTCTTACTTACCATTATAGACACTGGGACACTGTGGTGCATTGCACTTACAATTGCAGTCACTGGGACACTGTGGGTTGTACTTACCTATGGGTTTTACTTACCATTGCAGTCACTGGGACACTGTAGGTTGTACTTACCATTGCAGTCACTTGGACACTGTGGGTTACATTGCAGTCACTGGGACTCTGTGGGTTGTACTTACCATTGCAGTCACTGGGACTGTGGGTTGTACTTAACATTGCAGTCACTGGGACACTGTGGGTTGTACTTACCATTGCAGTCACTTGGACACTGTGGGTTGTACTTACCATTGCAGTCACTGGGACTCTGTGGGTTGTACTTACCATTGCAGTCACTGGGACACTGTGGGTCGTATTTAACATTGTAGTCACTGGGACACTGTGTGTTGTACTTACCATTGCAGTCACTGGGACACTGTGGGTTGTACTTACCATTGCAGTCACTGGGACACTGTGGGTTGTACTTACCATTGCAGTCACTTGGACACTTTGGGTTGTACTTACCATTGCAGTCACTGGGACTCTGTGGGTTGTACTTATCATTGCAGTCACTGGGACACTGTGGGTTGTACTTACTATTGCAGTCACTGGGACACTGTGGGTTGTACTTACCATTGCAGTCACTGGGACACTGTGGCACACTACAGTCATCTCCTCTCCATCCAGAATAACATGAACACTTCATCAGTATACATGATCCATGTCTGTTACATGCCCCATCTTTCCCCGGGCAACCTTCCGTCTCACATAGGTCTCCAACCCAAGCTTTGCCTGGAAAGATAGACAAATAAATAAAATAGTTTGTTTTTTTGTAGTTGTTGAACCCTAAAATACAAAATAAAGTTGCTGAGTAAGTGAATTTGGGTAACTGATACTAAATACACTGCCTAGCACTGACTTAGGCAAGGATTAACCTAAGAAATACAAACCTAACCAATTGAAATATACAATGCTGATTGCCTATCATTGAGAAGGTATTAAATTATCTCAAAGCTGTATCACAACTAAAACTACCACTGAGGGGGATGAATACCGCTGCTTTTTTATATAAATTCTAAGTAAAACAAAGGTCTATAAATCTGTAAAAAATTGCGGAATCGAAAACCTCTGACGCAGAAAAACATCATATCATCAGGTGTGCACTGTATGCCAAGTGTAATAACAATCCATGAAAACTTCTGAATCGAAAGCTACATTAAGTCCATTATATCTGAGTGGAAAATTCTAGGTCAAACAAAGGGCCATACTTCTGACAATCAACAATGTGTGATGTAGAGGGATATAAGGTCATCAATTGTTAGGTGTATATGAAGTTTGGTAACAATCCATTGGAAACTGTTTGGGAAATGCAAGTAATAAAAATGTGTTACGTGACAGGACGGGATGCAACATGACGTTATCAACAGCGTGATTCCTATATAGTCCCCACGTCACTTGTGAAGCTGGGGTATAAAAAGTGGGGGTATAATGTATCATTCAGTTACAGAATGATGAAGACATACCAATATATTATTTAGTTACATTATAATTCAACAATGACTTGCATATGCATTGTTTAGTTATATAATAATGAAGACATATCATTGTATCATTTATTTAGTTAATAAATAAACAAGAAAATCGTAGAACCGATGGATGCTCCCCGAAATGTATTCTTATCACATGGCCTTGTATCACCCAGCAGTTTTCAATTTGCAGTTCCATTAGTAGTTTTTGACTTCTGCTTCGGACAAGAATTACAAGTATAAAATTACAAAGGGCAATAACTCTAATTTGAACAGATTGCTTGTAGATCCCTGTATTTTCTCTCATTGCCCTTTATCATTGTGTGAAGTTTCAATGCAGTCCCATTAGTAGTTTTTGAGTTATGCTACGGACATAAATTATAAGTTTAAAATTCCAAAGTGCAATAATTCTATTTTGAATTAAGATGAGTTATGGTTTTGTGCCCGAAACTTCCTCTAATTGCCTTTTATCACTGTGTGAAGTTTCATTAAAGTCCCAAGAGTGTTTTTTGAATAATGCTCCAGACATGAATTGTAAGTATACAATGACAAAGGGCAATAACTCTAATTTGAATGAAGAGTTATGGTTCTTGTGCTCTGCACATTTTCTTACTGCCTTTTATCACTGTGTGAAGTTTCATGGCAGTCCCATTAGTGGTTTTTGAGTTCTGCTCCGGGCAGGAACTATAAGTATAAACTTACAAAGGACAATAACTTTATTTGAATGAAGATAGTGTTACGGTTCATCCACTCTGCACATTCTCCCATTGCCCACTATCATTGTGTGAAGATTCATTGCAATCCCATAAGTAGTTTTGAAGTTATGCTCCGTACAAGAATTCCAAGTATAAAATTACAAATGGCAATAACTCTAATTTGAATGAAGACGAAGTTACGGTTCCTGCCCTTTGCACTTCCTTTCACTGCCCTCTATCATTGTTTGAAGTTTCATTGCAGTCGCATCAGTAGTTTTGAAGATATGCTCCGGACAATATTCTAAGTATAAAATTACAAAGAGCAATAATTCTAATTTGAATGATGACTTAGTTATGGTTCTTGGATGCTGCACTTACTCTCATTGGCCTCTATCATTGTGTGAAGTTTCATTGTAGTCTTGAGAGTAGTTTTTAAGTCATGCTCCGGACAAAAATTCTAAGTATAAAATTTACAAAGGACTAGAACTCTAATTTGAATGACAACAGAGTTATGGTTCTTGCACTCTGCACTTTTTCTCATCATTGTGTGAAGTTTCATTGTCGTCCCATCAGTAGTTTTGAAGATATGCTCCGGACAAAAGTGGGAAGAATGAACGGACGGACGGACGGACGGACAAAGCGGCATCTATATGCTCCCCAAAAAATTTCAGGGAGCATAATAAGCCCCTTACCTGGCTGCTTGTAACATGCACAAGTTCCATTCTGGCAGATTCCATTGCTGGAACATTCAAGCTGGCATTGGTCGCCATTATAACACGGGTTACACTTGCACTCGCCACCGAGCTGGTTATCCACAACCGTACCATTCTCACACAGCTTGTCACAGTCCTTGCCAAACCATCCCTGAAATACAGATAGTTGGTTTATATAATTAACCACAGAAATATTTCAAAGAAAAGCAAGAACAGTATATTACCTAAATTAATGCTTGTTTTTATAGTAAGAATTAAGTGTTTTCATCATTTTCTTCTTTCTGTCTTTCAATACATTATTATAATTGTCTCTTTGGAGTTTACTAGTTTGTCTGCTAGCAATTTTGTGACAAGAAGTATTTTTAGTAACATTTTTTGACAAATAATGTTTCTGTTTTTCTTTTTAAAAATCAACTTGAAAATCTACCACCTAAGGAGCTGTCTAAAAAACATGTTAAAGGCAAATTTTACATTGTGGTATACTTACACTATTATGGTCCTAGGTGGTACTGGCCTTTAGGAAAGTAACAATAAATGACCTCTATGACAAATGTTTGTACTCTAACGGTTTGAAATGACTTGAATGTTGTTCAACACATTATAGGTTATTTAGAAGCTAACCTGCTTTCACTAATGAATAGATCTCCGAAGAAAAACTGTATTGTACACACATATAGACCACATACTACATACTGATCAGATATAACTACTCACAGCATTTATCTGACAGGCACATCGGGGTGTACCCGAGGATCCATCACAATAGCCACGCCCCTCAGCCACGTAACAAGCTCCACCTCCACAGTCTGGTGTGGCACAGTTCAGGCCGGTCCAACCTTTATAACATTATCAGAATAAGATTATGCAAGTATAGGTTATTTTTTGGCATTTGGTGAGCTAAATGTTTTTGACATTTTCATGCACAAATTAATAACTGAATAAATCATAAATAAAAAGAACTGAGCTGTTTAAAATCCGTTGAGTAATAAAGATGTTACAGCTATGACTACAAATGAATCTACCGGTAGACAGTGTGTTAACCAAACGCATATGACACCTGCTGTCGTGTAAACTAAAAGAGTATTAGTAGAAAGAAAAGTTTATAAGTTCAACAGGAAGAGTAGCATTCACAGAATACAGTCACTCCAACAAGTATTACAACACAAAGGTGATTACAAACATATTCAGTAAAAAAAGTACATCACAAACATATAAGAGTTGACAACAGGGGTACCGCCTTGGAACGGTCAGTGGCAAAAGGGACCACAGGGGAGTTTAAACTGGTTCAAGGGTGCACCAAGCCTGAAAAGTGATCCTCCATGGTTATTGCAAGTTGAAGTTTTTTTAGTCAAGGGGCATAACTGTGTTACTTTATTACCAGTTGACTACTGAAGTTCATCTCAATCTCACACGTGTTGCTTTTGATGTTTTCTTTTTTTGGAAATCAATGAAAAACGATATACAAAATAATATTGCATTCCCAAACTCATGTCAGACCCTGTACCGAATTTGAACAGAATTAAAATCTTACAAATAATAAATATTATAACCTTTAAACCCTAGACAAATACGAAATAGTAGTAAATAGATCAAGAATATTATGTCAGCACCTTTTACTATACAAGTTTATTATACGAGGCTTAGAAAACCTGACGAGCCATTCCTCATTTTTGTACTGAGCCTATTGAACATAACTGTAAAAACGGCAATGACATAATTATTTTTATCATGTAGACTATCCACATTTTTTGTATGGTTTATTAGTTTTATGTATTAAACAGAATGTTACACTTGTCGTGGATGTCGTCATATTTTTTTCTTCATGACATCTGATAACGTTACATCAAATAAAAGCCAAGCTATTCTGCATGCTTTTGCTTTATCAGTCACGTCATGATAAAGCAACATTATTAGGTCACTCCTTTATCAGGCAGAAAAGAACAAATATGCATGGTAAATACATCTATCCCTAGATCTATTTTATTTTAAATGAAGGTACCAAGGAATTGTTAAATAAGATCTACCTGGTAAACATGTACACTCTTGTGTGGCTGTGTTACAAACGCCATGGCGTGAGCAGTCCGCCTCATCACCGGGGCACCCAGGCACCTCGCACTTGTCACCCCGCCATGACTCATGACAAACACAGGTCCCGTTGGTACATGTCCCATGGTTGTCGCATTCTATGTTGCATCCACTTCCTGTGTAGCATTTGTCACATACACATTCACCACTATTCATCGGTTTCTGTTCTCCGTGAGCTGCATCACAGATGTCCTCACATGCCGGGCCCATCCATCCAGGCAAGCAGTCCTTACATTTAGGTTCGTCCAACGTATCGTCACAAGTTCCTTCGCCATTACAGTCTGGACTCCCGGGGCAGTCGGCTACATTACAACCATTTTCAAGCTGGTCGACATATCCAGTCTGATCTGCGTGACCAGTCCAGCCACTGTAGCAGGTGCATTCGTGAGCACCAGCGTTACATTCGCCATGGCCGGTACAGTCTTCACCGTCTCCAGGGCAACCGGGAATATCACAGACAGGACCCCTAAATCCGATGTTACACTGACAAGTGCCATCTTTAATCTGACCGTTGCCAGAACACTCGCTGTTGCAGTTGATGCCCACCCAGCCAGCGTGACAAGAACAGTTCTGACTGCCAACTGGGTTCATATCGCCATTGACGCATTCTTCCTGGCAGGCGTCACCAAACCAGTGGTCATTACACCTGAAAACATTGTTACACATACATATAAATTCATATCTGTGAAATACAGATAATATTATAAGAATCTTTCATGGCTATCCGATAAAGATCGGGAATTCCAACCCGAGGTATAATTGTTTTTATCGAAACCGAGGCTCTGCTGAGGTTCCGATTAAAACAACTCACCAAGGGTTGGAATTCCCCATCTGAACCAGATACATGATTGATTCTTTTTCTTGCATATCATTGATGTTTTGTGCATTGACGTTGCCAATAACTAACATTTTGCATGTTTTTTTAACTCAATGACGTCATGCAACTTTTGATGTTATTGACGTCATTGTTGATGTGCGTGACTTTTATCTTCCCATATGTGTATGATCGGCTTTCCATCACTCATGATTACATATCAAACACTTTTGTTTGATTTTATATCACACACTATTAATACACACAATTATAATTAAATCATTACACAAAATTATGTATAAATTTATCTGTACATACAAAAATCACTGACAACAGTTGACCTATTTTTTCAAAGAATATTATGTCCTGACTCTGGAGCTGTCAGTTACTAACACAGCTCAGCTACAAGGGTTTACTGAACAGAAGAAAAAATTAAATGCGCTACACATGCAAAGGCATGATTTACAAAAGGTAAACAAAAGGTAAACAAAAGGCAATACAAATGCCACTAAAGAGGTATTAAACTTACAATAAGCAAACTTGATGCATATATTGGGAAGCAAAATTGATGCAATTGTTACAGAGTTATTGCCCTTGAACAAGTAAGCTTTTAAACAAGATAGTAACATACAAGCAGATGGGAGGGTCGACTGTGGCGACACACAAGCCTCTGTTGTTACAATCATCTGGGCTGCCGGGACAGTCTGCATCCTCACATCCAATATTCCTCCATCCATTATTGCAGGTACATGTTGCTGTTGCACTCTCACACCCACCTGAATTTTAACAACATATATTACAAGGGGTGGGTCACTCTCTGGATTTCTAACTGTCCTAAAAAGTCATTTTTAGTTACATGGCAGCCATTTTATAATTTGCTGGAAGTTGAATTTTACTTTGGACCATCTAGACTTCACATCCATGTTCCTTTGTATTTCCATCAATTGTGTCACATGAAGGAGTATAACAAGTAGTCTTACTGCAAGTAAATGGTAACAAAGATGATAGCTGATGGTAGTTAAATACAAACAAAGATGATAGCTGATGGTAGTTAAATACAAACAAAGAAGATAGCTGATGGTAGTTAAATACAAACAAAGATGATAGCTGATGCTAGTTAAATACAAACAAAGATGATAGCTGATGGAAGTTAAATACAAACAAAGATGATAGCTGATGGTAGATAAATACAAACAAAGATGATAGCTGATGGTAGTTAAATACAAACAAAGATGATAGCTGATGGTAGTTAAATACAAACAAAGAAGATAGCTGATGGTAGTTAAATACAAACAAAGAAGATAGCTGATGGTAGTTAAATACAAACAAAGAAGATAGCTGATGCTAGTTAAATACAAACAAAGAAGATAGCTGATGGTAGTTAAATACAAAGATGATAGCTGATGGTAGTTAAATACAAACAAAGATGATAGTTGATGGTAGTTAAATACAAACAAAGAAGATAGCTGAGGGTAGTTAAATACAAACAAAGATGATAGCTGATGCTAGTTAAATACAAACAAAGATGATAGCTGATGGAAGTTAAATACAAACAAAGATGATAGCTGATGGTAGATAAATACAAACAAAGAAGATAGCTGATGGAAGTTAAATACAAAGATGATAGCTGATGGTAGTTAAATACAAACAAAGATGATAGTTGATGGTAGTTAAATACAAACAAAGAAGATAGCTGATGGTAGTTAAATACAAACAAAGATGATAGCTGATGCTAGTTAAATACAAACAAAGATGATAGCTGATGGAAGTTAAATACAAACAAAGATGATAGCTGATGGTAGATAAATACAAACAAAGATGATAGCTGATGGTAGTTAAATACAAACAAAGATGATAGCTGATGGTAGTTAAATACAAACAAAGAAGATAGCTGATGGTAGTTAAATACAAACAAAGAAGATAGCTGATGGTAGTTAAATACAAACAAAGAAGATAGCTGATGCTAGTTAAATACAAACAAAGATGATAGCTGATGGTAGTTAAATACAAACAAAGAAGATAGCTGATGGTAGTTAAATACAAACAAAGAAGATAGCTGATGCTAGTTAAATACAAACAAAGATGATAGCTGATGGTAGTTAAATACAAACAAAGAAGATAGCTGATGGTAGTTAAATACAAACAAAGATGATAGCTGATGCTAGTTAAATACAAACAAAGAAGATAGCTGATGGCAGTTAAATACAAACAAAGAAGATAGCTGAGGGTAGTTAAATACAAACAAAGATGATAGCTGATGGTAGTTAAATACAAACAAAGATGATAGCTGATGCTAGTTAAATACAAACAAAGATGATAGCTGATGGTAGTTAAATACAAACAAAGAAGATAGCTGATGGTAGTTAAATACAAACAAAGATGATAGCTGATGCTAGTTAAATACAAACAAAGAAGATAGCTGATGGCAGTTAAATACAAACAAAGAAGATAGCTGAGGGTAGTTAAATACAAACAAAGATGATAGCTGATGGTAGTTAAATACCAACAAAGATGATAGCTGATGGTAGTTAATATACAAACAAAGATGACATCTGATGGTAGTTAAATACAAACAAAGAAAATAGCTGATGGCAGTTAAATACAAACAAAGATGATAGCTGATGGAAGTTAAATACAAACAAAGATGATAGTTGATGGTAGTTAAATACAAACAAAGAAAATAGCTGATGGCAGTTAAATACAAACAAAGATGATAGCTGATGGTAGTTAAATACAAACAAAGAAGATAGCTGATGGTAGTTAAATACAAAGAAGATAGCTGATGGCAGTTAAATACAAACAAAGAAGATAGCTGAAGGTAGTTAAATACAAACAAAGATGATAGCTGATGGTAGTTAAATACAAACAAAGAAGATAGCTGATGGTAGTTAAATACAAAGAAGATAGCTGCTGGTAGTTAAATACAAACAAAGATGATATCTGAAGGTAGTTAAATACAAACAAAGATGATAGCTGATGGTAGTTAAATACAAACAAAGAAGATGATAGCTGATAGTAGTTAAATACAAACAAAGATGATAGCTGATGGTAGTTAAATACAAACAAAGATGATAGCTGATGGTAGTTAAATACAAACAAAGAAGATAGCTGATGGTAGTTAAATACAAAGATGATAGCTGATGCAAGTTAAGTATAAACAAAAATGTCTGCTGAATGTGGTGTAAATGTGACACTGGTGTAAATGCAAAGATGTCTGCTGACAGGAGTGTAAATGTAAACAAAGATGTCTGTTGACAAGGGTGTAAATGCAAACAAAGTTGTCTGCTGACAGGGGTGTAAATGTGAACAAAGATGTCTGCTGACAGTAGTTAAATAAAAACATAAGATGACCGCTGACAGTCTATTAAATCATTTTAGAATTATTTTATTTTTAGAATTTTGTGATTTTTGGTTTCAAGTAACTCCATGAGTTCTATTACTCAATGAGTAATACAAACAAGTCTTAATCTGTTTCTCCAGGGCTTTATATATATAAAGCCCTGGTTTCTCACAGCAATTAAACTGCTCATTCATTTCTGAGAACACGCTGAGTTGCATTATAATAGCATGACGAGATGTCATAATAGCATGATGTGATGTTATAATACCAGAGTGATGTCATGATAGAAGCAAACAAATGTAAAATATGATGAAGCTTTCTGATTGGTTCAGTGATAAAAATTGGACCAATGACCAGTTAATTTAAAGCTCATTACATTCTCAGAACACATTGAGGTTTTACTGGACATTGCGTAATGAGGTTCTTGAAACCCAGAAACACAAAATTATAATAATAAACTAATACTAAAATGATTTAATAGACTTCACTGGTGGTGGTATAAATGTAAACAAACATGACCGCTGATGGTGACCTTGAAAGTCCAATGAAAATGAGTAGCTAAACTACAGGAAAAACTACATACCATGCTGAGTTGTACTGTACCTTTTGCTTTTCCAGATCAGAAGTGATCACAAACTTATAAGAACATGTTTGTTGTTGATAAACAATATTAATCAATTATAAAATGGCCAAAAAGTCTAAGTTGTACTTGTATGTTATATTACAAGTAACGAATGATACTCCAATTTGTATTCCACATGATTGCTTAACTCAGTGACATCGTATTTATATAAAAATGGTTACTGTATCTTTTGTTGCATTAACTGTATGAATTTAAAACTTTGTATCACGGCCGACCAACTGAAAACATTTGAAGCAAATAAAATTGAGCTTAGAGCAAAGACTTAACCAGACAATGCAAACACCATGGTGAAAATGGATCTTCGTTTGTTTTCTTTAAAAAAGATAACATAAAAAGTGATGGATCTAGCAGTGGTAAACTGAAAAAACATAATACTTTACAAAATATAATTATTTGACTATTAAGTAAAATCTTTTACAGACCTCTACCACTGCAGTCTGTATTATTCAATCCTGGGCATCCAGGTATATCACACAATTTTCCTTTCCAACCAAGCTCATATGTACACACACAGTAACCCGTCTTCAGATCTATAGAGCCATGTCCTGAGCATTCTGAGTTACAGTTGACCCCTGTCCATCCTTCATCACATTTACATATTCCACTATCCATTGGATCTTGTGTCCCATGATCGCACACGTCGTTACAAGCAGGTCCCATCCAACCTCGGATACAGGATACACATAGCGGCGGGCTAGTTGATTCATTACATACACCACGATCGTAGCAGTTTGGTTCTCCGGGACAGTCTGATATGTGGCATGCTGCTCCGTCCCATCCTGCGTCACAATCACACTCGTGGGTCTCCGAGTCACAGTTCCCACGTGAACTACATTCTACATTGGTTAAGGGATTACGTGGGCAACCTGAAAAATTAAGATTGTTTAATCACAGAAATGAACACAGTAGTTATTAGTATTCATGTTGCATTGGCATAGCTACGCAAAAGTACACTTGGCCAGGAATTACACATCAAGTGGTAAAAGGTACAGTTGGCCAGGAATTACACATCAATTGGTAAAAGGTACACTTGGCCAGGAATTACACATCAAGTGGTAAAAGATACACTTGGCCAGGAATTACACATCAATTGGTAAAAGGTACACTTGGCCAGGAATTACACATCAAGTGGTAAAAGGTACACTTGGCCAGGAATTACACATCAATTGGTAAAGGTACACTTGGCCAGGAATTACACATCAAGTGGTAAAAGGTACACTTGGCCAGGAATTACACAACAATTGGTAAAAGTACACTTGGCCAGGAATTACACATCAAGTGGTAAAAGTACACTTGGCCAGGAATTACACATCAAGTGGTAAAAGGTACACTTGGCCAGGAATTACACATCAAGTGGTAAAAGGTACACTTCGCCAGGAATTACACATCAAATGGTAAAAGGTACACTTGGCCAGGAATTACACATCAAGTGGTAAAAGGTACACTTGGCCAGGAATTACACATCAAGTGGTAAAAGGTACACTTGGCCAGGAATTACACATCAAGTGGTAAAAGGTACACTTGGCGAGGAATTACACATCAAGTGGTAAAAGGTACACTTGGCCAGGAATTACACATCAAGTGGTAAAAGGTACACTTGGCCAGGAATTACACATCAATTGGTAAAAGGTACACTTGGCCAGGAATTACACATCAAGTGGTAAAAGGTACACTTGGCCGGGATTTACACATCAAGTGGTAAAAGGTACACTTGGCCAGGAATTACATATCAAGTGGTAAAAGGTGCACTTGGCCAGGAATTACACATCAATTGGTAAAAGGTGCACTTGGCCAGGAATTACACATCAAGTGGTAAAAGGTGCACTTGGCCAGGAATTACACATCAACTGGTAAAAGGTACACTTGGCCAGGAATTACACATCAAGTGATAAAAGGTACACTTGGCCAGGAATTACACATCAACTGGTAAAAGGTACACTTGGCCAGGAATTACACATCAAGTGGTAAAAGGTACACTTGGCCAGGAATTACACATCAAGTGGTAAAAGGTACACTTGGCCAGGAATTACACATCAATTGGTAAAAGGTACACTTTGCCAGGAATTACACATCAAGTGGTAAAAGTTACACTTGGCCAGGAATTACACATCAACTGGTAAAAGGTACACTTGGCCAGGAATTACACATCAAGTGGTAAAAGGTACACTTGGCCAGGAATTACACAACAATTGGTAAAAGTACACTTGGCCAGGAATTACACATCAAGTGGTAAAAGTACACTTGGCCAGGAATTACACATCAAGTGGTAAAAGGTACACTTGGCCAGGAATTACACATCAAGTGGTAAAAGGTACACTTCGCCAGGAATTACACATCAAATGGTAAAAGGTACACTTGGCCAGGAATTACACATCAAGTGGTAAAAGGTACACTTGGCCAGGATTTACACATCAATTGGTAAAAGGTACACTTTGCCAGGAATTACACATCAAGTGGTAAAAGGTACACTTGGCCAGGAATTACACATCAAGTGGTAAAAGGTACACTTGGCCAGGAATTACACATCAAGTGGTAAAAGGTACACTTTGCCAGGAATTACACATCAAGTGGTAAAAGTACACTTGGCCAGGAATAACACATCAAGTGGTAAAAGTACACTTGGCCAGGAATTACACATCAAGTGGTAAAAGGTACACTTGGCCAGGAATTACACATCAAGTGGTAAAAGGTACACTTCGCCAGGAATTACACATCAAATGGTAAAAGGTACACTTGGCCAGGAATTACACAACAAGTGGTAAAAGGTACACTTGGCCAGGAATTACACATCAAGTGGTAAAAGGTACACTTGGCCAGGATTTACACATCAATTGGTAAAAGGTACACTTTGCCAGGAATTACACATCAAGTGGTAAAAGGTACACTTGGCCAGGAATTACACATCAAGTGGTAAAAGGTACACTTGGCCAGGAATTACACATCAAGTGGTAAAAGGTACACTTGGCCAGGAATTACACATCAAGTGGTAAAAGGTACACTTTGCCAGGAATTACACATCAAGTGGTAAAAGTACACTTGGCCAGGAATTACACATCAAGTGGTAAAAGTACACTTGGCCAGGAATTACACATCAAGTGGTAAAAGTACACTTGGCCAGGAATTACACATCAAGTGGTAAAAGGTACACTTGGCCAGGAATTACACATCAAGTGGTAAAAGGTACACTTCGCCAGGAATTACACATCAAATGGTAAAAGGTACACTTGGCCAGGAATTACACATCAAGTGGTAAAAGGTACACTTGGCCAGGAATTACACATCAAGTGGTAAAAGGTACACTTGGCCAGGAATTACACATCAAGTGGTAAAAGGTACACTTGGCCAGGAATGACATATCAAGTGGTAAAAGGTGCACTTGGCCAGGAATTACACATCAATTGGTAAAAGGTGCACTTGGCCAGGAATTACACATCAAGTGGTAAAAGGTGCACTTGGCCAGGAATTACACATCAACTGGTAAAAGGTACACTTGGCCAGGAATTACACATCAAGTGGTAAAAGGTACACTTGGCCAGGAATTACACATCAACTGGTAAAAGGTACACTTGGCCAGGAATTACACATCAAATGGTAAAAGTTACACTTGGCCAGGAATTACACATCAAGTGGTAAAAGGTACACTTGGCCAGGATTTACACATCAATTGGTAAAAGGTACACTTTGCCAGGAATTACACATCAAGTGGTAAAAGGTACACTTGGCCAGGAATTACACATCAAGTGGTAAAAGGTACACTTGGCCAGGAATTACACATCAAGTGGTAAAAGGTACACTTTGCCAGGAATTACACATCAAGTGGTAAAAGTACACTTGGCCAGGAATTACACATCAAGTGGTAAAAGTACACTTGGCCAGGAATTACACATCAAGTGGTAAAAGGTACACTTCGCCAGGAATTACACATCAAATGGTAAAAGGTACACTTGGCCAGGAATTACACATCAAGCCAGGAATTACACATCAAGTGGTAAAAGGTACACTTGGCCAGGAATTACACATCAATTGGTAAAAGGTACACTTCGCCAGGAATTACACATCAAGTGGTAAAAAGGTACACTTGGCCAGGAATTACACATCAAGTGGTAAATGGTACACTTGGCCAGGAATTACACATCAATTGGTAAAAGGTACACTTGGCCAGGAATTACACATCAAGTGGTAAAAGGTACACTTGGCCAGGAATTACACAACAATTGGTAAAAGTACACTTGGCCAGGAATTACACATCAAGTGGTAAAAGTACACTTGGCCAGGAATTACACATCAAGTGGTAAAAGGTACACTTGGCCAGGAATTACACATCAAGTGGTAAAAGGTACACTTCGCCAGGAATTACACATCAAATGGTAAAAGGTACACTTGGCCAGGAATTACACATCAAGTGGTAAAAGGTACACTTGGCCAGGAATTACACATCAAGTGGTAAAAGGTACACTTGGCCAGGAATTACACATCAATTGGTAAAAGGTACACTTGGCCAGGAATTACACATCAACTGGTAAAAGGTACACTTGGCCAGGAATTACACATCAAGTGGTAAAAGGTACACTTGGCCAGGAATTACACATCAAGTGGTAAAAGGTACACTTCGCCAGGAATTACACATCAAATGGTAAAAGGTACACTTGGCCAGGAATTACACATCAAGCCAGGAATTACACATCAAGTGGTAAAAGGTACACTTGGCCAGGAATTACACATCAAGTGGTAAAAGGTACACTTGGCCAGGAATTACACATCAATTGGTAAAAGGTACACTTCGCCAGGAATTACACATCAAGTGGTAAAAAGGTACACTTGGCCAGGAATTACACATCAAGTGGTAAATGGTACACTTGGCCAGGAATTACACATCAATTGGTAAAAGGTACACTTGGCCAGGAATTACACATCAAGTGGTAAAAGGTACACTTGGCCAGGAATTACACAACAATTGGTAAAAGTACACTTGGCCAGGAATTACACATCAAGTGGTAAAAGTACACTTGGCCAGGAATTACACATCAAGTGGTAAAAGGTACACTTGGCCAGGAATTACACATCAAGTGGTAAAAGGTACACTTCGCCAGGAATTACACATCAAATGGTAAAAGGTACACTTGGCCAGGAATTACACATCAAGTGGTAAAAGGTACACTTGGCCAGGAATTACACATCAAGTGGTAAAAGGTACACTTGGCCAGGAATTACACATCAATTGGTAAAAGGTACACTTGGCCAGGAATTACACATCAAGTGGTAAAAGGTACACTTGGCCGGGATTTACACATCAAGTGGTAAAAGGTACACTTGGCCAGGAATTACATATCAAGTGGTAAAAGGTGCACTTGGCCAGGAATTACACATCAATTGGTAAAAGGTGCACTTGGCCAGGAATTACACATCAAGTGGTAAAAGGTGCACTTGGCCAGGAATTACACATCAACTGGTAAAAGGTACACTTGGCCAGGAATTACACATCAAGTGATAAAAGGTACACTTGGCCAGGAATTACACATCAACTGGTAAAAGGTACACTTGGCCAGGAATTACACATCAAGTGGTAAAAGGTACACTTGGCCAGGAATTACACATCAATTGGTAAAAGGTACACTTTGCCAGGAATTACACATCAAGTGGTAAAAGTTACACTTGGCCAGGAATTACACATCAACTGGTAAAAGGTACACTTGGCCAGGAATTACACATCAAGTGGTAAAAGGTACACTTGGCCAGGAATTACACATCAAGCCAGGAATTACACATCAAGTGGTAAAAGGTACACTTGGCCAGGAATTACACATCAACTGGTAAAAGGTACACTTGGCCAGGAATTACACATCAAGTGGTAAAAGGTACACTTGGCCAGGAATTACACATCAATTGGTAAAAGGTACACTTCGCCAGGAATTACACATCAAGTGGTAAAAAGGTACACTTGGCCAGGAATTACACATCAAGTGGTAAATGGTACACTTGGCCAGGAATTACACATCAATTGGTAAAAGGTACACTTGGCCAGGAATTACACATCAAGTGGTAAAAGGTACACTACAAAATACATGTGAGTGGGAGGCAAGTGGGAAACATGCTTCTAACAAATTCCCTCCAAGCACATATTAGAATATATATATATATAAAATTTTAAGAAGTATCTCTTTTTTCAAAAAAACAAACTTGTAAGCTAGCCAGCCAAGTAACCAGTCAGTCGGGAACATTTTAAGACAGGAACAATGAATTTCACCCGAGGATGAAGCTCATAATTTATATACTGCAGCTGTGTAATTCTGTAGGGACATGGCCAAAATGGGCTACATCTCCATTCTGTCAAAAATCATTGGACCTGCGCCCCAACAATATAGCCTGCTCCTCCTCAATCTTAAATTTTGCTTTAACATTTCAGTACATGTACTTTTGGATATAGACTGTTTATGTGACCATGATCTTTTGATATTAGTATTTTTGTGTTTCCGTATATATTAACTCAGGGTTGTACTTTATAAATATCAAGTACCTAACATTTACCAATAGTATTTTTAATCTGTTTTTGTTTTTGGATAAAAACAACAGGAAGTTGTAATGTTCTTACCGGGAATTTCACACCAAGCTCCGTCCCAGCCCGACAAAGGATCACAGTAACATGATCCAGAACCACTTGAGTCACACTCTCCATTACCGGAACATTCGATGTCGCAGCCGACACCATGGTGACAGACGGACGTGCAGATACACTTGGTGTGATCATCATTGGGGTGGCCATGCAGACAAACATCTTTACAAGCTGGGCCCATCCAGCCGGTGTGACAGTCGGTACATTTGGGAGGGTTGTATGTCGTGTTACAGACACCCTGGTTGTTACAGTTGGGTTCTCCTGGACAGTCTGGTTCACTGCAGTCATCACCTGGTACATAGATTAGGTAAATACTCAGCTACCAAAATATAACAGCAGCAAAGTCTTTAAAGTTGTCACAAAATTCATCATAATTATTGACTTTCAAAGAAGAATTTACAACAAAATAGTATTATGAAAAATGATAAAGTGTTTCAACTGCTGAAAAAATACCTAAATATGTATCTTTTTTTTTTTTAAGTGTTAAAGCGATGCAATGTAAACGGTGTGTGTATGTTTTCCTAAGGTTTACAGTCCTGCTGCAAAGAAAAGGTAACGCGGCTAGTTTTTTTAAGAATATACTTTTAAGATCACCATAAAAATATTTTAAGAGCTCTGTCATACTAGTATATTCATTTAAAATGTTAAATGACATACTGGACAGAAAGGATAATAATTTTTTTTTTTTTTTGAAAACTTTAAAATAATCAAAAAGACTTCATATGTACTATATATGATTAAGACTTCTCACCTCTCCATCCAATGTTGCAATAGCATGCTCCAGTTCCGGAGTTGCAGATCCCATGTCCATTACAGGCTAGATCAGGACCTGGGCAGCCTCTGGATGTACATTTGGCTCCTCCCCAGTTGGCATCACACACACACTTGCCCTCTTGACATGTACCATGGTTGTTACACTTGGATTCACATTGTCTCCCCAGGTGGCAGTCATCGCAGACACACTGATTGGCCGAACAATTTCCAAATCCACTACACTCCACTGAGCAGTTGATTCCCGAGAAGCATGGATCACACACGCATGAGCCGCACGTGGAACATTCGCCCTGGCCGCTGCAATCATTGTCACGGTGGCACTGGTTCTCACAATGATGACCGACATATCCATCTTTGCAGGCACACTGTCCTTGGGGCGAACATTCTCCGTTATTGTTACACATTGTACTATCTGCACATACAAACTGGCAGTCTTCACCAACATAACCAAAGTCGCAGTTACAAGTCATGTTGTTCCATGTTCCGTGTCCACTGCAGACATTAGAATGGGACTGGTGCATGGAGCCACTCTCCCCATTTCGGCCAGGACCAGATCCTCCACTTATATATCGTTGATGTAGAACTACTTTACTGGTGTAATCCTTTCCATAAGACCGTATTCTTCCACCGCCTCCGCCACCTCCATTGTGGAGATCATTATGAGTATGCCAACCACATGATCCATCACTTCCAGCAACTCCCCCATTGACAGACAGTGCACCCCAACCTGCAACAACATCTCCATCTACCCAGATAGAGCCACCAGCACCACCCCCACCACCACCAGCACCGTTCAACCCGTTCATTGTGATCTGACCCTCTATCACATTTAGCACATGAACAAGTCTGACTGCGGATCCTCCTGCTCCTGCACCTGTACTTGGATTGTGGGAACACCGTCCTCCTCCACTTCCTGCAGCAGACGGCGTTGTCACATTATCGTAGGGAGATCCACTTGAACAACCAGCTCCGCAATTAGTACAGGAGCCTCCACGTCCCCCGTGGCTCCCTCCTGAACCACATCCACTAGAACATCCAGCTCCCAGTCCACTCTGTGGTGCATACCCTAGACCAGTTCCATCCAATTTGGACTGTTTCTCAATCTCAAATACCCTCCCCATCACATAGCATGATCTGCCAATATGACCAGTCGACCTGCCTTCCATGTGCAACATGTCTGTAAAAACCTGCATCCCAGAATGAATATTGTAAATGGTTTTGTCGCTAAAACTGAATTGCCCACCACTCAGAGCTGTGAATGAATAAAAGAAATACTCTCCTGGGTTCCCTGCCCCATGTGTACATGATGACTGCCCAGTAGACAAAAGCAAGGTGTCACCACGAGAATACCAGTGCTCTACACCATAGATGTGACCAGAGTTTGTGATGGTGTGTTCTGCATAGATTGTGGTCGGGAAGTAGACTTTGCCTTCTATGTACATGGAAGACTGGACGTGTGTTCGCATATATTCCTGGGCTACATGCATTGTCCTGTCAGAGTTAACACGGATCTCACCCGTTCCATCCCCGCCTACATGCTTGACTACCATATCCTGAAATTAATCATAGTTATTATAGAAAAATAAAACTGCCATACATACCAACTTTTACTAGTGATGCAGCCTGTTTACTATAAATCAACCTAACTCGATTAAGATTTAATGAACTCCTACAAAATTATTTGTAAATGATAATGATCAGCATTTTACAATAATGTTATTGTTGCTTTTGTTTGAATGGTGTTTTATGTTATTTTTAGTACATGTTAGGCCATATATGATAGTGCATTTTCTATGGTAGAGGCAGACAACCCCATTTTTCCTGGGTAGAACCAGTACTGTATACCTCCCGCCATCCGTAAGAATTGACACTTTCTCACTTGACAAGT
This sequence comes from Cyrtodaria siliqua, assembly GCA_037043455.1. Taxonomy (NCBI): domain Eukaryota; kingdom Metazoa; phylum Mollusca; class Bivalvia; order Adapedonta; family Hiatellidae; genus Cyrtodaria; species Cyrtodaria siliqua. The sequence continues at coordinate 258,878 of JAWPHD010000539.1, read as the reverse complement.
CCAGCTCCCAGTGTGATTCAAACCCGCAGCAGTGAGAGGCAAGAACTTTTTTATTTAGATGCAGCATTTTTACCATCATGGCCACAGATGCACATCCTCACGGGAGCTCAGACATGAAGTGACATTTCTCCAGAAGCAAATAAATGCCTAACAACCATGTCACACCTTCAGATATCAAGTGCCACACAAAGTAGATTGCATATCCAGACTGTATGGGTGAGGAAATATATAAAAAAAAAGTTAATTTCACATCATCTGAAATCATAAGGTTCCTGTTTAACGTTAGAAATGAAGGTACCTTAGTGATATAGATGCATGCTCTCTTCATTGGATGAAAGTTGCTGAGTATGGTGACATCTACTGACACGGGATATGAACACGTGGAACTTCTGTCAGAATTGTCCACCCACAAGTGTGTGATGACATCGTCACCAACCGTGGATTGCACAAACACCGTGCCAGGTGAGCCATGTTGATTATTGCCACTGGAGACAATTTGGGCAGTCCCGCCGAGAGCCGTCAAGGTACCTTGGAACTGTAGAGGCTCCGAGATGTAGACACAAATCCGTCCTCCTGAGCCGCCACCATTACCTAAATAAGTTACACAAGCAACACACCATAATCAGGAGGAGATTGAACAACAAAATATTGTCTTGAACAAAAACACTTACTACTAAAAAATTTAACAAGAACACTGCCTAGCGGGGCATATAAACCTGTCTTTTAATTGTTTTATAGACCTAAGACTTTGAAAGTTATTAGCCCCAATCACTTGTAAAAGGCAAGGTTAAGTTCCAGGTTAAACTTTTTTTCAAAGGGGAATAATTCAAAAAATATTAACAGAGTTATGCAGGGATGAGAATGGGGTCCAAATAAAAACTCTGAAACCCCTAGCGGGGTGCGGGGGCATGCCCCACCAGAAAAAAATTGAAACCTAGATGCAAAATCCTGCACTCTGGTGCTATTTGAGAGTCACAGACTGTTTTTAAACTGCTACAAATATACAATAAAACAAACTTTTTACAAGGTTATGTATGAAATTTTGGATTTTTTTTTTCAAAAACATTTTATTTTTATGTTTTTGTCCACTACACCAGATGATTTTGACTTTTTGATTGGCTGTGCATCACATTCTACATTTTTCCTCTTTTTATTTTCACTTTCGCTTTCATATTTTCCTTTTTTTAACACTAAAAAAGTTCAACAAACTCATTTTGAAATGTAAACATTAGCACTGCCAAATACGAAATCAAACTGATTATGTAAATATCAGTTTGTTTTGTTTTTATTTCAATTTTTTGACAACTCAATTCTTCGAACGTAATTAGTACACTAACTATGCACAAACCGTTATCCCACCCGCCTTTCATGTCTGTTACAATTACGCTCAACAATACACTGAGAAACAATAAAAAAAAATATGCACACATACCATTTCATATCAAACATACTTCCATTATCAAAAGTCCTTAGTTTTTTTATTCATCGAAAGATTGCCGACAAATCGGCCTGATTGCTAATTAATCGACGTGTTAGTGTTATTGTTTCAGTGTATCGCCATTTTCAGCTCACCATGTGACGAACAGGTAATCACGTGACGAACATGTGATTTACCAGTAGTCGTAATAGTCGTTTCATTGGCTAGCGGGTCTGGATTAAAATAGATCGGGTCAATTGATTGGATAATATCGACAATGCCGACTGTCAATTAAAGTCATTTGGAGGCAGGACTTCCGGCATGGTTGATTGTTGATAAAAACTGCCCGGGGTAATCGCTGATCGCCGCTGTGGATGCTAATTGCATTGCATAAGCGAGTGCAATTAAAGGTGTGACTCATTCTTTGGCTTGGGTATAATGTCTATACCTCCACCCCACACCCCCCTCAAATTTCTCTACGAATTTACACTGATCTCAAAAATGGTCCTGGCAGTCAAAAAAAACTCGGAAATCCGCGAATCCGCGGAAAATTCTCATCCCTGGTTATGGGTCTTTATCAGATGTATTCATTGGATGATGCTGAAGACGTTAATTCAAAAAATATTAAAGACAGTTATGGGCCTTTATCATATGTGTTCACTGCATCATGCTGAATACAAAGTTTCATTGTTGTAGACATTATACTTTGAAAGTTATTAGCCACAATTAGTTAACAGGAAAAAAGTTATCAGGCGGATGGAGACGGACAGACAACACCACGACATAACACGTCCCTACAGGTGTATAAAAAATAAATTGTAAAATAATGTGTAGCCAATAACGCATACAAACATTTCCTTACAAAATGATATACAGTTACTATAGTTTTCAATTATGTATTATATTCTAAGGACCAGCTTAGCACACTTTTCTCAAACTTAGTAATTTTCATTTAACATCAACTCTCACACATGTTCATTCCCAATCACTCAACCATTCATTTTTGCTTCACTCACCAAACCATCTCTTCATTCTCCATACTCACTCGAACATCTGTCAGTCGTACCTACCATAAGTCTTTAAATTATACGACCCCTTGTACGCGTATCCCCCGTGACTGGTGATACTGCCGCGCCCATACAGTAAGGTAGTCAGGACCTTTACCATTCCACCACTTCCACCACCACTCTGGATTGATGCCGTTCCTGATTTACCATTCACAGATACTGTTCCATACAGAGTAAACTTCTAAAAATAAAAATATAATCTTATCAAATGAGTGCAATTATTTCAGAGGGACCACATTCACATGCAATCCTTGTTGCATGCTCCCCACTACCTTCTCACCTGATCCCTACTACCTTTTCACCTGATCCCCACGATGCTTCCTGCTCCCCACTAAGTTCTCACCTGCTCCCCACCATGCTTCCTGCTCCCCACTACACTTCCTGCTCCCCACTACCTTCTCACCTGCTCCCCACTACCTTCTCACCTACTCTGCACTACATTCTCACCTGCTCCCCACTATGCTTCCTGCTCCCCACTACCTTCTAACCTGCTCCCCACTACACTTCCTGCTCCCCACTATGATTCCTGCTCCCCACTACACTTCCTGCTCCCCAATACGCTTCCTGCTCCCCACTAATTTCTGACCTGCACCCCAATATCTTTTCACCCACTCTCTACTACCTTCTCACCTGCTCCTCACTATGCTTCCTGCTCCCCAATACCTTCTCACCTACTCCCCACTACCTTCTCACCTACACCCCACTACCTTTTCACCCACTACCTTCTCACCTGCTCCCCACTATGCTTTCTCCTCCCTAATATGCTTCCTGCTCCCCACTACCTTCTCAACTACTCCCCACTAGCTTCTCACCTGCTCCCCTTTACCTTTTCACCCAATCCCCACTACCTTCTCACCTGCTCCCCACTAGGCTTCCTACTCACCACTACGCTTCCTGCTCCCCACTACCTTCTCACCTGCTCCCCACTACCTTCTCACCTACTCCCCACTACCTTTTCACCCACTCCCCACTACCTTCTCACCTGCTCTCCACTATGCTTCCTGCCCCCCACTACCTTCTCACCTACTCCCCACTACCTTCTCAACTGCTCCCCACTATCTTCTCAGTGCCCTCCTCTCTGCTTGCTTCTTCCGCATCACAGGCTTCATACTGTCATCAACACAATCAATGGCAGAATAATTTTTTTAATTTTTCCCCTAACCCCTGACCTTAAAATTATGACCACAGCAGTGTGATAGATGCAACCTTAAAACCCCAACCTTGCTTTGTCACACCAAATTACAAATGTGATACAAACTTACAATGAGACATTGATGGCAATGTACCCATCAACAACCAATAAATTATGATTTCATTTTATCACATAACATGGCTTCTGGGACTGTAATAAAGCCATGACTTATTTCTCGTAATACACTAGTGTATTACAGATGCAAATAAGGACCGAATCACAGTGTTTTTGTACAGTAGTCCTAATTGTCTTCATGGTATATCATATGATACATTCAGAACCTTAAATATGACTGCATCCTTATTTAAAATCTTACTTTATAAACTGCATGTTAGTAACGTTAAATTTAGTTTAAGGTGTCGCATTATTTGTAGGGCGAACGCGTTACATCATGAAGACAACGAAACAACGTCATGATTTCTCTTACAAATTGCCACTGTATACAATGTAAATTGACAACACCACTAAAGTGAAACTATCACACTGGAAGTGTGTTATGTGATAAATAGAATCTTACATTCATGACTGTGTATTATTGACTTTAATAAACTCGTTGGATAGAGCCTCGTATCCTATCATTTGATTTAAATCATTTATTAAAATCAATAATACACAGTCACTCATGTAATATCCTGTAGTATATTTGATACTTACATTTCCGACTGAGATGCTTATATAACTCCCTCCTGGACCTCCTGTACTACCTCCTCCGCCACTTCCATACCGCTGGTCTGTGCCGTATGTACTGCCATATGCTGCACCACCCGTCGCGCTGTTGTGACTATCACCACCTGTAACATAAATGTCAATGCTATACACTCACCTAGTTATTTCAAACTTACACAAAACTTATTTGAAAACATCATAAAATGTGTTATTTTATTTAACTCTAACATCTTAAAACTGGAGTTGTAAAGACATTTGTCTACCTACTCACTTATGAAATCCTGGACCAAATCATCCTATTTGTTTAATTTATAAATTATTTAGAATTAGTTTTTCCCAAAAAATCAAAATCTTTTAACTGTACCTTTACTAGCAAAACCACCTCCACTGGCATCATAGCTGGATGCTGTCCCTGCACCGTCACCTTTACCTGCCTTGTGACCTTGACCTGAGCCATCTATAATACCACCAAACTCCACGGAGACGTCGGTCATTTCAAAGTTCACCTGGTACGTTACACAGATGATCTTTCCCCCATTCCTCACGGTCAAGATTCCCGCACTGATTCTTGGAAGAATTGGGTTCATGTCCACTGTAAACAGCCCAAGATTGTTCACGGAGATTTTAGGATATTGCAAAACACCTGCAGCAGATGCAGCGGAAATTACACCGACCTGTATTTTTGTCACCAACCCGGTGCTAGCCTCATTGTCGATCACAAACTCCGCCCCTCTCTCTATTATCAACTCCTCCACTCCTGTCATGACTCCGCCTAAAATTGTCTTCTCGGTGAGCATAACAACTGTTGACGGAAGTATCACCTCACCACCTTTGTCCACATGGAATCCACATGGGGAGTCTAGGTACGTGTGTGTGGCCTCCACGTAGTGTATCTGCAACTTTTGATCCTTCTGGACACGTACCATACCTTTCCGATTTCCAGTCAGCTCATGAATCAGCACTTGTACCACTTTAACATTTTGGGGTCGGTAGAAATGTACATAACTGTACCCCTCAACTTGCACTTCATCAAATTCATAATAAATAGTACCAGTTTCCACGACCACTGCAGGGTTGGATGTCCGGAGGTTGCCATTCTCAACCGTCAGTTTTTTATGTTCTGGTTCTATTATTGTTTTATTCAGTCTAGGATCGTATTTAAGTTCTCTATAAGTGGGACCTCTGGCTGATTCAAATTTATAAATGGTCCCAGGTCCCCCAGCGTTTTGTGCGTTTAGATTTCCGCTTACACCTCCATGGGCTAGGTACTGTCCCCCAAACAGATTAGTAGAGTCAATGTGAATAGCAATTCTCCCCCCACTGCCACCAAATCCCGAACCACTGCCATCACCTCCTGAGGCATCGAGGATTCCAAGTCCTGACATGTTGTATGCTGAAATGGATATCGTACCACCGCTGCCTCCACCACCATTGCCACTCGCGTCACCACCATACACATCAACTGTACCATCAATATGAAATGACTTGCCAACCATGAAGTTGACATACCCACCGCCAGCACCACCGGAACCACCAGCACCACCACTGCCAAGGTCCACCGGATCAAAAACCGAGCCGTAAGCTTTTGTCTCATCTGCCCCTCCTCCAACTCCTCCATAACTACCTCCTGTAACACCCGTCCCGGCACCTGATCCTATCCCAGCTGCATGTCCACTTCCTTCAAGTTTAAACACACCCTCAGATTCCACATCCAAATCCCCCACAGCTACATAACCGTGATTCATCAATATTGTCCCGTGATATTTCAGTTCCAAGAAAGCTGCGGAAATTGTAAAAGTTGTTGTTATCTTACGGAATTCCAGAATACTATCTTTTCGAATATTTATTGTTGGTAGTGTAAAATTTCCCTTTGAAGTCACATCAATATGTTTTTCTTCCTGTAACTGAGCTGTCTGAGCCGTACTAGACACGCTGACCGTAGCGCCATCTTCCACATAGAAATGATGAACACCTGTTACCATGCCGTCTAGAGTAGTATTCACACCCTGGAAGTAGACCTCGGTAGGGAAGATCACTTCAGATTCATAATCTATCATATAACTCACAGGAGCCTCTGTTTTATTAGATTTGGATTCTACATATTCCACTTTTATAAGCTGTTTTGACCGAATGTGAACCTGACCAGTGCGGTCTCCAATGAAACGATGGATTATCACTTCCACCTGCCTAGCACCTTGCGGGTGAAAGAATAAAACCCGGCTGAAACCATCAACCTGGGTCTCGTTGAACTCATACAGGGTACGATCATTCTCCATCACCATGGTTGCTACAGGAACTGCTACACCATTGTTGTCCATGTGTAGGTACCTGTCAAAATATTCAGCAAATTAGGTTTTATGTACATATTAAAATAAGAAGAAAACAAGTGAAACATTTTAACTGAAAAAAATAATTAGAAAAGGGGGATAATTCAGGTAAAATATATGACAGTTATGTTTTTTGTCATATAACATTGTGTAATGATAATGAACATGTGAGGCAAGTTTCAAAGCTTTCCGACAATTCATTTTTGAGAAATGAGAACGTACAGACAGACAGATGGAAATCATCAAACTATAAGCCTTGATTTGCTACGCAATCTGGCTAAAAAGGCACAGTCAGACTTTAAAGTACCTTGTCATTCAATATTTTATGAAATAAAACAACCCTCTAAACTGTCATTTCCCTTTGAAGAAATAAAATGTGTCTGTTCTCTACCATAACAACCAAGTTTATTCTGTGGAAGTGAATTATAGTGGAAGGACCATATATTTTTCAGGAGACATGTTCTTGATTGAAAACAGATGTTTTATAATGGAATTATGAAAAAAGATTAATAGTGTAGTAATGCAAAATGTATGTATGTAAATTCAAAGTCCTGCTGGCCACACAATAGTGATTTGAATAAAGTGGTTAACTTAAGAACAGTTGAAGCACTTATAAAATTCATTATCAAGCTGGACAGACATAACTAGAACTGAAGGTGATGAATACCCCCACTTTTTTGCTATTGCCGATGAGGATGGGCAAAATCAAGAAAGATTAATGTCTAAAATATCTTAATTTTTTAATGTGAACAAAATTCTAAGTAAAACAAACGTCCATAATTATGTAAAAAAAATGGTAGAATCAAAAAACCATTGATGCGGGGACACATCATATCATCACGTGTGAACTGTATGTCAAGTGTAATAACATTCCATGAAAAGTTTTAAAGTGAAAGCCATGAAGTTCATTATAGAGTGAAATATTCTAAGTCATATAAAGGGCCATAATTCTGTAATAAATTAGGCATCAACAACGGGTGATGTAAAGGACATAAGGTAATCAGTTGTTATGTGTACACAAAGTTTGGGAACAATCAATTCAAAAATGAAAAAAAAATGTGTTAACAGGTCATTATACAATATTAGGGTGGAAATTTTAAGTCCAAGAAAGGGCCATAATTCTGTAATAAATTAGGCAATCAATGATGGGTGATGTAGAGGGACATAAGGTCACCAGTTGTTATGTGTACACGAAGTTCGGGAACAATCAATTCAAAAATGTTTGAAATCAAATGTGTTAACAGGTCATTATACAATATTAGGGTGGAAATTTTAAGTCTGGCGTGGCGCAGTCGGTAGCGCGGCGGATTTGTAACCGGAGGCCCCGGGTTCAATCCTCCGTGGTGCCACTGAGTTCCGTCGGTGTGTCCTTGGGCAAGACACTTTCCCTTAGCCTCGTCCGTCGGATGGCGGTCCCGTGTATCGGTCTATCCTCCGAGCACGTTAAAGAACCATAGGAATCTATTCGATAATAAGAGTAGGGCAGGCTCCCGGATTCCTATGTATCCTTCCCCTCTCTCTGGGGCGGCTCTAAATAACCTATACTGTGTTGATGAGCCATTAATCAACATTCAATTTCAATTAAGTCAAACAAAGGGCCATAATTCTGTAATAAATTAGGCAATCAATGATGGGTGATGTAGAGGGACATAAGGTCATCAGGTGTTATGGGTACATGAACAATCCATTCAAAAGTGTTTGAGATATGCAAGTATTAAAAAAAAATTAGTGGACGCGACAAAAATGTTTTACGCGACGCGATGTGGCGTTACGGACAACGTGATTCCTATATAGACCCCACTTCACTTTGTGAAAGCGGGGGTATAATAAACATTTTTTATACTGACCATAGCGCAAAACTTAGCGGAATAGCCAGAAAACCAATACCTTAGTATCTTTTTTCTTTCAAAAAGGCAAGACATTTTTTTTTTTTAAGTTTTAAGAATCATTAATTAAAAGAAAGTGTAATATAATAAATGTTTTTAATTAACTTACCTATGATCAACTTCAAAGTATGTAATATTTGACCCTCCCAGGTATTTCAGAACTCTGTACTCCAGTGGTCTCTTGTTATTCTTTACAAAGGTAGTTCCAGCAGCGGCACCGTGGCTGGCGTATTTATCACTCTGCCCTCCGACACCACCGTGGTTCACAAACCTTCCACCAAATGAATATCTCCACTCACAGTGAATGGCCGCTCTCCCTCCTGCTCCTGCCCCACCGGTCCCTCTTGCCGAGCCACCTTCTGTGTTGATCTCTCCGTGTCCAGTAAAGTTCATAGATTCAATCAGCAACGAGCCTCCGCTACCACCGCCAGCATTTGTTCCTGTTCCATCTGTCCCCTGCAATGCTATCAATCCTTGCAGCTCGAAGAAATGGCTCGTGATCCAATGCAAGATGCCTCCGCCAGCGCCACCTTGCCCACCACCATTTCCTCCTCCACTCCCGGCATCATATGGCGTAAACAAACTCCCATAGGGTGCAGCGCCTGAGTTAGGGTCGGGTCCTCCACCATAGCCCCCATGACCTGCCCCGTATCCCTCTCCATTTGTGGTAAATCCTGCCCCAAGGCCATCTTCAGCCTTAAAACCATGCCCATTCAGGTGAAACACACCCTCACTCTCTATCCAAGAATAGGTGGATGTTATTTTGGCTTTATTCATGTACAGGTTCGCTTGATACTTCACACGTATTTCACTAACATTGACAAGGAGATAGCTCTTGATATCCAGGAACCCTGCTATGCCTCCTCTTTTAACATGAAGTTGGTCCCAGCTGAAGTGGCCGGGAGTTGTTTTACGCAAGTATTCTCCATTTTCAATCAGAGCAGTATTTGCTGTAGAATAGAATTCAGCCCAACTTTTATCCTCTATGTACAGATTATGAACCCCGGTGATTTGTCCGGCAAAAGTACCGTTCGTTCCGTGTATGTGAACCTCAGCTGGGAAGAATATTTCAGCACCGTCATCGATGATGTAACTGCAGGGTGCTTCTGTTATGTTTGTGACAGACTCCACAACTTCCACCCACACTTTCTGTCTTGTTCTAATGTGCAACTGGCCCGTCTTGTCTCCTATAAACTTATGCACAGTGACATTGACCAAATCCACACCAGGCGGGTGATAAATCCACGTGTAAGTAGAGCCGGTAATCTCCATCTCGTCAAACTCGTACGACTCCCTTGGCGGGTCCTGTATAACAGTCGGAGCAGGACTGTACTTATGCCAGTTATCTGAATGTATCATATGATGATCCACATCCAGGAATGTTGTGTTGTGGACTGGGTCATACTTCTTAATCCTATACTCCAGTTCCCTGAGGTTCTCCTCCTTAAATGTGGTACCTGAAGCTCCTGCATGTGTTCCAACATTATCTCCATCGCTGTCTCCTCCGTAGTTGTGATACTGGCCTCCATACGAATATCTGTATCTACAGTTGATAGAGATTCTTCCACCAGAACCACCACCCCCTCGGCCAATACCTTTTCCACCATTCACTGCAATAACCCCATGTCCTGTCATGTTTAAAGTATACAGGAGTACACTTCCTCCACTGCCTCCACCGGCATCATGGCCAACACCAGCAGTTCCGGCCAGACTCAGTAAACCATTCATTTCAAACTTGTCAGCATTTCTCCACAAGAGGTAACCTCCGCCCGATCCTCCAACCCCACTACCATTTCCACCACCACTTCCAGCTTCCTCTGGTCTGTAGATAGAATTGTAAGGAACGCCGCCATATCTAGGTCCAGGACCACCCCCATAGCCACCGTGACCTGCCCCAAAGCCCAACCCATCATCTGAAGTGCTTCCTTTTCCAGGTCCTAATTCAGCATGGTATCCTACACCATCAACATTCAGTTCTCCTTGACTCTCTATATGACTGTATGAAGAAACTATCTCCACGAAATTCATCAGCAGTAAGCCCTTGTACTTCACATAAAACTCTGCTACAGTAACCACGCACACGCCTGTAATATCTCTGAACTCAGCCCTCGAGAATGCCATTACACGTAGAATCGCAAAAGTGAAGTTACCTGGGTTTGTTACCATGGTATACACACGGTTTTCTTGTAGAGCAGTCTGAGCCGTGGACATGAAGAGCACCTGTGAACCGCCTCTGATCATCATGATTTCAGGTCCCGTGATTTTACCTGCCAGGACCGTTCTCGTCCCAAGCAGATTTGTTGTCGTCGGCATGAACACTTCACTTCCAGCATCTATACGGAAACTGCATGGAGCTACGGTCTCGTTGGAAACTGATTCAACATACTCAATATACAATCTCTGTCTGTCTCTGACCCGCACAACACCGGTCCGGTCACCATGGAATAGATGGATGGTAACCTCCACTGCCCAGCTGGTACCCGTGTCTAGAGTTCCAGTTGGGTATTCAATCAAGAGATTAGAATGGCCTTCCAGCATGGCTTCATCAAATTCATACTTGACATCTTCATTTTCGAAGAGAACGGTATACAGCCATGGTTCTGCATGACCTGTATATAAATGGCTGTCCAAGTCATCATTATTTATTTCAAGCCTTCTATGTTGGGCTGTGGTGACATTTGTCTTTGTCTGTGAGTCATACTTCAAATCAGCATACTGGGGTCCACGTTCATTTTCCTCCAGATATACTGTGCCTGCAGCGCCACCTGGAAGTGTTCCGGGTCCCATTCCGCCAACTACATTCAGTCTTCCTATGTACTTGTTGGAAAAAGCAATATGCACTGCAATTCTCCCACCAGAGCCTCCACCTCCGTTCCCTATACCAGCGCCTCCGTGACAGTCTATATGGCCAAAGCCTGTGAAGTTCAGTGTCTCTATTAGTATTCCACCTCCACTGCCACCTCCACCATTTCTACTTCTCCCGGCTTCCCCTTCAAGTGTCACCTCCCCATCTATCCAGATATTGCCTCCATTTATCCAGTGCAAGTAACCTCCGCCTCTACCACCAAGCCCATTTCCATTCCCTCCACCACTGCCTTTATGTGCTGGTGCGTACACAGAATCATATGGTGTACCACCAGTGTGTGGCTTGGGGGCACCTCCGTGTCCACCATGAGCTGCCCCGTAACCAATACCACCCTCTGAACTACCCTTTCCCGGACCCAATTCCTCTTCATGGCCCATGTAGTCAATGTTCAAAATACCAAGGCTCTCTACAACTGCACTGGCTGAATCGATCGTACCGTGATTCATCATCATCACACCTTCATACTTGATACTTATCTGGATAAGGTGGAGTACCAAATTAGAACTTGTCTCGGTGAACGTGACCTTTGACCCCCGCTGCACGGTCAGGTGACTCAAACTTATGTTTCCTGGTAGAGTCTCATGAACATACTTGCCAGCTTCTATTAAGGCAGTCTTAGCAGTGGAGGAAAATACACAATTTGCGCCGTCTGCTATGGTCAAATTCTGGACATTGGTCAACCGCCCCTTCAGGACCGTTCTTGTCCCCAAGAGAATAGTTGTTGATGGTAACGTGATATCAGTGCCTTGTTCTATGCTGTAACTGACAGGAGCCACAGTGTAACCACTCGTTGATTCTAGGTATTCTGCGTAGACCCTTTGACTCCCCAACAGATGCATAAGGCCTGTTCTGTCACCGTCAAACTTGTGCGCTTTTAGCATCGAGTCATCCCCGTCCAGCCATAAAACAACATGGTTGTTTGCCCTGATCTCATCAAACTCAAATTCGAATGGAGATTTTTCATCGTCTACCATTATTACTGTGCCAAGCACGTGATTTCTGTTATCATTATCCAGAATTAGCCTTGTGAAACCATCTACGTATACTTTTACACCATTTACCTCTATCACTTCTTTCTTATCCAGTCCAATCTCATTCGAGTCTGTAGTATAAACTGTGCCCCCGGCGCCGTTCCTGGTGCTATCAGTGTTGCTTGTCGTGGAACCGGCAAACCCACCATAGGCAATCAGATCACCAGTATACTCTTTAAACCACTGCACGTGCACAGCTATCCTTCCACCAGCTCCACCATAACCATGACCATATCCGGCACCTCCAGTTGCTTCTATCACCCCATGTCCGGAGAAGTTCTGTGTGACAATATAGACACTGCCGGCACTGCCCCCTCCGCTGTGTGTCCCAACAGCATTCCCGCCTAGGGTGCTGATGTTGCCATCCAGGTGCAGATAGCGAGCCACCTGAAGCTTGATTATACCCCCTCCAATTCCAGGGTCATGTCCTCCACCTTTGCTGCCTGTGTGCCGAGGGTGTTTGTAGGATCCATATGGTTTACCTGAAACATATATTGATCATACAGATAATTATGTACGTTTCTACCAGATAAAGGGGTACCTAATAATCATACAGATAATTATGCACTTTTCTACCAGATAAAGGGGTACCTAATAAATGTTGCTTTATTCGGCATTGATTAATAAAACAAATGCAATTCAAAAATATATATATTTTTTTTTTTTTTTTAGATGTAATAAAATGCTATGAAGAATATTAACAATATGGTGGTGGCCATTTCAAACGTGGCATCTACTGAAATTTTGATTATCTTAGATCTATACTGAACCAAACAGCTAACACACCAGTAGACAATACCTTTAATATCTCAATAATAACAATCAATAAATCAAAACAAATTTCATTCTGAGACAAATATCGTCAATAACGACTGTAAGTTTAAAAAATCATTCAAATCACCTGTCTCCAACGATACCAGTCGGCATATAATAATTTCATACATTAAAGGTATTGTCTACTGGTGCGTTAGCTGTTTGGTTCAGTATACATAATAAAAATAATACTATGTCTGTTCCTTTTATTATCAAGTTTATTATGTAAAACAGCAGAATAATGAATAGCCTTGCCATGATTCTTTATTTTCTAAGCATTGACTAAATAAACTTGATAGTAAAACACATTGACATAATATTCTCGATATATCTGTGTCATTTCTTTTTACATCCAGTACAGGTAACGTTATCAGTGCTGATACTGTCAACCAAATCAGGCGTGTCTTTTCAGGTGTGTCTTTTCTATCACCATTAGGCATCTTATTTCAAATTTGTTCATTACTATTCTTTTAAAAACTACTCACAAGCTTTCACTTTTATTAGCAAAATAATTTAGAACATTATTAAATTTGATTAAAAATTAATTTAATTGGACTGAATGCCTTTTCTTCTAATTTGACATTCCTGAGTTTAAGATACACAGCATTAAAATTCCCGTGCAATGGGGGTGTGTATTCCGGCCATATGCTCTGAATAGGAAAAACAACAACACTGAGCTGTGTACAGTGTACAAAATTCTCCGAAAAGAAACAAAACCAATGAGGTTTGATCACTGACCAGATGTATAATTGTTATAGTCTGCTCCACCCCCGTATCCACCGTGTCCTGCACCACAACCAACGACCAAGTTGACCTCCTTGGTGAACTCTGTGCCCTGCCCGTCTGCAACAGTTCCTTCTCCTCCGCGACCTTTATCATCAAATTAAAGACATATCAAGTCAGCTGGTATATCAGTGTCTTCTTTGGTTCATATTTGGAGCCGAAATTCGGCCCCATTCCCCTTCCTTGCCAAAAAGTATGTTTTTTCCCCTAACTATGGTATTACGGTAAATGGAAGAATTTGAGAAAAAAAAATAAAATCTAATGCACTGTTTCCAATTTTAGGTTTAAGAAGCGATTTTTTCCCCTTTGAAGGAACTCACAACTATTCCCCTAAACCCAAAAAAAGAAAAAGTGTATATATAGTTATTAAAGATACCAGAGTATCAAATTTCACAATAAAGTCGTTATACCAGATTTAAACAAGTGTTTATGTTCATGATAAAATTAATGTTCCTTATATAATGGTAAATTTTTATAGCTGTATTTTTGTGAATAATTCATTTTTAGGCAAGAGTTTGTTCTTTTTTCCTTAAGACGAGACATAAGCTATACTTATTTTCCAGGACTTTATAAGTTCCTTATATAATGGTAAATTTTTTATAGTTGGATTTTGGTGAATACTATACAATTATGGACTTTTCAGCTGTTATACATGATGTGATATGCACCAAAAAAATCATTATTGACCGAGGCGATAGCCGAGGTCAATAATGATTTTTTGGTACATATCAACATCATGTATAACAGCTGAAAAGTCCATAACTGTTTTATTATATAACCCTCAATTTGAATTTGACAGTTTATAACAATTAAACAATAGATTTTTTCAATAATATCACATCTCGGGACAGTTTTATAAAACTGGTCAATATCAGAAAAAAACAGGTCAATATCGCTAGATATTTTTTCTAAAAAATTACTTTTTAGCCAATGAAAACGCGTCTATTTATAGGTTATATAATAATTCATTTTTAGGCATGAGTTTTTTTTTTTTCCTTAAGACGAGACATAAGCTATTCTTATTTTCCAGGACTTTTCGGAGCCAAGATTTTATATTAAATTAAGGGTGTTTTGGATGACCTGTCAAAATCAAGGTTAAAAGAAGTTCAGAGAGATTTAGTTACAATCGATGTATGGTAAAATAAATAAGTTTGAACTAAAATCAAGGCTTCAAGAAAAGTATGTGAAAATCTGCTTTAAAATACCTGATACATCGAGAGTAGCTTCCCCTTCTAGATACGAGCTGCCCGTGTTGATGGTGATTTTATTGGCTGTAATCAGGGAAGCGTATCTCATATGGATATCAGACGACTCCAGGTTGAAGTGATCCTTATGGTTGATCACTGAGTTTGCCTGCATTGCAAGTTTTCCAATACCAATAGTTCCTGCATAAAGGCAATAATGTTGATATCTCAAAAGGTAATAACAAGTTTACATATTTTAATCTTAGAATTGACATAAAATATTCAAATAATTCTGTCTTAAAAATATATACATTCTTTAAATATTTCCATTAGCAGATGATCATCAACCTGAAAACTTAGATTCTGTATACCATTAGAAAACCAGCAGACAATAATTTGACAACTATTTAAGGAAAGACTATGTGGAGTGGGTTCGGGTCAGTTCGGACGGCGGCATCGCCCGGACACTTGCTACAAATCACATTCCTTTGTTGTATTTAGATGTTTTACTGCGCATGTTTTAAAGCTCCTCACGCGTCATTTTTAAAAACACTTTGAAAGTCGCGGTAAACCGCGTGTTGAAAAAATAAGTTGATGTCCCATCTTCGACACAAGGTTTATTCGTGTTATTGTCTTACTTCGTAGTTCATGTGTAAAATGTCTGAAGCTTTTACCTCCCTTGATATAAAGTCGAAATGACTGGTCCGGTAGTCGAAACATCCCAAATACATGTGCCAATCGTCCTCGGTGATGCCGATTGAAAACGACAAGTTCTGATTCGGTATATATAACATCATTGTCACCGAGTGACTATTTTTAAATTTCGGGTCTATTCGGACAGTCTAGTTTAAGAATAATTATAATTTATGTCACATATACCGCAATGGCGAATTAGCTCGGTTGGTAGAGCAGCTGTCTTTGACGATTATAAAACAAGCGGATCGGGTTCAAACCTGGGCCTGGCTAATTTTTATTTTTATATTTCAGAACACTATAAAAATCATGTATAAATAATGAAGACACGCACCATGCATTTTTTCTTCATTTATTTTCCTTCTTTTTTTTCTTCAATAAAAAAAAAATTAAAAAAAAGTTAAATTTGTTAGTGATTGTTTAACTCTTTAGTGATTAACAATAGTAAACCAATGTTTGTTTTATATTTCGGAAAGAGTAAGCAGGTTGGAGCCAAAAAAAGGGCATTCCGTGACTTGACAGCTCTACAAAATGCTGTTTCAACTTCATCTTCAGATGCTGCCAAATCTTATCGATGGGTCCGGGTCTGAGATGTCCGATGTTAATTCTGAAACATGTACAGTTTGTGGCATTGCATACGACAATAGACTAGTCCTTTCCGGGTGCGATGTCACAACTGTCCACGCTTCTTCCACCGTTCGTGCATACGGTCTATTGACCTTTTATTGTTGTCTGAAGAGGAATTTGAAGATCTCGAATTTGTGTGTGACTTTTGTTGAAATACTAAAGTTTCAGTTTTAGTGTATTCTTTTCAGATCGTTTGTTGTTGTTTTATATCTGCGTCGATGAGTTTGCTGATCACTTAAACATTGATTTGTGCGGCCTTTGTAAACTGGATATCATCAGCTTTCAATTAATTCCCATGCTGAACAGGGTAAATATGCTACTCAGTCATTAAATTGCCCAAACCAACCATATAGATTGATCTAAATCACTAAATTAATATTGTTGCTTGTTCTCCATGAGCTATTAGATAAACTCGACTAATCAAATCGGGTTGTTCCACACGCAAACTGAATGACGTCATATGGCAATAGGAAATGCATTTCTGTTTCTGTTTTCAATGCTGTTTTGAAATGTTGACTGTTTATACCGCTAGTGTAATTAAAAAATTGTTTACCATATACATGTATATGTCGTTAAGATTTCTTGATAAAAAGAAACACTGTGCGTATTAATGGTATTTTACCGGTGTATGCGCATGGGACTAAAAGTAACCCGATATCATATCTGTTTATTCTACGTCCGAATAGACCCGAAAGTCTGTCCGAATAGAGACGACATGTCCGTAACGACCCGAACGTGACGACTGTACAATACTGTCACTGGCTCCCGTTTTTAAAATGGTACATTGATGAAAAACATATAGAAAGCTGGAATAAAGTTTAAATGCGTATATTTCTGTGACCTTTGCACTTTTTACAGCGTTGATTGTATTGATTTTTAATTTATACCTTAGGTGTCCGATCTGACCCGAACCCACTCTAAATATTTTTTAAAATAATCACTGCTAATGAAGTTAATAATTGGTAATTCATTTGTTCTTAAGACAAAAATGTATTTTGTACCTCTCAAAATCACTTATACTGCATTAAAGGATTTCAGTGCTGCCTAATTTAAATCAACTATTGCCATTTGTTTACGAATGATATTACAAGACAATGACTTTATAATGAAAACATTTAAGCAAAAATTGAATGAAAAATCTGGCAAATTACATTATATGAAATAAAAAGAAACAATGAAGTGAAGGAAAGCTGTAGATTCTACCTCCGACCCTTGAGGTTACCCAACTGAACACAAATATTTGACTACTTAATGACCCAGCCTTTATAGTGCTGAAAAAGATGACGGGGAGCACGAGGATGATATGCTGATGATAATGAGAGAATTCCAGAAAAAAATCATCCTTACCATCAGGGAATGTATCTAGTTTCCCGTTGACAACTCGACTGTTGGAAGCCGTGTCCGAGATATGCAGCTCACGCGATTCCTCCAGAGTGAGGTTCAACACTCCTATAAGATGTCCGTCCAACTGTTGAAATATAAAGCAGAAGAGATACAATTGATAATTCTTCAATGGTACCAACTTTATACAGGTTGAAAAAAATGGTGAAGATAGGGATCAAACCTGCAACCCTGGCGAAGATCGGGAGTTACAACATGAGGTATAAATGTTTTTATCGAAACTGAGGATTTGTCGAGGTTCCCTTTAAAAACACAACTGAGGCTTTGCTTAACCGGATAGCCATGAGTGATTCTGTTTCTTGAATACTATTGACATTTGTGCATTGACATGTCAACATTTTGCATGTTTATTTACACAATGACGTCATGCAAATGTTGATGTTATCGTCAGTGTTGATGGTCGTGACTTTTATCTCCCACCACACCCCACACCCCGCTGTGTAAGATCACGCCACATTCTTGTGAATGAGTGGATATCCACCATGCAAGAAAATCTGCTGCAAAATCTATTACCTCTATGTAGAGCTTGTATGAAATTTGTTTTCAGTAAGATTCAATTAAAACTTGTGATTACCTCACATACTGGCAATAGCAACTAGTAAGATTTCAATTAAAACTTGTGGTTACCTCACATACTGGTAATAGCAACTAGTAAGATTTCAATTAAAACTTGTGGTTACCTCACATACTGGTAATAGCAACTAGTAAGATTTCAATTAAAACTTGTGGTTACCTCACATACTGGTAATAGCAACTAGTAAGATTTCAATTAAAACTTGTGGTTACCTTACATACTGGTAATAGCAATTCATTGAAACATTGTTTCATTCATGTGCATATTAACTGACCTGGTACGCTGGATTGTGAAGTCCAATCATTTTCAAATCTGTCGACACCCACATATTAGATCCCTGATCAATGATGAAGTTGACGGGTGGAGCAGATCGCAGGATGGAGAACTCGGAGTACTCCACATACATGGTCTGTCCGTTTTGCATGTGTAGATAGCCAGACTTGTCTCCAAGGACAAGGTCAAGGTTCAATGATAATATATTGCTGGTCCCCGGTCCTATCTCAAGCTGGGCCTGAAAAAAACAAAAGTTAAGATGGCTATCACTTCATCAATTTGAATAGCTTAATCATGTTAACAGAGTAATATATTTATAACATCACTGTAAAATTAAACATACTAAGCCTTTATATCATGTCAAAATTTTCTATTTCTGTAAAGGACTAGGTATGATAAGGGACAAAATTGGCCCCCAGTATTGGAAGTTTTAATGCAAAAGTTTTGAATATCTAGTTTAGCTATAAATGAACTGAATCAATATTAAAACTCATTACAAGTACATTTAAAGGCTCTAAATGAGTTTAAGAGCCTCATGAACAAGGCCTTTTCTTTCAAAACATGACATTTTTGTTCATTTTCAGCAGTTTTCGATCAGTTTTTGGTCTTGGAAATACAGAGCACACCCTCAAGCACAGCTGATCTTTTGTTGAGACAGGTACTTGATAGGGATGCATCATCAGCCAAAAAACTGTGTGTGCTCGGAGTTGTGCTCTATTTTTTAGAATCAAAATCTTGCCCAGAAAGGTCCAAAATCTACAAAATATAATAAAATTACCAAAAATGCCATTTTTTGAGACCCTGTTGATTCTTCTAGATAAATAAAATAAATAAAAATATATTTTGAAGATAGAATATTATCAATTTTCTTCAACATGCACAACAGATTATATGTAAATATTGTTTTTTAGCATTTTGAACATATTGGGGGCCAAAATACACCCTTATCATACCTTGTCCTTTAACAATCAACTATTTAAAAATATATATATATTTAAAACAAAACTGACCTTATTATTGAGCAGTAGGTGTTCAAAGTCAAGGTGAGCATTGTTAGTGTTGTACAGACCCTTGGTGGCCAACTCAGCATGGCGAGGGTTACGTTCATTGATCACTACAGCCTTGGGAGGGTACAGGCTCCGACCATCCACATACAGTCTGGAAATGAATTATCACAGTGTTTAACATAAATGATTACAATTAATATAGCAAGATATATACAAACATTGTCAGACATGTACATAATCATAGCTCAACATTCACAGTAAAAACGGAACAATATGAAGCAAGGATATCCCAGAACACTCCAACAGTCACGTGTTTGCTCATTGCTCACATCTACTCAAATAAATCATACACAAATTTCTTGGTTTCATTATAAAAATTGATACATGTATATTGAGTATGATTTTGCTGGAATAATTTAATCCAACACTGTTAGAACCATCCACAAATTTCATACAATATCGTATGTTAGTAAGCATGTTGTAGATACCTGCTCTGATACATCCACTCATCCTTTTTGTCTTCCATGAAAACTGTGCCAGGCCCTCCCATATCCCCTCCACTGGTGCCTGCAGACCCGTATGCCAGTGTTGCCCCTCGATATTCACAAGCATCCCATGTGTGAAGGGCAATCCTTCCACCAGCCCCACCTCCGGCTGAGCCGTAACCGTGACCCCCTATTGCCGATACAGTACCATGCCCTTGTAGCTGACCTGAAAAGGATGAAATGGCATACATGCAATTTTAATTAGTTGGAAAAATGAAAGAACTTTTCAAAAAATATGTCCATAGATTTTTTCTGGAATAGGCTCCCGTGGGTTTTACTGGTCCACTTGCTATTGGTACAAACAACTTGTACTGCTAAAATGTTTGGCACGAGCAACGTGAACAATGAAAATTGATGGTCCGCATGGTTGGTCAACAGTTGACCTACCATGTTCGTACCTACATG
This sequence comes from Cyrtodaria siliqua, assembly GCA_037043455.1. Lineage (NCBI taxonomy): Eukaryota > Metazoa > Mollusca > Bivalvia > Adapedonta > Hiatellidae > Cyrtodaria > Cyrtodaria siliqua. Next base: position 238,121 of record JAWPHD010000539.1, on the reverse strand, counting down.
GAAAATCCTCTCAGACCAACTCCGGACAAGGACTATTATAATACTCTTTGGCATTAAACAACAAATATGTAATGCAATGAAATTACACCAAATCACAGAAACATACAAGCAAGAGATGATACTGACCAGCTTCCACAAACACGGACCCACCGCTGCCACCCCCGCCGCTGGTTCCATCATACACACCACCTGCACCATCAGCCTGTATGTAGCCATCCAGCAGTAACACGGCTGGTACTCGGATCTTCACATTACCACCACCAAGTCCACCAGCAGTTCCACCACCCCGGCTCCCCGTCTCTGATGGCTTATACACGGAACCGTATGCTGTACCACCAGCTGTGGCATTACTGCCAACTGTGATGCAGAACATGTAAATATACAAATAGATAAAATTGCAAAAATTAGATAAATATACATATTTAAGGGGAAAGGGTGAACACTTTCTCCATACCTAAAACTGGAAATGTTAAGTATATCATGGTTGTCAATATGGGCTGATTGTTATGTTTCTACATATATGAAATGATTTGTTAAAGGTAGAAACCCTATAGAGAATTATTTTCTTTCATTCTAAATATGCATTGTACCGTAAATATGTAAATAAATGCTGCAAAGACAAACGAAATAAAATACATTTTATATCAAATGACGTTTTAAAAAACAAAGGTTATCAAAAAGAATAGCCACAACTCAACACAAACCGTTCTTTGCGGTAATGCCTGTCGACAAAACAACCTGATCACATCACAAATACCTTTTTAGTAGTTCAATTAAATATACATGTACAGTATTTTGGATGGAGTCACAATTAGATAATAAACACATGATCAGAACGCTATAGCTTGGTTACTTGTAAAAGATGGTTAAGCTCCGTATGTTATTGAGATCAACCTCGGTTAGATTGCACTTTATCACCCCATACCTCCTCCACCCATGGATGCATGTCCACCACCGGCCCCGACCTTGGCAGCATCCCCATCCTGGTTAGCACGCCCTGTACCCACACAGACAAACTTGGCCAGTGGTTCCAGGTAGAAGTCTGTTGCCAACACCTCAAACGTGTCCGCCTTGAAACTTGAGTCATACTTTATATCCTGTAAATATTTTTATTCTATTTTTTATATTTTTTATGTGTATCTACATGTTCACATAGCAAATGTCACATCTGTTTTATATTAAGAGTATAAAGGAATTGAAAGAATAATTCATTAAAACATAAATTCTTCTTGAATATCCTTTTGAACTGTTATTCCTTGCAACTTAAAGTTTTGGCCTGCATTTTTTTATAACAGCTTTTGACTCGATCTCAATATTTTTTATGGATCTAAATTTAATGCTGGACCCTCCAAACAGGAAACTAAAACAAACTCATAACAAGAATACTGTTTTTAAACTAAAACTACTGTTAAATGTTAAACTGTAATAATAAACCAAACCAGCTGGCTTATTTGCTACAACCTGAACAATTTCTTTAAACTCAGTCAATGAATTTTGCAAATTTGACCAACCAGAATTCCAACTGTTAGCACAAGTGGCATAGGGGGAGGTAACTCCATCACGGCCCTCGCCCCAAGCTCCATGGTTGCAAACTGGAACGAGCCTGCTGTACCCTCGACAAGTTTGCCATCCTTAACGTAACTTGTCTTGGCTTGATTCTGGATACTGATGACACGTCCTGGGACGATTCTGATGTGTCGTACACCAATCACCTCACCATTCCATTTGAGGGCGATCTCGCCGAGCCCAAGGATGTAGATAAGAGGTGAGAGATAGGCTTTGGAGCCGTCGTCGATCCACAGATTGATGGGTAACTTAGTCAGAGACTGGTATTCCTCCAGGTAGCCTATCTGACCTGCCTGTGTAATAATAGGAAACAGACTGGTTATAGAAACTGCTTTTACTGTTTGGGGCACTTTGAGCAAACAAGAAATGTCACCTATAAATGACAAATGCCCCCGAAAATGTTGACTCATTTGACCTTTGACCTTCAAATATGACCTTGGCCTCTGAGGTATGGACTCGATTCTTGCACACGACACACCTTCTCATTGTGGTTAACATTTGTGTTTAGTTTGATTGAAATTACTTCAACCCTTACAAAGTTATGAGAGATGTGACTGTTTTGGGATTGTTCGGATGGAATTGTTTCGGATGGACGGACAAATGGACAGTGCGATTATTATACACCTCCCTTTGGGGGCATAAAAATGGTATCCACAAGTTATATATTATGAGAATTTTCTAAATAAATTGTATATCGTAAAATGCTCTTCTTTTTTTTTAAACAACTGCATATTTTTCCTTGTACAGAGTTTAAATGACTTGATTATTCCAGAAGACACCTAAGTATTATTCTATAATTACCTGCAGATATACCCTGCCTGACTTGTCTCCATAAATTTTATTGGCTGTCAGCTGGCTGCCTTGCCGCTTCAGCTGTAGGGATGCGTTCCTGGTGAGATACACCTCGTCAAAGTAGTACCTTGAACTTTCCGTTCCATTGGAGTCAAGCTCATCAAGGACATATTGGTGGTCCCAGGACCGAGCCATGTTGTCAATGTGTAGTTGCTCATGTTTACGAGATTTCCTGAGTATAAAGTATGAATAATGGAATCATAAATGAAATATCTCAGATACTTTATATTAATAATAATAACACAAAATTTGTATTTTAAAATGTTTTTATTAAAACATTTGCAATATTCGAGATGAGAACAGAATCCAAACAAAACACTGCTGCTGAATTGATGCCAGTCATGAAAATAAAATGTTCAGCAATAGGTTCATAATTAAAATTTACAAAAAATGATAGTTAATTCAGATATAAAAACATGGAAGCAATTTATTATCTACCTTAATTCTCTTTAAGGGATATAATTAAACTGAGGATATAAAAATGTAATAAGTTCCATTTTTAATAGTATTTTACATAATTAATTTAGGACAAATAGAACAAAAGTTATTTAGCAGAGGTCTATTACCTGATGTCATATATATAGACAGACCCGGGCCCTCCTTCTGTGAGGTATTGACCTTTCCCGTCACCTCCTAGGGCCTGGTATGTCCCGTGGAAGTAAACCTGGGTATTCAGATATACAGCAATCCTACCACCAGCACCACCACTGTATCCCGACCCACCCAAGGACTGCAGCAGCCCATGACCTTCTAGGTTGTAGGACCTATTTAAAACAGTCAGTCTTCATTACAAACTCAACAAACGTTCTGATTTTACATGAAGAATCGAAAGCAACCAGAAGCCTGCTCTGAAGGGTATGTTGTTTTTTGTTTTTGTTTTAGTTGTAGTGGTCATATTGGATGCAAGGTTGACAAGGTTTTTATTTTTATATAATAAGACTATTCTTGTGCATTTAAATGAAAATTGCCTAACTATTAATAAGCAGTTTTATTTTTTAACAAAATAGTAAAGATAAACTGAAAAATAAACAAACAATAATGTTCCCCTTCCATCTTAACGAATGATGTTTTATGTCATGCTGACAATAAGCTGGTCATACTGTGCGCAAAAAATGGTTAAAAAGTTTGTTTAAAAATCATGTTCAAATACAAATGTAAAACTATCTACAAATAAACAAGGGGTTATATGATAAGTATAAACACTTTACACTGTTTGTATAATCTGTTAATACAACATACTTTATATAAATGGTGCCACCGCTGCCACCACCAGCGTCTGATCCACCGTGGGAACCATCAACACTCAGTGTTCCATCTACCAACAAGTCTGCTGCAATCTACATAAACAAAACAGACATTTCAATTAAGCCTCGTCTGCTACATCATCTACATTTCAAAAGACCATTGTTACATGTAGGGTTTGTTTGGCAACAGTATATCAGTTATTTAATGGTCGCAAATGTTGTTTAAAGAAACTAACCAGCCAAATAATGGCATAATTACACTACAAAACTGTTTATCAAAACTCTATCCAGGTGTTCAGGTCATATACCGGTAATAATGTATTAGTGCAATTAAAAATATAGGATTTTTCAAAAATACACGTGACTGAATACGTGTAATTCGCTCCAGTTCTGTGGTGTAACCTGGCTGGTTAAAGCCCCAACTGCCATATAAAAGCCAGAAGATGGCACGGGGCATGTTTTATATAAATTATGCATGTTTCACATCAGAGGTTCCTTTTTCAAAATTTTGAATAAACTACTGTAAAATAAATTATGAAAAGTTGCACAAATACACATTTAAACATTTTAAATCAATTGTTGTATATGTTTTTTTAAACAATCATTTGCAAAGTATAGTTTCAAAAAATAATTTAAACCAACTGTCAAACAATTTGAATTTGCCAGGAGGAGCCTATGATTTTATGACCCTTGCTAATACAAAATGTAAACATTTCCCACATGGCTGTGTTTATCAACAAGCGTGCTGCAGCAGATGGCTTCTACTCTGTTTTATCATCAAAACCAGACAATGTAAAGCATCACAATTTAAAGCGGGTTGTCAACAGACCTTCAAAAAGGCACCAGATCTTGATTTTGTGTGATTATAACTGTATAGGAACAGTTTCAATGTTCATTTGTGAAATATCATTGTGATTCAATTCAAATATAGAGTCGGCTGCTTCAGCATGTGCATATAGGACAATGTTTACATCAGCTATTTTAGCTGACAGACAAGCAGTGTGCAGCAGTGGTAATTTGATAGGCCACTCCTACATATATTTACTAAAGGGGCAGTAAATGTTGGGGGTTTAAAACTTTTTATATTGTGTCTATAGAGTTTGGATTCTCAAAATATATATATATTATATATTAATATATATACCTCGTTATCAGTAGGTATAGAAATGGTGTACATCTTCTGTTAAATTTGGCTGTTGTTTGCGGGATAGCTACTTTAATGGTGGCCAATCAAAATACCCGTTCCTAACGCATTCATTGTTTTCAACAAAATGATGTTTTAATATTCAAACAATACTAAAAGTTGATAGCACCCTAAGGAAACCAAACGATCACACAGATTTGTATTTTTTTTTTGATTGCATTAAAAGTGAATAATATTTGCCATGAGGTAAGGAAACATTAGCTTACCTCCAAATGAATGACGCCCCCACCATATCCTCCCTTTGTAGCCTTTCCATCACCGCCCTTGCTGCCTCTGTGTGTGGGGTTGTAGAGGCTACCATAGTAGCCACCACCAGGTACAAGCAGTGAACCATTACTGGCATGGTATCCTACAGTTTAAACAAATATTTATTATAAATCTCAAGAAAAACTATTTAAAGGCCAGTTTGATGTAGTTACTACATAAAATTGAAGGCGTGTCTAGAATGGTAATAAATGTGATCTGTCAGGTCAAACCAGGGTCAGTTCCCTAGAATGTAAACAAGCCTGTATGGTGTATGGGAAAATAGTGGACCATGCAGTTTTGAGATGAATGCATACACACTGTATATTATTGTTCATCAATGATTCTCTGATCTACCTGCACATAATCCCTGTGAGGTGATGATGCAGTATGGTAGATATACATTCATTACATGAAAACACAGTTTTTATAATATTGTATAATTTATAGTTTTATGTGTATTCATAATGTGTGAGCATAAACTATATGGCAAGCTATTTTACTGTTTATTTAATGTTGCAGGTATCTAAAGTAGATATGCAGATATCAGATATTTTATATATTAAAGCAGATATCTCATATACTTGTAGAAAAATATTATTTAAGAAGATATCTTATAAAGTATGTCAGATATCGTCATTAATAAATGAGATATTTGATTTAAATTTGTAATTCAGTTACCTTTTAAACCTTTTGATTCATACTGGTATTCAATAATGTTACATGTATCGCATTCTGCTGTTATATCAAGCGTACATGCAATTACACATATCGCTATATAGGATTTCTTTTTTTAAAAGACGGTAATTGGCAAAATATGTGCTAAAATACTACAAAATAATGTGAAGAAATCCAATTCTTGAACACATCAAATGTATCAATGTACACAATTGCATCTGTTGTAGACTTGGGAAGTCTGATAAATATGAAATCTTATCATAAAGGAGCAATAAACACTAACTTCAGCATCCCTGCTGGAATTCTCCCATACTAATTACCTTCTTTGACCCCTTTGATTAGTTACAGGTCATTATATCTGAACTGGCAAAATTAGTGTGGTTTTTATTCCTAGGAGTGTTTAGGGGGTTTATAAGAAATAGATTTATTGACTGCTTTTACCAATGTAATTTGTATCATGTGTAAAGTGCCTGTTCCCTTTTGGAACTAACTGTGTCAGTGTGAGTGGTCAAGATATCCTGCCAATTTGTATTACACTTGTGGATAACTGTTCTATGTGCATACAATGGCTGAGGAAACTGTGAAATGCTTTACATTGAAATTGACTGAATTGCAGTTCAATACAATCAAACATTTGTTAAAGAATTATGAATGGGATTTTGAAGAATGTATTGTTGGACAAAATAAAATAAATGTGGAATTGATTGAGGAAGATAACATCCAGTCATCTCAGATAGATACTTTTAGTGGAAATAATAATAATGTCAATGATGATTTCGACAACCCTGATCAAAATCCAAATGGACAAAAAATATCAAAAATCATTTTATGGAGATATTTTCATGAAAAAAACATAGTTTTACTTTTTACTTATAAAAAAAAGATAGACTCGGACATTATTTGAAAGAAAACCTAAAACTTACAGAAATAAATAGATAAAAGAAGTGTGCAGAATTCTTCATAAACTCTAGATAACATCTGAGACTGGTGAATACTCTGCATGTTTATCTGATAAGAAGGATGGCTCAATGCTGTGCCCTGGCATGACCCTTTCTGTTTACATTTCCCAGTAGCTACTCTGTTTACATCACATGACCAGGGTCAAAGGTGAAATTTCAAATTAACTGTCATTTTCCTGTTGAAAATTTCGAAAATTTGGAATATAAAATATATAATTATAGTGCTTTGAGGGCAGCTTCAGAAACAGCATATAGTTTGATTAGTAGAGGATGAATTCATGCATCACTGAGAACATTTTTAAAATATGATGCAGTATTTTCAGAAAAAAAAAATAGAAATATATGTCCTGAGTGAAGACAGTCTGAGTTCTATTTGAATTTGAATTGATTGGCATTTTGTGGGCGGAGCTCTCCCTTTTATACTGTAGCCTGGGGTTTAAGTAAAATAACAGATGACGTTGGTGCTCGTGTTCTGAAAAACCTTTGCTATATCATGCAATGGAGATTCTCCATTCAAGAAGAATAAAATGACATCAAATTAAAAATATCATGGATTTTCTTTACTTCTTGAAGTTCTTGAAGTAAGAACTAATTCCTTGCATTACAATGCAGACCTTTAAATACTATAAGAGTGTTCCACGGAACTCTTGTGTCGCCTGCCGTGTGCTTATTTCAGCTTGGTTAGGTTGCAGGTTCAAGTTTTATGGAAAGGGGCATAACTCTGCGAAAATGAAAGTCAGGGTTATTGGACCTGTTTAACAACATTCCTTGGGATTAGATGAAGATGTTTGCTTAGTTTCATGAACATAGGTCAAATATGGTTCATGTTATGGCCAAGGTTAGGTTGCAGGTTAAAGTGTGACGGACAACGACGAACAAAGTGATCCCTAAGTGTCTGCTAGGCTATGCAGGCGACACAACAAATGTTTCCACTAAACAAATTATTGATTTTTTATAAAATGTTACTGTCCACGATAATACATAACTCACCTCCGCCCAATGTTGCATATCCTCCACCAGTTCCGACGACATTTGTTTCTGCTGCACTCCTACCACGTCCTTTCTCCTCATCTAGCGAGTCTAGAGGTCGGTCAATTGCAGATGCCGTCAATGTTGCTCCCGCCTCCAGGTTCAAAGTACCAGCTTTTATTGTTATACTCTCAGCAGAAATGATCGACTGGAAACGTGCATCAATTTTTGCAATCTGGTGTAAAACAGTCTGATCTGGGGCGTGCTTGATTTGTGAGTAACTTCTTAGGTCCACAGTTCCAAACGTAAAAGTTCCGAACGTATCGCCCGTGGACGCTGTATGGGCTTTGTCACCAAAGTAAATTAAAGTTTCAAAGCTGAGAATAAGATCCGATATTCCTGTTAGTGTGCCATTGATATCCATAGACCGAGATTCAGTTTGCAAATCTAAGAATACGCCTTTTCCGTAGACATACATTATAGATGGAAAGTAAATGTCTGACTCAGTATCGCTGATGAAGTTAACTCCAGCCAGAAAAGCATTTCTGACAGACGGGCGGTACTCTGCTCGGAGTTCCTGATTTTGGTGCAGATGCATCAGACCTGTGCCATCGCCGTAAACTTTGTAAATGTCTAAAACCGTGTTCCTTCCATCGTCGGCCATATGGAGGGCAGCATTATTCAGCAGATGCACCTCATCAAAGTAGTGGTAGGTGAAAGTTTCGTCAATGGTGGCGTATTTGCTGTGAGGCCTACCATTATTATCCAACAGTAGTCGTTTATAGACGTTATGAGCGCGAATGTCCTCCAGATATACAGTGCCACCTCCCCCACTCTGAACATCGTTTGACCCCACTCCACCGTACACGATGTAGGATCCATCAAACATCATTTCTAGTGAACAATTTATAGCAACTCGACCAGCTGAACCTGCTCCGTTATTCTGACTCCCATCTCCTCCAATAGCCCTTACAGAACCATACCCTTCAAAATCGTACATTTCAATCCATATACTTCCACCACTGCCAGCCCCGCCAGTAGCCCCAATTTTCACACTTTCACCATCAGCAGAGATTGTTCCATCATTTATAAGTTGATCACCAATTTTGAGATGTATCCATCCACCACCTCTTCCACCAGACTTTGCTCCTGACATAGTCTTATATGTGCCTCTACTCCCCGCTAACACAGGGTTGTATACGGAGTTGTATGATCCACCAGCCACTTCCTTCCCTCCACCTCCTACACCACCATGCCCTGCACCACCGTTGTACCCATTTCCTGGTTTACCAGAACCAATGGTTTCATCCATTGTTTGCGAGTTTGGCCTTAGTCCACTTGAACAGGAAATTACGCTTTCCAACTCCACGTCTATGTTGGTTGATGATATGTTAAAATAGTCTGCATACATCTTGGCTGAGAATTTCAAATTGATGCTTCCCGTTGTCATCTGTGCGCCTGTTTCGGCATCATACTCTACAAAACTTCCTGGTTCCAGCTGGAATATACCAAAGTTAACACTAGATATACTGTCCAAATCTGTTACAGAAAAAGGAACAACTTTGGCATTTGGTCCTATTCGCATCTTACGCCCAGGTCCAACATACAAGTTGATGACCCCACGTAGGATCCCATCCAGATCTAGAGCTACCTCTGCAAGACCTAGAATAGTTGAAGTTTCAGACAAAATAAACTCTCCACCTTTATGCAGCTCAATATTTATCTCCAGTTTGGAGTTGGCTCGTGTATTTGTCAGGGACCTCTCCAGCGTGCCTGTCTGATTGGTCTGTATTCTTATTAACCCAGTTCCATCTCCGTTCACTTTTTTGATATTCAATTTTCTGGCCTTTCCATCTTTAACAACTTGCAGTTTTGCATTTTTGTAGATATCCACAACATCAAACACCAAGTCAAAAGCCGTCTCATCCAGAGTGGTATAATAATCCGTCTGCTTGTTTTCATTGTCAATAATCAGTTTTTCTCCACCGTTGTTAGAGTTGAGATAAATAGATCCTGGTCCTCCATCTCCATGAGTGGCAGGTGACGTACCTCCAGAGGCACTGTACTTACCCTGATATTCATCAGAAGTAATTTTTACAGAAATATGGCCACCGCTGCCTGCCCCTGCTTTGGAATTAGTCACAGATCCTCCTTTGGATTTAATCAAGCCGAGACCTTTCAGGGCTACGTCACAAACGATCAAAATACTACCACCCGCTCCACCACCACCAACGTCAGACTTTCCACCAGATGCTTGAATAATGCCATCAAGTATGAGCTCTTCTAGGTTGATCTTGATGTAGCCTCCGCCATGTGCCCCCTGTCCACCAGATGCTCCTGGAGTCAGTGGAGTGTATATAGTTCCATACGGTACAGAGGCTTGGTTGACTGTAAATCCACTGCCTACTCCACCAGCTGCCGCATGAGCCCCACCATTCATATTAGTTCCGTGTGCTGTAGTTGGTACATTGGGATCATTCACCTTAGCTTTAGCCACGGTGCTCAGAGACGCCTCACGCTCCAGGAGTAGATTTACTGCTGCCAATTTCACAAAGTCGGCTTCAAGAACGACATATCTTTTCATTTCCAGTGTTCCGATTGTCAAATTTAGGCCACCAGAAAATAAAAATCCGGATCCAGCTTTCAGTTTGATTGAGCTCAGAGAGTAACTTCCAGGGGTACTTGTAGGCCTGTATTTACCATCAGCGTAACTGGACGTGTAAGTTGATTCATAGCCTTTTATTATACCACCATCTTCCACGATGAGATCGCTAAAGGTACAGGTGCCCTTCAGGTCAACTGTGACTCCTGCCACAGTAAGTGTTTGGGGCACGTGAAGCACAGCTTTTTCGTCGATCACAAAGTTAACATTTGTCGTGAAGCTGCTAATAACGCCCTCCACAACGGCAGCCCTCACAATCTGGGAGTGGGTCACGTGCAGGGTACCAGTTGATTCACCTCTTATGTCAGCGAGTCTCAACTCTGTATCGGTTGTACCAAATATGGCATTGGCATATCCTGTAATGGACAATTTGAATTGTTAACATGTATAATCGTCAACATAAAAAGGATGTTTCAAGTAGAAATTATGCTTAAGCATATGATACTTCCATATCAATAAACTTAAAAGTAATATGCTCTGCAAGAATAATAGAATTTGAAATGTAAAAGTTAAGTTTGCTAGATATTGCTTTCAAAATAATCAGTTTTGAGTATGGTATTTCTTTGTGCTGACTGAAGAGTCGTAATCCTGCTGCACTTACCGGAGAGTGTAAGTAGGTCATATTCAAACTCGTCCACAGCGCCGCTGATGTAGGCATGGGTCTGTTGCTGCACTGGACTGTCCGTGTCACCCATCACAGTGAGTATGTGGATCAGCTTTGGTGTCTTACCCTCCAGTAAATAGATGGTACCCGGCCCAGCCTTGACTGTGTCCAGGTTATTGTCATTCCCGGCACCGTATGCCTTCATCTCTCCAATGAATGAGTTTCTATTTCAAGAAAGTAATTTTAAAAGATAGATTTGTATAGAAGATATTAGTAAATAAATATATAAAATTCAACACCAACACATTATGTTTATATTTTATTCATCAACGTTTTGGCGCATTGCCTTTTTGAAGATGAATATAAACAATAAATACTGGATGTTACATAACACTGACATGACATTACGCGATGCTAAGCGGAATGTTTTGCAATAGTTATTAGCGTTACTGACATATGATATAATAGTAAATACAAATAATTAACAAATAATGTATGGTACTCAAGTACACATGCAAGTTGTGGACTGGGCAGTCAGACTTAGTAGGCCACATGAAGCTGAGGTCCATATAACATTCCAGGTCTGATTGCTCAGTCCACAACTTTTTTTTTTAAACAAGATACTGAAATACAAGGGATAGGTATAGGAATTATGCTGGTTTAAAGTTAGAACAAACAGAATTAGGAACTAAGTCTTTGGCACACAGATGCTGTTCTCTTTATTTTGGATAGTACATGAAATGCAACATTCACAGAATGCAACCAGCCAAAACAAGTGTTTAGATAACGGAGGTAGTGGTCAGTAAACAAGTGTTTAGTTAACAGAAGTAGTGGTCAGTAAACAAGTGTTTAGATAACAGAGGCAGCAGTCAGTAAACAAGTGTTTAGATAACAGAGGCAGTGGTAAACAAGTGTTTAGATAACAGAGGCAGTGGTCAGTAAACAAGTGTTTAGATAACAGAGGCAGTGGTCAGTAAACAAGTGTTTAGATAACAGAGGCAGTGGTCAGTAAACAAGTGTTTAGATAACAGAGGCAGTGGTCAGTAAACAAGTGTTTAGATAATAACAGAGGCAGTGGTCAGTAAACAGGTGTTTAGATAACAGAGGTAGTGGTCAGTAAGACAGCAGCTTTGTTGAAAAAAGCATCAGTGCTTTATTATTAAACAATATTTATTCATGAAATGTAGTGTAAAATATGTCAAATACTACATGGACAGGATCTGGAAACAAACAAATACTGAAAGGGGGATTTCTTGGAAGGAACAAACACAAACAAAAAAAAGTAGCATAGCCGATTTTTATTGAGTTTTTATTGTTCATGATAGCACCAGCTTAATCGGTATTCTATTTTAAAGTCATAAATATTGGGCAATAACACTAATGATTCACAGCTAACTCACAAAAATTCACCATCGTTATTTCTTCATTAACAGCAATCATATAAATTCTCCTAGCTAGTATTAAATTTAAAAGGCAAACAAACCTTTTCTTTGATGTGCGATGTGAGATTTCTTTTTTAAAGGCTATGAGGAAAAAGATTTGTTTCCTTGTTTGAATGGTGTTTAACATCATTTTTAGCACATGTTAGGCCATATATGACGGTCAACTTTTCTGTGGTAGAACTAGTACTGTATATGTAAGGATGGACACTTTCTCACTTGACAAGTCAAGTTCCCAGTGGGATTCAAACCCACAGCAATGAGAGACAAGGAAGTTTTAGACGCAGCATCTTTACTATCCCAGCCATGGATGCGCTTAAAAGATATTTGTAGGGCTAAGGCTAAGGAACTTAAATTGTTACATGCTGATCAGATACTTACTTGACTGTAACCTTGACCACCATTCTGCCACCAGCACCACCACCGCCATGGCCCAGACCCTGTCCACCATTACTGGTGATCTGTCCATCCCCATACAGTACTGGAGTATATATGTCCACCGTCCCACCACTGCCACCACCTGCATCACTATCCTCTGCTCTGGCACCGTTCACATTGATCACACCTGACAACAAATCAGTAGGCAGAAAACGTAATTATGACCTAATGTAAATCTAGTGGAGATAAGTTGGCAATGTTACAGTGCTGTATATGATTATTTATCACATAACATACGGTATGGGAGTGGAATAACACCATTCTATATTTTCGATTTACCACTACTTATATAAGTATGCAAATAAGCCTAGTAAGCGCTGTCAAAAAAATAATGGATAATGACTATGATTCAATTTCCAATGTTTATGTTGGTTTCGTCTGTTAAAGCGACAGGCAAAATGCAATAAAAGTCGCTATGAGAGTTATGTTATAAATAGAATCTAACATTCGTTCTCATTCATTATTGAATTTATTAAACTCGATAGCAAAAATGACTTGATGCTAGGCAAGAGCCTCGCATTATATCATTTTGCCAACTCGTTTAATAAATTCAATAATGAATGAGTACTCATGTAAGATCCTCTATATATATACCGGTGCTATAGGTTTACACCAGTGGGGGTTATTCCAATACACCATCCAGGGGAACAGTGAGGGTTATTCCAATACACCATCCATGGAAGGCACTCTTGATATTGAATCAGTAGTGTTATTTTTTACTGGTCCTTTGGGACCAACGAGCCCAATATAGGTGGCTTTGAAGTAGAATACCACTTAAGCCGGTGCTAGGGGGCGTGAGAAATGTTGCTTCTTTCATTACTTCTCATGAACAGACTCAATACAACCGAGTCTGCTGCTTTATTCTCTTAATTGTGTTTGTTGCTCTCAAAGGATCACCTTTATCAGTATTTATACACCCATACACGCAAAATTGAGATCACCCACAGACCCACAGATGTTTATTAAATTGCAAGCTTCCTGGGGTCCCAGGTGTTTTAATTGAATAGACCTGATATGTATTCGACAGTCTCCCTTTATTTTGTATTATTTGCTATTTCTTCATTTATATACCTCATAAACAACATCAAGAAGAATCAGGAAAGTGTATGTGTTATATGCAAACAGTTTGGAGTTTTTGATCATTTTCATCAATATATTATGTTACATCAGGTCTATTCCCAGATTGGTTTTTGCATGGAACATTTCATGTATCAGTAATGATGCCCAGATTGTCATATTCGATTCCTACAATTTACACATACTATAATTTGTCAAAATGGAACTTAGCTTCTGGGTTGATAATAATAAACCTCAAGCGCATACTTCTGTAGTTGGGAATCCAACTGAGCAATACTTACCATCCACTGTCAGAGCTGTGTACAGATACAGTTTGAGATATCCACCGCCAGCTCCACCTATCCCTGTGTTGGAGTTACCCCCTCCACTGCCTACTGTGACTGAAAGTCGCGTGTCATCATACACTGCCCCGCCGGCTATGCTAGTGGAGACTGAACCTCCTGGGGCCCCATGACCTGCTCCAGTACCAGTGCCATTTTGCTATTAAAACATTTATATCTGTTAATTTTACGAATTAAGATAACAGGTGGATACTGTTTCACAAACAAAACAATGTCTGTATAATAAGGCAACATGATACTGGTGTTTTAACAGTTCCTGCCAGATACAAGTTATTGTCAGATACCAGTTCCTGCCGATATCATTCCTGCCAGATACCAGTTCCTGTCAGATAACATTTTCTGTCAGATAACAGTCCCTGTCAGATACCAGTTCCTATCAGATATCTGTTCCTGCCAGATATCAGGTCCTGCCAGACACCAATTCCTGACAGATACCAGATCCTGTCATACAACATTTTCTGTCAGATACCAGTTCCTGTCAGATATCAATTCCTGACAGATACCAGTGCCTGTCAGATACCAGTTTCTTTCAGATACTAATTTCTGGCAGATACCAATTTTTGAGAAATACAACTTCCCATCAGATACCAATTCCTGCCAGATATCAGTTCCTGCTAAATTCTGGTTCTGGCCGAATACCAGTTCTTGCCAAATTCCAGTTCCTTCCAATTACCAGTTCCTGCCATATATCAGTTCTTACCCGATATAATTTCCTGCCAAATACCAGTTCTTGCCAGTTAGCAGTATTGCCAGTTTATCATGTTTATAGTTCTTTACATTTTTCACATAAACCTTGCATGTAAAATCTTCAAAATTTGTCATAATGATTGAGTACATGTAAGTGAAAAATAAAGTTGGAAAAATATGGGGATGATAAAACTCAGAGGGAATGAGATAAAGACTTCTATTACCGGTGTATTATCTAAAAGATACATTTCTATCACTTACCATGCTGCCCTTTCCTGGTCCCAACTCGGCACCGGAACCACCTCCCTGTAAGTTCAAGGTCGAACCCGGATGTAAGATCACCTCATTGGCTTTAATATCTAAGCTCTCTCCGAACAAGATGGAACCATAGTGTAACTCCAGTACCGCAAACTCTATTGGCTTCAGTTCTACGGCATCTTTCTTGAATGTCACTTCCGCGTAACTCTCCATAGTGAATTTGGAGAAACTGTACTTGCCCTTTTCCGAGAGGAATGTATGCTGTCCGCTGCTGTTGCAGCACGTCCCTGTACGAGCATTCGCAGACAACACAAGCTTCTGATGGGAGGAGACGATCAGGTTTTGGATGTTCGACAATATTCCTGAAAAAATTAACATATTAGTTATGTCAAGAATGTCATTTTGTCTTAACAAGGGTCACAATTAAGCACAAAACAGGCATATCAAGGGTTCAATGCAACTTGTAGTTACACCAGTGTTGCATTGAACCCCCAATATCTGTAAGAATGCCACCACTAGTTACTTTTCCCATTGACATCATGAATGTGTCAGAAGTGGCAAGTATTCTGGATTAATTAAAAGGACACAACGCAATCTTGCATTTTTTAGAACTTGTGGTGTTCCATTAGTTTTTCTACATATATGTAACCCGCTAGTAACTTGCATATTTGAACACCATTATTTTCATTGAAAAATGAAATGCTAAATCCACACCAAATTGCAGAGATTTTGTTTGTAAAAAAAGGTAAAGTAATATAGAGAATCCTGTTTACATAAATTATGTATTAAAATCTCCATCACGAGTTACAGTGGAATTAGAATCAGTCAACAATTAACAGATTTGATCAATATCATGAAAATGATTAGTCAATTGCACAGCCCATTTTTCTTCTCTTTTTTTCAGAATATCTTTTTCTATGTTGACTGAAAAAGTCATTGTCATAATAATTAATACAAGTGCAGCTGATACAATACAATACTAACAATATGTTGTACAATTCTGAGAATGCAGTGTGGCTATGCATATGTCAGACATACAGCGAATGATGTCTTACCTTCTAGAGTGCTAGATTCTCCCTTCAGTTCCACAGTGGTCGACAGTCGAAGTTCTCCGTCCTCTTTCAGATCAAAACTGCAAGTAATTGAACTAGATTTGCGTTCTGTATCGGCACTGAACACCGTGTTGTCTCCCACAACAATTGTACTGCCTGTGCCACATGTTAGAGACTTGGCCTTGAAATGGAGTTGTTCCGTGAACAGCCACACTTTTGTTTTGTCAAGTATGTGCAGGTTATCAACAGCGAAAACTTTCACACTGGGAAGGTCAATGTAAGTGATGCCGTCAGTTGCTCCACTAGCACAGGAGTTGTCCATGTACAGATAATTCAAAGATCCTGGCGTTCCTGATTTTTGGAAGGTGACAAATGATGTACCGGAGCCACCTGCCTGCCCCTTAACTGAGGAGCCTCCACATAAATCATAGGTTCCAAGATAGTCAAAACTGCCATCAACCTGTACGTGTATCCTGCCACCACCACCTCCTCCACCAGACTCAGACTCGCCACCCTTCACAGAGATTGTGCCATCACCGTCCATATCTCCAGTTACTGCTATCTTAATGGCGCCACCGCTACCACCACCTCCAGTGACATTACCCGTCATGCCGTCAGATCTGATGATCCCATGCACAGTGAGAAGATTAGAAACTTGTAGCTCTAGATAGCCCCCACCGAGACCACCACTATTTGAAACACCCGCACCTCCGGCTGAACCGAATCCAGTTGCTTCATTAATCTTGCCGGTGTACTTGACATTAGGATTCACGCTGTCTGCTGATGAGCCACCAGCTCCACCATGACTTCCACCTGAACCACTGGTCCCTGCTGCACCAATACCATTCCCAGCATTCACCATTCCCCCATCAAGATTCAAAGCTGCTCCATAGGCAACCTCTACAACTGGTGACACAATCTTCAAGTTTCTTGCTGTTACTGTACCGCCATACTTCACATTAAATTCCCCAATCATATTCAGAGTGTACAAGTCCATGCTGTCTAAACTGAGCTCAAGCACTCCATCTGTGCTTACATCAATCTTACTCAGGGACAAGGTTCCTATGGGCTGAAGACTATTGCTGGATAATCCTGACCGACTCTTGGAGTGAATTACAGCCCGACCCCCGGACGACACTGTGAGCTCTCGAACATTTATCACGGTTCCATACAATTCAAGGTTATTCCAGTCTGAGCCAGTTGAATCTTCATCAGTCAGTAGAAGCTTGGCGGGAATTGTTGCAACTCCACCATCTTCAATGACAAGCTTGCACAACAATGCATATGGAGAGAGGGTGCCATACACTTTTGCAATCTCCATAACCTGTCCTGTCTGTACTTTCAGAGTTCCTGTGTGATCCCCTGTAATTGTGTCAATGACAAAAGTTTGTGAAGTACCTTGAAATATAACATAGCCGTAGCCGGTTATTTCCAATTCAGTTAGAGATGTAAGACCGCGGATTTGAGTAACAGCGTTAGTGACCTCATTGTTGTTGTTCACAGTTATCGTGCTGACAGACAACCCTCCAGACAGTTTGTAGCTACGGTAAACAGTTCCTGCTGCTCCAGAAGCCGTTGCTCCAATGCCGCCGAAAGCAGAAACATCACCAAGGAATCCTGACAGAGAAGTAGCCTGCAAGGCTATTCTTCCTCCTCCACCACCTCCATGTGTGTCACTATCACCTCCATTGACAGAGATTAATCCATGTCCCTGTAACATGGCAGCTTGAATAAAGACAGAACCTCCACTGGCACCGCCTGCAGAGTCTGCTTGGCCCTCAACTAATACTGACCCATCAATCTCAACTGTTCCTGAAGCTGTTAACTTAAATATTCCACCACCTCTAGCTGTTGCTGTACCACTCCCATAGTCAGTAGGATTAACAGAAGATCCGTAGCTAGTACCGGGATTACCTCCTCCTTCCCCTCCATAACTTGCTCCCATGGTGGACCCCTTTGCTGCCCCTGTCCCACCAGACAAATCTCCACCTTCACTGGCGCTGAACTCGGCACCATCTTGCATTGTGAAATCTTTTGTTGATATGGTTATTTTTTTCTTAATTCCATCTATGATGAATTTGGAGTCGGAATCCATTTTCATGGTAGTCGTTTCAAATGTCAATTCACTGTGGTCAAAAGCTATCTTGGAGCTGAAGCCCATTTTAAAGATATTAACATCAAATATCCCAACAACTTTTCCAAACTGGCCACCCACTGCCACCTTTGTCTCTGACCATGCCGATAATATCAGAGAACCAATCACCAACTTCCCAGTAGCCACTACTGTTAGTTTTCCATGGTTGCCTATTTTGATGGTGTTTGCCTCGAGTGTTCCAGCTACTGTTAGACTGGGAGCCTCTCCGGACACAATCAGATCTCCCACCGTCACTAGTGTTCCGCCTTGCTTCACGTCTATCTCACAGGAGAAGCCTCTGTGTATGTCACCTGCAAAGAACAAGAGCTTTCAGAAACCTGAGTAGCTATACCATTACGATTATCTGAGGGAGGAGAGTGGAACATGACAAAATCTTAAGAACTAAAAGGGTGTTCCACGGAACACTGTGTCACCTGCCATGTGCTTATTTCAACAAGGTTCGGTCGAAGGTTAAAGTTTTAAAGGGCATACTCTGCCAAAATAAAAGTTACAGTTATTGGACATGTGTAACGACATGCTTAGAGTTGAGATGAAGATGTGTGTAAAGGTTCATGCACATAGGTCAAATACTTTTCAAGTTATGGCCAAGATTTGGTTGCAGGTGACGGATGAATGGACGATGACGAAGGACGACAGATGAAGATGGACAAAGTGCAGGCGACACAAAAAGAGAGAGGAGATGAATCAATTTAAATACTCTAGGGTTTTGTGATGGTATATTAATGTAGAACGAGATCATATTCAGAAATCCCTTGAAGATTCAGTTTGTGCGGTGTGACAATGACTTTTGTCCCATTACCCTGAAAATTATCAGGCATCTGAGAAATTCATAGGACACACACTTACAAAGTTATATATGTAATATGTATAACTTTTTATATTTATCATTGCACCAGTTTGAAGGCAACGTTTGTTCACTGTCACCTCGACCTTTGATCTACCAACTCCAAACCATATGTAATATGTATAACTTTTTATATTTATCATTGCACCAGTTTGAAGGCAAAGTTTATTCACTGTCACCTTGACCTTTGACCTACCAACTCCAAACGCAATAAGTGTACCCACAACCTGAGTATAATCATGTATACAAAGTTCAATTAAGATTGGTTCAATAGTACCGCCTAACACAAACATACCTATTGTTGTAGCAGTGAGGATACTTGTGACTACCAGTCTACAGGGGGACACAGAATCGTCCCTGCCCTGAATCTTTCCAATAGCTATGTCTTTTTCTATGCTCACTGTGGCACCATCCTCAATACTCAGGCTGTCCATGTTGGTCTCTAATGGAGTGCTCTCTGATCCACTGCCTTTAATAATCACTGTTTTTGCACCAGGCGATTCCACATACATTGTTCCTAAAAGAAGTTAAGTGTCAACATCAAGTGTTATCACCAGTGCAGTCCTTTTAAATTTGAAAAATTAAAAACTATTTTTTAAAAGAAGTTTGATTCAGGGCTTGATTCAATTAAAACATACATGAGACCCAAGGAAGGCACTTTTGAAATTGAACACCCACCCTAGATGCAAAACTGTGTTTAAAGAGATGTTTAGATCCATAGATGTTTATTAAATTGCCTTCCTGGGGTCCCGGGTCTGTTTTGATGAAATAGCCAAAGTGATTTATGTTATAATTACAGGGACACTCTATGTATTATTAACCTTTATGAAAGCTTCTTCATTTACTAACAGACTCTGAAAAATCACATTACATCAATACCAGATTAATAACTCAAAAAATGGGGCTAATATTAAAGTTTTGAATGCATTTTGGTTCTTAAGCATTTTATTTAGCATTTAACATATCACATCCTCTTGTTTGTTTTTATCATATAATTCTTACCAGATGATCCTTTCCCTGCGGGGCTGCTACCGGTGCCTCCTTGGGCTGACATGTCACCTGTAAAACTGTAGGTCCCTGACGCCTTCACAGCTATCCTTCCTCCTCCCCCACCTGACATTCCCTCGACTTTCATGTACCCATCACCAGAGATCGTTTTGGCCTGAATCAGTATTGACCCACCACTACCGCCACCTGTTCCGGCACTCATGTCGATGGTACCATCAACCTTGATGCCATTAGATATGACTATCTTTACCTGTCCACCACCTCGTCCCGTAGTTGTTGTGGCGCTAAACGCGTTACTTCCATACTCCATGGGAGATTCAATATTTCCATATATAGATTTTGTATTACCCACACCCATTCCAGCATGTGTTGCCCCTTGAGAAGCCAATGATGGTGCTCCTGGTCCGCCTGTTTCGTGTCCAGTCCCTACGCCAGTTACCAGTCCATTAAACATGATGTTGACATCGTCGGCATTTATGGTTGTAGTAGCCGTTCCATCTGCACTACCCACAAGTTGCAGTTCAGCACCAGGATAAATTGTGATGGTATTAAATGTATGACTTCCTGCCGATAAAGTGCATGACTGTTTACGCTTGAGGACCAGATCGTCATAATCGGAACAATTTACCTTTGTTTCATTGACTGGGCTCACGACACCTAACACAGCGGCACTCAGAGTAAATTTACTTGTATCCAGAGTGAAATCTTTTGTCGTGTTAAAGTACTGCAGTTTCAGTATCACTTTTTCTGAAGTTGTGCCGCAGTATGGGGATCCCTCGAGTTTTCCTTTGTAATCTATAACAAGTGTGTTCAGATCAAGATCTATTGCCGGGCGTGAAATTCTCAATGCACCCTCATCTCTGATAAACATCACTTCTGTGTTGGTGGTAACCTCCCCACAGACATCTAATGACCAATTTTTGTCTATAATCACATTCTTAGGAAGATCTATCTTTCCATTCGGGGCAACATACACATTATTACCAATGCTAAGTTCGGGTTTCACACCGATGGAGGTTGCCCAGTACACAACCACATGTTTCTCCACGATGAATAACGAGTCAGGGTTACTAATAATTGACCCAACCTGAGCATTGAGTGTGGGTAGAGTATTTCTGGAGGGAAAGCCCACACTGGCAGCACCCTGTATTTCAATGAGGTCTATCTTTAGATAGGGTATCGAGATAGGTACAGAAATTATTGTAGTGGCAACAGTTTTGCTATTACTCTTAACCAGGACCTGGAAAAAATTTAAAAAATGTTTTCAACTGCACACTGGTTCATCAGAGTCAAATGATGGAGATCAAGTACAGGTTACATGCAATAAATTTGGGTATCTTTTGAGGGAGTTGGTTAATATTATTAACAAAAAATCCGGATTCACATGTCTCGCCTAACGGGGGCGGGACTTAAAAATAAAAGATAAATGTTGCTTAAATAAAAGTTTGTAAACATTTTAATAACTAAAACCAATGGAGTTTGCAGTTTGCTCAGCTGACATTTAAGTGCATTTACCAAAAAACAAAATGCCAGTCTATAAAAACATAAATAAAATAAAAAATAAAATCATCAGCTCCAAAAAGTAGGTTAAGGTCACAGATGAAATCCATGCATTCAAAAAGATGCACTACCCAAGACACAACTATGTCAAAATAGAATGTTTTGTCTTCCAAAGATTAAGCTATAAACTAGGTTTAAAGCATCTAGTGCATAATTATAGTTCATGAGAAAGTGATGTAAATGTAACAAGTCAAGTTATCTGCCCTTTGCTTGGAGGGTGAAGGTCACATCCACATTTCCTTTTTGACACGTTGTGATGTACATGTACTAACAAAGAAACAACTATAAGCGAAGTTCGAATGGTCTAATGCCTAAAGTTTGTGAGAAAGTGACCTAAACGCAAATGTTGAAAGCACAAATTATTAAGTTATCTGATCCTTGCTTGGAGGGTCAGTCACATCCACATTTGCTTTGTCACATTGCAATATACCACTCAAAATACAACTTTAAGCAAACTTTGAAAGGTCTAGTACAACTTTAAGCAAAGTTTGAAAGGTCCAGTGCATACAGTTTGTGAAAAAGTCACCTAAACGCAAAAGTTGAAGATAAAAGTTATTAAGTTATCTGCCCTTTGCTTGAGGGTCAAGGTCACTTCCACATTTGCTTTGTCACGCTGCGATGTACCACCCAAGATACAACTATAAGCAGTTTGAAAGGTCTAGTGCATACAGTTTGTGAAAAAGTGACAAACGCAAAAGTTGAAGGTAAAAATTATTAAGTTATCTGCCCTTTGCTTGGAGGGTCAAGGTTACTTCCACATTTGCTTTGTCACGTTGCAATGTACCACCCAAGATACAACTATAAGCAAAGTTTGAAAGGTCTAGTGCATACAGTTTGTACGAAAATGACCTAAACGCAAAACTTGAATGTTGATGCCTTTGCCTTCGCCGCCGCCGGAAAAGCAACACCTATGTCTCCTTTCTTCTTCGAAAAGGCGAGACAAAAATAACTATTATTTTAAGCACTTTCTGAAGTGTCTACAAAAGCAGATGCAAAAGGTCGTACAGGAATTGAAGCATGCACAGAACACAGTCACTCAAAAACACATATTAACAACAAAGTACATAACAAAATACAATATTTAAAAGTTAAGAGAGATCACAAACACAAAAGGTTTGAGCATATTAACTACACCCACCTTCCTGTCACGGATGTGCTCAAGGTAGATAACTCCTGCAGCCCCATTTTCACCGCCAACATGTGAGGTACCACCACCATATGCCGTTATATCACTGTCATCAATATAGCCTGTCGTGTATATAATTGCTATCAAACCTCCACCGCCTCCACCAGAAGTCGTTGCAGAGCCACCGTTCACATGAATTTTTCCTTAAATTTACAAAAACACAAGTTTTTTTAATTTTCTGTTTTTCAACCATCTTTTGGTTGCCCTTTTATTCAGCCATCATAGGTGTGTAAAGTTTATATATTGATAAAATACAGTTTGCATATAGTGTATAAAGGTTTGAAAACATCTAAACATATTTTTACTAGTTTCTGTACCAAGTTTGAGTTCACTGCATAAAAGAGAATTATTATCCTGAAACCAAATGTCAGTTTTACTAAAGTGGATCTTGACCACTGATTTCACATGTTAGCTTCAAAGAAATATGATTCTTCTTCTTCGTATAAGTACTAATCCTACCAAATGTGAGTAAATTGAAGAAGCTAGCATAGCCCAGTGGATATCATGGTGGACTTGAAATCCAGAGGACCCAGGTTCAAACCTCACTGGTGCCACTGACTGTGTTCTTAGGCAGACACTTGCCTCGTCCATCAGGTAGGGTTGTAAACAGGGCTGTACCATGTATCGGATTCTGTCCTCCGAGTTTAATTAGGAACCATAGGAATCTATTCATTAGCAAGAGTAGGGCTAGTGGCCGGTTTCTTATGTATCCTTCCCCTCTCTTTGGGGTGGCTCTTAAAAAATGTGTTGATGAGCCATTTGATTAAAACATTTAATTCATTTTAATTGAGTAAACTGGGAGGGGAGCATCATATTCACAAAATTATTGGCAGATAAAATTAACTTTGTAATTATATTAGCAATTGCAGCCTTTTAGCGATATCAGAATGATGACAGATTATCCACCGGTGTTACCGATCTTACCTTCAATCTTTGCCGTGGTACAACTGATTGAGATGCTCCCTCCTGCAGCTCCGCCAAACTGGCCAGCCACTCCATTTGCATCTACACCAGTAGCACTGCCACCACTAGAACATGACAAAATAACATGCATGCATCTACATGTGGCATAAATGAATAACCCTGCAATCATACGGTATTGTTACAGGAACCAGTCTACTACAATAAATCAGTTCAACAGATGGATGCTCCCAGAATACAGGTACCAATGTGAAATTCAATCGGACGAAAATTTAGGAGGTATATTTCAAGGTCTACAAAGTTCTGTAGCTCCGCAAAACCAAAATTCAACTGGAACGTCCTGACAATATGCACTACTAGACATCATTCTAACACTTCCTACCAAGTTTCATGAAAATCAGACGAAAAATGTAGGAGTTGAGCGGAAAAACTTTACATTTGAAAAACTCCAAATTCCCACAACTTGGCCAAAAATCATTCAACCGATCGACCTGATAATATGCGCTACTAAACATCATAATGATCATAATGATACTTCCTGTGAAGTTTCATAGAAATCAGATGAAAAATGTAAGAGTTGAGCAGACAAGCTTTAGATTTAAAAAAACTTCAAAGCCCGGTAACTCCACCAAAAATTATTCCACAATATGCGCTACTAGACATACTGTACTTCCTGTGAAGTGTCATGAAAACTGGATGAAAAACATAGGAGGAGTTGAACGGACAAGCTTTAGATTTGAAAAACTTCAAAGTTCCGTAACTGCCAAAAATCATTTAACTGGAACGTCCTGATAATATGCGTTATTATATATAATTTTATATACATAGTTTTTTTTGGCTGAAAAGCAGTCACGTGAAAGTCATTAGTATGAACTACTGACTTGAAAACGTGTTCAAATGTGTCTAATCTAGTTTAAACCAGACATGTGAGTCAACAGTTCTCTTTTGGGTGAATAATTCTCTTACCGTGTCAATAGTATCTTCCAGACCATTCAAGCGCTTTGTTACCAATGTCAATTATTTACCGTAAACGCTCAAAGACAAAGAATAAAAATTAACAATGGTATATATATTTTATTTTATTTATTCGTATTGTTAAATAAAGAAAACATTGTTTCCATATTAAAAATAAATTACTTATCTTGACACATTTTCTTACTTTTATCTCTATGATTCAAGATAATAAAACAACTATCTACTTCTGTTTCTGTCAACGGTTAAAAATATTCATTCTCGGGAATGACTATTGACCCTCAGCAGTGAACTATTGACCTTGACTGCATCTCAATCAATAGTTCACTGCTTCGGGTCAATAGTCATTCCCGTGGACAAATAGTTTTAACCATTGACCTCCACAGAAGTAGATAGTTGTATACTACTAGACATCATAATGATACTTCCTATGAAGTTCCATGGAAATCAGATGAAAAATGTAAGAGTTGAGCAGACAAGCTTTAGATTTGACAAACTTCAAAGTCCCATAACTTCACCAAAAAGCATTCTACTGGTATGTCCTGATATTATGCGCTACTAGAAATCATCCTGACACTTCCTGTAAAGTGTCATTAAAATCGGATGAAAAACAGGAGGGGCTGGTTGAGTGGCCAAGAAAGCAGGACCGAGAGACATATGGACAGACATGATTGCAACAATGCTCCCCCGAAAATTTTGGTAAGCATAAAAACTGGGAACCTGACTACTTGTCCTTTATGCCTTTAGACCTATTTCAAATGGTGTTGACTAATGCACCGATAGTAAATAACATACAATTCCTATTGTCAGAATGTTCATTTTGTGAATGTTTAAGGTATGCCAACTTTCAATTTTCTAGCAACTCATCATAGTTAAGAGACAAAAGCTTCCAATTTTCCAGCTACCAAAAAGAAAGACAATTTTCTGGCCACTCATTCAATATGAAATATTTCCAGTAAAATTCTCTCCAATGGTTCAAAAATGAAAGAATGGGCATATGTCTGGTGAACATACATCCTTTTTCTCAGATGTGTGTTATTTTAGCCACCTTTACTTTTTTTCATACCAAATACCAGTAACAGGAAACATTTTTTTTTTTCAACTGTTTTTCAATTTGTCAAATTTGTCAAATCCTAGCCTCACAACTAGTCAACAACTAGTCATTTGTAAGCTCAAACAATCACCAGTCAATCCAGTAGTCTCACCGTAACCTGGTTTCACAAGTAGGTGATTAAATAGAAGGCCACACACAGCCTACATGTCGAGCCCTATTATAAAGGTCCAGATTTTTTATTTGACATCAGCAATGTAAATCCCAAGAGATATTAAATTGACATCATTAACAATGGGATGCATGTCGTACCCGAGACAGTACGTTACCTATATTTCCTCGAAAGTAGGTCACAGTGACCCAAAATAGATCACATGTTGTTAGATGCATATAAGGAACATTCTTGTGACGTTTGGTGAAAATCCTGCGAGTAAAAAAGCAAGATATGCATATTGTAGCGGAGACAACACGTGACCTATAATTTGTGGCAAGTAGGTCACAGCAAACCGAAATTTTGCACATGAAGCTAGATTTATATAAGGAACATTTTGGCGAAATTTTGTGAAAATCCTGCAAGAAAGAAGCAAGATATACATTTCCTAGCAGTGAGACTGGACCTGACCTATATTTCATCGAAAGTAGGTGAACCGAAATTGTGCATGTGATGTTGGATCCATATAATGAACATTCTGATGGAGTTTGGTAAAAATCCTGCAAGTAATGAAGAAGATATTAAGAAAAAAGAGGCCCCAGAGGGCCTGTATCGCTCTACTGGTTAGATGGGGTCTGTGGTGGGGAACACATGCAACTAGGCTTGGTACTGATCATTCCGGCCAAGTTTCAGTGAAATTCAGCCATGGGTTCAGGAAAACTAGTCCGGATAAAGTTTGTGTATAAGGGGCCTTAACTCTGTCAAAATCATTCAACCCAAACACGGCGATGATATGCGTAACTAGGATTGGTACTGATCATCCCTGAAAAGTTTCGTTGAAATCCGGCCAGGGGTTCAGGAGAACTAGTCCGGACAAAGTTTGTGTACTAATACATTTAAAATGCCATAACTCCGCCAAAAATCATTCAACCGTAACACGGTGATATGCACATCTAGGCCTGGTACTGATCATCCCTAAAACGTTTTGTTGAAATCTGGCCATGAGTTCAGAAGAGACTAATCTAGACAATGTTTGTATATTAAAACCTTTAAAGGGCTACAACTCCACCAAAAATCATTCAACTTGAACACAGTGATGGTATGCACAACTAGGCTTGATACTGATCAACCTTGCCAAGTTTGTGCACTAAAACCTTTTAAATGGCCATTACTCTGCCAAAATCATTCATCCGGAACATGGTGACGATATGTACAACTAGGCTTGATACTGTTGAAATCTGGCCAAACGAAGGCCCTATCCTTTTAATGAGGCAAAATACAGCATTTTTAACTAAATCAAGGGCCATAACTCTGGTATTACTAATCCAATTTGGCTTGTTTTCGAACCTGTCCAAGCTTTCATTGATATTAGCAATCTGGTAAAGTTCGGCAAAGATCGGATGAAAAATGGAAGTCCTACCATCTTAACGAGGCAAAATACAGCATTTTTAACTAAATCAAGGGCCATAACTCTGGTGTTATTATTATGATCTCACTGGTTTTCGAACTTGTCTGATTACCTTTCGTTGATATTAACAATCTTTGCAAGTTTGGTAAAGATCAAATAATAAATGAAGGTGATACAGTTGTCATAAGGCAGAAAATGGCATTTTTCAGCAAAACAAGGGCCATAACTCTAATGTTTCTGATCAGATCTGTCTGTTTTTTAAAGTTTGGTAAAGCTCAAATGATAAATGCTGTTGCTAGAATGATCACAAGGAAGAAAATGGCATTTTCAGTAAAACAAGGGCCATAACACCGGTGTTACTGATCCGATCTAACTGGTTTTCGAACCTGTCCGAACTTTCATTAATATCATTAACAATCTTTGCAAAGTTTGGTAAAGATCAAATAATAAATGAGAAATTGCTAGAGTGTTCGCAAGGCAGAATATGGCATTTTTCAGCAAATCAAGGGCCATAACTCTGGTGAAACTAATCCGATCTGGCTGGTTTTCAAATTTGCCTGAGCTTTTATTAATATAAAGACCCTGGTAAAGATCCGATTAATAATGACGACCCTATCATGCTCACAAGGCAAAAGTTAACGGACGATGGACGACGACAGACGACTGACAACTCGCCATTCCATGAGCTCTGCTGGCCTTTGGCCAGTGGAGCTAATAAAAATTGAATGCACAGACGAAAGACGCAGTAATGGATGAACAAACTGACACACATACACACGGATGACATTGTGATCGCTAAATCGAGATCCGTAAATGGGTATAACAATAATAAGATATTGATTCGGAAGATACAATAAACTTACTCAGCATTTATCTCCCCCTGAATGTACACCGTATCTTTTGCTTTCAGAACCAGGGCACCTCCTCCGCGAGTCGTGTCACCACCCGATCCAACATCTACGGGTGTTTGGTAAAAGTCATAAGCGGCCCCTCGAATGAACATGCTACCAATGGCCCTGTAGCCACCTCCTTCACCACTGTGTCCAGCCCCATAATTGGCCAGGTAACCTGTCAGGTAGCCAAGCAAAAGCCATAATTTTATTAAACAAGAGCTGTCGGAGAACAGCGCAGCTCGACTATTCGATTTGTCAGAGAATAATAAATGTATAGCTAGTATATACCATCAGAAAACAGGGCTACAACAATGTGGAGTGGGGTTGGGAGCACAACATATCTATGTGTAAGAATTGACCAAAACTACACAGAAATATGTAAAAAAATAAATAAAAATAAACAATTCGAGTTTTGAGTGGGGTGCGGGATGGGGGTGGGAGAGAGGCGGGGAGAGGGGGATTAGGGGTGGCGGGGGGGACGGTGGGGAAGTGGGCAACATGTTTAAGAATTGACAAAAGCAACACAGAAATATGTAAAAAAAATAGAGTTTCCAGTGGGGGTGTGGTGGGGGTGAAGTAATAAGATGCATAATGCTATAACAAATCCCAAACCAAAATTATAGCTATATACATGCTTACATGCAAACCTAGATCTGCCTTTATTGCACATTTTATGGGCCATCACAATTTGGGTTCCATGGGAGCCCAAAATTTGCAGAAGACAAAATTATTTATCCAACCCTTCACAACATACTATAAGGAAACTAATTCCAAAATTTAGTTCAGCTAGGACAAGAAATGTAAGAGATAAACACAGCTTACACGCAAAATTTGATGTGAAACAGACATATTTTAAGGGCTATCAGAATTTGGGTTCCATGGGAGCCCATGGGTTACAGGAACCAAAATTGCTTATGCAACCCTTAAGATAATGCTATAAGGAAGCCCATGAACAATTTTGGTTGTGCTAGGATAAGAAATGTAAGAGATATAGACTTGTAAACACAGCTTACACGCAAACCTTGATGTGGGACACCGACGCCGGGGTGATTACATAAGCTCTCTTATTCTTCGAATAGTCGAGCTAATAAAAAGGGAGATAACGCAGCAAATCTGAAGATCACTGTATAATAAATACGAATCTAGGACAAATGCCCCCCCGGACATCTGCCCCCCTGCTCATTTTTGTATAGGTGGACGTTTGCCCCCTCACGTTTTTGCAAGGGTGGACAAATGCCCCCCTGAACTTTTTACATGGTGGACATTAGCCCCCCTGATATTTTTGCAAGGGTGGACAAATGCCCCCCCGGACATCTGCCCCCCTACTCATTTTTGTATAGGGACAACTCTTAATAAAACAAGCCCCCCCTGTACGAAACTCCCCTTAGATATGTCTTTTGCAGTTTGTCAGTGAACAGAAGTCACTCGCAGATTTCTTGTACACCATGGGACAGTGTATCAGACTCAACTAAAACTGTTCAAGTGTGCTAGTATGACAGTATCGCAGTGAAAATCAACTTTGTATTATAAATGAAAATGATTATATTAGATCAAATGTGCTAATTATTACATGATGTTTTTATATGAAAATATATTATGTGCTATAACATTTAAGAACATCAACAGAAAATGTAAATATTTATTTGATAATGAGTTTTTTATTTGGTTGATTGATGTATGACTCAATTATCTCTAATTATCAAATTAAAGGTCACACTTTTAAAACTTGATTGCAAACATATACTTCCTATAATTGTGTGCATGTAATTAATCTGTTTTTGTTGATCACACTTTTTTTTTTTTATAGCTCTGAATACTTACAAACTGGGAATTACCTGTGAATTATGTGATTATTCTTTTATATGGATTTAATTAGTTTTAAGGTAACTGTAAATACATATTACATGTTATATTGTGCTGCATATATATATTGTTTTGCTGTTTTCCTTATCTGGACATGTTTAATAAAATGTTGAAAATACTGCTTGTTTTACTACAAAAATGAGTAGGGGGGCAGATGTCCGGGGGGGCATTTGTCCACCCTTGCAAAAATATCAGGGGGGCTAATGTCCACCTTGTAAAAAGTTCAGGGGGGCATTTGTCCACCCTTGCAAAAACGTGAGGGGGCAAACGTCCACCTATACAAAAATGAGCAGGGGGGCAGATGTCCGGGGGGGCATTTGTCCGTATACCAATAAATACTACCGTATTTTACCTTGTATAGTACGCAGTTTTTTTGACCACTTTTACGGTTCCCGAAAGGGGGGTGCGTACAATATAAGGAAACAATTAAAAGAACTTTTTTTTCTCTTGCAGAAAATCGATGTCTGAGAAGAAAAACCTTGACGACGAACAGACATCGAAACAGAAAATTGTGAATACCGATAATACACAATTTTTTCGTAATTTACTCGCTTCATATAAGTAATATATTGACTTAATTCGAACTATAAATGAATAAAGTGTATCAAGATGCTTGTTTTGGTATAAATGTTTGCATGTTTGTTGTAAAACTTCAATAAATTGTTTGAAAAATCGTCCCTCGATTTTGTTGTTTATATCGCGTGACGTAATATCACGTGACTTCCAGCTGTTTAGACTGGTACAATGTAGTATTGTTACAGTTCTATTCTATTCTAATATTTTTAGGATTTTATTTAATATTTTATAAAAAAATAATGAAGTTTTTGCTTTATTTTGAAAGACATATTATAGACAGCGTAGAAAGGCAGAATCACCCTACTTTGAAATGGCTATTATTCAATAATGCTTGTGAAAACATGCTTACCGGTACACATTTGATGATTGATAATTGGGCCAAACAAGATCGCACCTCGGCAGTGTGTCCATTGTTAGACAATGATCTCGAATTGATAACAATACAATGTTTGTTTAGTAACTATTTAAAGTTTCATTTTGAGCATGTACCTGTTGTGGTGGCTTCCGATGTTTGCCAATTGGTAATTGTTTACATATCGTCGAGTGATTATACTTGAGTAAGTTTTAGAAGTTGCTATAAAACTGGTAGATAAGACTATAGAAATCATATGTGGTGGCTTCCGATGTTTGCTAATTGGTAATTGTTTACATATCATCGAATGATTATACTTGAGTAAGTTTGAGAAGTTGCTATAAAACTGGTATTCAGACGAGTTCAGGGAGGTATAGTGGACGAATGCGCAGATGCAACAATTCTTCGACAACAGCGACGCTAGTGACGACGATACAGAATTTAAAGGGTTCAGCGGACGTGACTAAACGGCACTTTTTAGAGCCAAAATAAAACAGTACTTTTCAGGGCTACCAATATTCTCGAAAAGGAATATCTCAAATATTGTCAACACAAATAAATAAACACACCCACACCCCTCCCACTAGTTTATTTTACCACTATTACTACAATAAATCACAGTCTGAATATGCGTTAAACAAATGAAAATGAAAAGCTTCTTCTGTTCATGTTTCTTAACCAATGACTTCACCTTTATCTGAAAAAGAAAGCATAATATTTTGATGCGTACTATACACGGAAACAACTTTTTTACCCCCGTTTTGACCTCCGAGAAGGGGGTGCGTATTATACACGGGTGCGTACTATACAAGGTAAAATACGATAATAAACTAATGATAACACTCAACAATACCACTGGAAATCGGAATGGATTTAGAAACCCTTGTTCAAACTCTGTTTATTATAACAAACACAGCAATTTGAAATATGACACCTAAAGCTGCCAACATTTAATACTTTAGTTTGGGAAAATATCAAAATTATATAAAAAGTAAAAAGTTCTAATATTCACTAAAATAGAGGAATGCCAATACAGCTAATGCAGCAATACATACCAGGGCCAGACTTTAGATCTCCTCTCTCACTAAGGTCAATTACCCCACCCTCTTCTATAGTAGCCGACGTAGTCTCTATCAGAAGTTTGGCCGCCTTAATACGACCCGTGGGGGCGATATATAGGATGTCAATGGCTAGATGGTACTGTATGTCCTCTGTCAGTTGTAGTACCCCACCCGCCATCAGGTTAACTCTGGAGATGGTGAATTTACCAGCCTTTGTGTTACCCTGTGTTATTCAAAACATTTTTAATCAAGTCATTAATGATTATCTCTGGTTTTATAACAATAAGAAAATGATATAAAAAATTCAAAATAAATACCTTGTAGTAATGTACCGGTAGTAACAATGTTTTTTTCTTTATAAAAGTGGTACCAAAAAACGGTACCATTCCCAATTGCAATGGTTATGTTTTTCTCACAACTTGAGTGGAAAAATTTCAATTTAAAAAAAAAGAAAAAAAAAAGAAATATTTTAGAGCGGAACTTTCAACAGAAAAAGGCAGAAAATATTGGGATTTGTCGATGAGCGAAATAAATCCTATTATTTATGTGTAATTGATAGTTTTCATAAAATATTTGGCCACCCAGCTTATTGTGTGTCTGGCCACGCTGTTTTAGGTTTATTAATGAGTGTAAATTGTACGCTACACCAATTATTCTGTCTTTTTATTTTGCGGCCATTTTCAGCAGGTAGTATTAGATATTCGGAAAACTAATTTGGAAACTATAGCATGTATCGTGGTCATTGATGCAAAATACCCTCCCTCCCGTACCCTCATTTTTATTACCTATTCATATTGTCCATCTGTTTTGCTTTGCCAGTTTTATATTATTTCAGTTGCATTGCCCTAGAAATGGTGGTTTGGCATGGTGTATCCTAATACAGATGTTGAAGTCCTAAGAATATCAATCATACCGTCGTGGCATCAGCGGTGGATACTCATTGAAGGAAAGCAACTAAATTTTAAATATCTGACTTTGTGAACATCTGATCCAAGGGTTCACTGAGAACAGTTTCCATTCACTTCAAAACTTGGTCGAAGCTATGACCATTTTTCAAATTGTTTTAAATATTGTGATATGCACATTATGTTTCTTGTTATATTATGCTGAATCTTGATGGCCATCTAATTCCAATAAATATAAACTAAGTTCAGTATTGCATCTATTTCATAGCCCATCTTCAATAAATACTTTAAGGGGAAGGAAATAAAATTCTACAAGAGAATGTGAACATGGTTATGTGAACATATAATATTGCTTTTGTTTGAAAAAGAAGTAAAAGGGTGAAAAAAATCGCCGAGTGTTGTCTGCTTTTTATACGCAGGCTTCATAACCGCTGCTCCCAACTAAATTCCATTATGTTTATTTCGCTCTTCGGGGCATTTCATTTTATTAGATACTGGGACCATACGCCGTACGACATGGGGAAGACGTCAACTCCATGTCCACCGCCGTATGCATGCCATCTTTGGGATGGTTAAAATTTTGTGCTGTTGATTTTATGAATATTGAGTTCTGCTCAACCCGGGGCTAGAGGGCGTGAGCGGTGGCTAGAATATTTCACTACCGCTCATGAACAGTCTCAATCAAACCGAGACTGCAATATTTCGTATGTGTCGTGCTCGGCCGTTTCCAAAGGTCCATTATCATACTCTTTTTTTACATTTACTTATTTGCTAAAAGTGAACTGGCTATAACTAACAAAATGTTAACCAATCAAAACTCAAAAACATTTTTTGCAGTATGACAATTTCTGAAATCCCACCTGTGTTTTGCCAGTACGTGACAGGAATAAACTAGACTTGATTAGTGAAAGATCTGTCAGCCCCTCCACTGTGCCATAGACTTCATTTTCTGCATTGAACCATTTAACGTTCGACGGCATTTTTAGTAAACCGTTATTATACACAACCACATTGGCAGGAAAGTACAGGTCAATTGCTCTGGAAAATAAGGAAATACATGTCAATCATTCTGAAATATGGAAATACATGTACACGTCAATTATTCAGAAAAACATGGAAATACAGGTCGCTCTGAAAAACAGGAAAATACAGGTCAATGGTTCTGGACAACAGGAAAACACAGGTCAATCAATGGCTCTGGAAAATAGGAAAATACAGGTTAATGGCTCTAGTAATTACTTTGTATGGTGTTTTAAGTCATTTTCAACACATGCAAGGTTATATATGACGGTCGATTTTTTGTGGTGGAGGCAGACCACCCACTTTTACTGGGTAGAACCAGTACTGTCATCTCCTTCTGGTAAATACAGAAATAGAGGTCAATGGCTCTATAAAACAGGGAAATACAATTCAATGGCTCTATAAAACAGGGAATACAGGTCAACTGCATTGGAAGACAGGGATATACAGGTCTATCGCTCTGGTAAATTGGTAAATACAGGTCAATGGCTCTATAAAACAGAGAAATACAGGTCAATGGCTCTACAAAACAGGAAAATACATGTCAATGGCTCTATAAAACAGGGAATACAGGTCAACTGCACTGGAAGACAGGAAAATATAGGTATATCGCTCTGGAAAATAAGGAAATACAAGTCAATCGCTCTGGAAAATAGGGAAATACAGGTTGATTGCTCTGGAAAATATGGAAATACAGGTCTATCACTCTGGAAAATAGAAAATACAGGTCAATTATGCCGAAAAACAGGAAAATACAGGTCAACGGATCAAATAAAATAAAATACAAGTGTTATGGCTTGAAAACTCCAGGAAATGCAGGTCAATTGCTCTGGAAACAGGGAAATAAAGGTCAATTGCTTTGGAAAACAGGGAAATACAGGTCAATTGCACTGGAAAATAGGAAAATACAGGCCAATAGCTTTCGAAAACTGGGAAATACATGTCTATCATTCTGGAAAATAGGGAAATAAAGGTCAACTGCTTTGGACAACAGGGAAATACAGGTCATTCGCTATGGAAAACAGGGAAATACAGGTCTACAGCTCTGGAAACAGGGAAATACAGGTCAACTGCTCTGGAAAACAGGGAAATACAGGTCAATCGCTCTGAAAAATAGGGAAATACAGGTCAATGGCTTTGGACAACAGGGAAATACAGGTCGATTGTTCTAAAAAAAGGGAAATACAGGTCAATCCCTCTGGAAAACAGGAAAATACAGGTCAATAGCTCCGGAAAATTGGGAAATACATGTCTATAGTTATGGAAAACAGGGAAATACAGGTCAATCCCTTTGGAAAACAGGGAAATGCAGGTCCATCACTCTGGAAAATAGGGATATACAGGTCAATGGCTTTGGACAACAGGGAAATACAGGTCAATCCCTCTGGAAAACAGGAAAATACAGGTCAATAGGTCCGGAAAACTGGGAAATACATGTCTATCATTCTGGAAAATAGGGAAATACAGGTCAATCGCTCTGGAAAACATGAATATACAGGTCAATCGCTCTGGAAAACAGGGAAATACAGGTCAATCACTGTGGAAAACACAGAACTACAGGTCAAATGCTCTGGAAAACAGGAAACTATTGGTCAATCACACTGCAAACAGAAACATATTAGTCAAAAAAGAAATTACTGGTCAAATGCACTAGTAATAAAGATAATACATGCTTTATATAAAAGATGGCCAACCTGATAGTGAAAATCTGATACTGCCCAACATGGATAGTTCCAAGCTTGTTGCCATCATTCACAAATCCATCACCGTAGAATCCCTCTGTGGTGAAGCTGTGTATCACGCTGAAACTATTGCTGGGTTCCAGGGCTAAGTGGGCTCCATTGTACAGGTATAGCTGGTCTACAGTCAGGGAACCAGAGTCTGGAAACATGAGCCACGTGCGACCACAGTCCTCAGTCTTGATGCCAGTAAGGTCAAAAGTGGAAATCTTCTTCTACAAAATACATACAGGATTCTTGTCTGTAACAGTTGAACTTTACAAAGGTGGTACAGTAAAACCTGACTTATCCAAAGATCAGTGGTACCAGAAACGTGTCAGGGATGTGGTTTTTTAGAATCCATCAAGAGTATCCATGTGAGATAGGGAATGTCAGAGTTGTAACTAGGGATGAGGGTCTGCCGAGTTCCTGGTTGCAATTATGATCCCGAGCATGAGATTTACCTATCTCACATGGATAAACTCATGACGGATTATTCTTCTTCCATTAAGTGCTTAGTACAGGCATACTTCAATGACTGTATTTAATTTAACCCTAGAAAAAAGGCAACGTCACATGTCATAAGATTATAAGAATCCGGTGAAGATAGGGAATTTTTTTGGTACAATGTAGTGATTGTTCTATAGTTGATGACCTACATTTATTATAACACATGAACATTTATGTTTCAACACCAATACTTAAGACATTATTTTATGATTTATTTTAAATCCAAAACAATATTTAAATTGATTTATTATATGCGCATGTATATATGACGCATTTTTTTAACTGGGATCCATATTTAACTATCAGATGTTCATACGAATGTAACTACTTATGCAACTAGAATGTGATGTAGCATTCCATTTGTTAACATCGCGAATTATAGACTGTAAAACACCCAATTTCCTGGCTGGAAAGAACATGACAACCTATAATGATACAACAAACAATGTCACTGCATTGATAGCATTAACTTAATGGCCACTCTCTTGAATTGACAGAGAAAAAACAAACTATCCACTAAAGGGTCGCCAAAAACCAAATTCTTAGACCATAAAAGTCTCATGAAATCCCAGATTTAAAATCATTGCATGGATATCTCTTAAACGTATAATCACATTCATGTTTTAGTTAACGAAAAAAATGTCATTTTGAGGAGTGAACGTGTAACTTTTTTCATTTTGAGGAGTGGACGTGGAACTATTGTCATTTGAGGAGTGAACATGGAACTATTGTCATTTTGAGGAGTGGACGTGAAACTATTGACATTTTGAGGAGTGAACGTGGAACTATTGCCATTTTGAGGAGTGAAGGTGGAACTATTGTCATTTTGAGGAGTGGAAGTGGAACTATTGTCATTTTGAGGAGTGAGCGTGGAACTATTGTCATTTTGAGGAGTGGACATGGAACTATTGTCATTTTGAGTAGTGAACATGGAACTATTGCCATTTTGAGGAGTGAACGTGAACTATTGTCATTTTGAGGAGTGAATGTGGAACTATTGTCATTTTGAGGAGTGAACGTGGAACTATTGTCATTTTGAGGAGTGAATGTGGAACTGTTGTCATTCTAAGGAGTGAATGTGGAACTATTGTCATTTTGAGGAGTGAACGTGGAACTATTGTCATTTTGAGGAGTGAACGTGGAACTATTGTCATTTTGAGGAGTGAACGTGGAACTATTGTCATTTTGAGGAAGGAGTGAACGTGGAACTGTTGCCATTTTGAGGAGTGAATGCGGAACTATAGTCATTTTGAGGAGTGAACGTGGAACTATTGTCATTTTGAGGAGTGGAAGTGGAACTATTGTCATTTTGAGGAGTGAGCGTGGAACTATTGTCATTTTGAGGAGTGGACATGGAACTATTGTCATTTTGAGTAGTGAACATGGAACTATTGCCATTTTGAGGAGTGAACGTGAACTATTGTCATTTTGAGGAGTGAATGTGGAACTATTGTCATTTTGAGGAGTGAACGTGGAACTATTGTCATTTTGAGGAGTGAATGTGGAACTGTTGTCATTCTAAGGAGTGAATGTGGAACTATTGTCATTTTGAGGAGTGGACGTGGAACTATTGTCATTTTGAGGAGTGAACGTGGAACTATTGTCATTTTGAGGAGTGAACGTGGAACTATTGTCATTTTGAGGAAGGAGTGAACGTGGAACTGTTGCCATTTTGAGGAGTGAACGTGGAACTATTGTCATTTTGAGGAGTGAACGTGGAACTATTGTCATTTTGAGGAAGGAGTGAACGTGGAACTGTTGCCATTTTGAGGAGTGAATGCGGAACTATTGTCATTTTGAGGAGTGAATGTGGAACTATTGTCATTTTGTTAACAAAGAACAAGATACAATAGTGTTGTCATTTCCATTTTGTTTAAAAATGATCCTTCCTGCATGTTCCTCTGTTGGCATGGAAATCTCAGATACAAACACATTGCATCATGTAGAGCTATCCATACACCTACACAATACAGCAGTTGGTATGTAATCCTGCAGGTGTCTTGTATCGGCTTGGATTCAATCACAGTTCTCTATCGGGAATCCAGCATCAGAAAAGCACTTCACAATTGTGAATGCCTTTCTACAATGCCGTGGTTCATTGGAAGATGACAAATTGATGGATGCATCTTGACAGAGACCAGTCACAGAAGCTCCATGGAAAGGATCTTTATAAGAATTCTGCTTTCGTTTCAATCCATTTATTATTCTATGTAACATTTGTATAGTAAGTTATCTTTAAAATTAAATCTTTAAACCAAAGCTCACCTGAATCTTTACTCAACAAATATTTCCTGATAACTAACCTTTATTGTATTGGGTACATTATTGTCCACTATGAGTTTAGTCTTGGTGCCAGTGTTGACATATATTGTACCAGCACCCCCATAGCTGTGTGAAGATGGGCCACCGTATGCCTGGTATTTGCCGGTAAATTCTGACACGGAATATGTCACAGCCACACGACCACCTGCACCACCTCCCGAGGTTGAAGAACCTGGTAAAGAACAGTAAAAGACAGTTTTATGACGACAGAAATTTGTAAAGCCTTATGTTTAACATAAAAAAATGTGCCGAGGCACAAACCCCTTGAATTTAGTGCATTAATAATTAAATTAAAATACATGTGTAGTTATAAATTTCATATTAGTTAGAGGCTATGAAGTGAAATTTTAACAATTAAGAAACCCGGCACGTTCGCGCTTCTACTTAATCCGCCTCCTTGTGTCCAAACAAGCGCGTGCCATTTAGTAAGCGATTACTTAATGATTAAATGGTTAAAATTTCTCACCGTCTGATTGGAGGAAAAAGTAGGGCAAGCATTAAATTTATTTAGCATATCTGTAAGTATTTAACAGAAACAAAGTATGATTATCTTCTACAACAACTTATATAACGATACCTCTGCCTCCATTGGCTCTTATTTTGCCCTTGCCGTGAAACTGGACAGTGTTGAGAAGAACGCTTCCTCCACTTGCCCCACCCGCTAGATTTGTCCCATCTTGACCATTAGAGCTGATATAACCTGTAGCAAAGTAAATATATGCTCAAACTATATAAAAACATTGATCACGATGAGGTGTATCATCATTCACCAGTGATCATTGCCAGATTTATCATCACTCACCAGTGATCGTAGCAAGATCTATGATCACTCACTATTTATCACAGCAAGATTTATTATCACTCACCTGTGATCACAGCAAGATTTATGATCACTCAACATTGAACACAGCAATATTTATGATCACTCACCATTGATCAAAGCAAGATTTATGATCACTCACCATTTATCACAGCAATATGTATCATCACTCACCACTGATCACAGCAAGATTTATGATCACTGACCATTGATCAAA
This sequence comes from Cyrtodaria siliqua, assembly GCA_037043455.1. Lineage (NCBI taxonomy): Eukaryota > Metazoa > Mollusca > Bivalvia > Adapedonta > Hiatellidae > Cyrtodaria > Cyrtodaria siliqua. The sequence continues at coordinate 198,335 of JAWPHD010000539.1, read as the reverse complement.
GCAAGATTTATCATCATTCACCATTGATCATAGCACAATTTATGATTACTCACCATTTATCACAGCAAGATTTATTATCACTCACCACTGATCACAGCAAAATTTATAATAACTCATCATTGATCACAGCAAGATTTATGATCACCCACCAGTGATCACAGCAAGATTTATGATCACTCACCATTGATCACAGCCATATTTATGATCACTCACCATTGATCAAAGCAAGATTTATAATCACTCACCATTGATCACAGCAATATTTATCATCACTCACCACTGATCACAGCAGGATTTATGATCCATTGATCAAAGCAAGATTTATCATCACTCACCACTGATCACAGCAATATTTATGATCACTCAGAATTGATCACAGCAAGATTTATGATCCATTCATCACAGCAATATTTATCATAGCAAGATTTATGATCCATTGATCACAGCAATATTTATCATCACTCACCATTGATCACAGCAAGATTTATGATCACTCTCCATAGATCACAGCAAGATTTATGATCAATCACCATTGATCAAAGCAATATTTATCATCACTCACCATTGATCACAGTAATATTTATCATCACTCACCACTGATCACAGCAGGATTTATGATCCATTGATCAAAGCAAGATTTATCATCACTCACCACTGATCACAGCAATATTTATGATCACTCAGAATTGATCACAGCAAGATTTATGATCCATTCATCACAGCAATATTTATCATAGCAAGATTTATGATCCATTGATCACAGCAATATTTATCATCACTCACCATTGATCACAGCAAGATTTATGATCACTCTCCATAGATCACAGCAAGATTTATGATCAATCACCATTGATCAAAGCAATATTTATCATCACTCACCATTGATCACAGCAAGATTTATTATCACACACCATTAATCACAGCAATATTTATCATCAATCACCATTGATCACAGCAAGATCTATGATCACTCACCATTGATCAAAGCAAGATTTATGATCACTCACCATTGATCAAAGCAAGACTTAAAATCACTCACCATTGATCATAGCAAGATTTATGATCACTCACCACTGATCATAGCGAGATTTATCATCACTCACCATTGACCATAGCAAGATTGATCATCACTCACCACTGATCATAGCAAGATGTATCATCACTCACCATTGATCATTGCAAGAGTTATTATCACTCACCACTGATCATAGCTAGATTTATCATCACTCATCACTGATCACAAGATTTATGATCACTCACCATTGATCAAAGCAAGATTTATGATCACTTACCATTGATCAAAGGAAGATTTATTATCACCCGCCATTGATCATAGCGAGATTTATCATCACTCACCATTGATCATAGCAAGATGTATCAATCCTCACCATTGATCAAAGCAAGATTTAAAATCACTCACCATTGATCATAGCAAGATTTATGATCACTCACCACTGATCATAGCGAGATTTATCATCACTCACCATTGACCATAGCAAGATTCATCATTCACCACTGATCATAGCAAGATGTATCAATCCTCACCATTGATCATTGCAAGATTTATTATCACTCATTACTAATATTATTTAGATTCATCATCACTCACCATTGATCATAGCAAAATTTATCATTACTCAACCATTGATCATAGCAAAATTTATCATCACTCAACCATTGATCATAGCAAGATTTAAAATCACTCACCATTGATCATAGCAAGATGTATTTTCACTCAACCACTGATCATAGCAAGATGTATTTTCACTCAACCACTGATCATAGCAAGATTTATTTTCACTCAACCATTGATCATAGCAAGATTTATTTTCACTCAACCATTGATCAAAGCAAGATTTATAATCACTCACCATTGATCAAAGCAAGATTTATTATCACAGACCATTGATCACAGCAAGATGTATCAACACTCACCAGTGATCATAGCAAGATTTATTATCACTCATCAATGAATTTGTCATCATTTACTATTAATGAAAGCAAGACTGATCATTACTTACCATTGATAGTTGCAAGGTTTGACACATCAAACTTCAACACACCGCCACCAATGACTTTAAAATCATTTTCAAAGTCCTTGTACATGCCATTGCTGCCTGGAACACTGGGCGTGGTGACGCTGCCATAGAACATGCCCCCACTGCCACTGTTGATATTGTTCTTATTGTAACTCCTGCCACCTTGCCCACCATGGCCAGCACCACTACCCAGGTTACCGACGCCTGCACCTCCATCTGTGTTTACAGCCTAGAATATAAACATTGTCATTAATTATTAATAAATTTATTGTAAGTAAGTTGTTAAGGTAAACGTTTGAATATGCAATAAATGAAATGTACTAAGCATCAGATCATTGTCTTTAAAAAAAAAAAAATATAGTTTAACAATATTTACAAAAAAGTAATGTCTAAAACTAGCATAAATATCGATTTAATATGGTATACTACTACATTGTATGTGACATTAAATGGAAAATGTATTAAATTATTGATTCAAAAATAAAGAATACAGCAAACATAACTTCATAAAAGTGACTTTTATAATGTATCGGATACATAAGGTAAATGCTAGAGTAAATTTATTTTAACAAGTTTCGCTCATGCTAGTCTCAAATATAGCTATATCGCAGGACTTTCTTGTTGTTTTTGAGATATAAGGGAAGTTTTAAAAGTAGCGGGTGATTTATATTTCTTCCTTTTGTTGTATTGGGCACTGTTAAAAGTAGCTGTCCAAAGTAGGAGGGTAAGCATAAACAACACCATCTAGAGTTTGTTACCATATTATCTGCTACGAGAATAAATCACCCGCCTACCAGCTATTACAGACAGCCCTGTCATAGTGTTTTGTTACCATATTATCTGCTATGATGTAGGCCGAGTCCTCCACGGTGAGTGTGACAGCTGCAATGTGCAGGTTGTCTGCCATAACTCGACCCCCACTTTGAACAGTGAAGTTGGTTCCAATCAGCTTCATGCCTTTCCCGTCCGTATCTATCACCAAGGTACCACCACCCTGCACCACTACTGATTTAAATGTCAATTCAGATCCACCAGTCGGTCTGCAGTACAAAGCAAACAAACATAATTATACCTCAGTACCGCAGAATTGAATGTCTCACCTACACTGTGCTTTCACACACATGAAAGATGTATAAATAACTCAACATTTGGTTGATCTTCTGAATGTCATTCGAGGAGAAAAGAACTAGGTGACCTAAATGCAACACTTGAATGTAAATTTATTATCTGCCCATTTTCTTCCACAAAGTGAGACAAAAAATTACTTAAAATGATAATTTGAGCTCATAAAAATTCAGTTCTAAATACGAAAGTTTAAAATGATTAAAATCATGTTGTCATTTTACTGTGAGTAGTGCATTATTACATCCATTTCATTTGCGACTTGTGATATTGTCCTGTAGTCAATATCTTGAAATATTGACTGCCTCATGGTGCTATGTTGTACAATGAAAATGGAAGGCAATCATATTATAATATAGTCTATCCTCCAGGTCCATACAAGAATCAGAGGATGCTATTTATTAGAATAAGATAATTGCATTTTCCTCCGTATCCACCCCCTCTCTGCTGTCTGAAATTAAATATTAATTTCTATGGTTCTTTTACATGCCTAGAGGATTTCCTCCGATGCTCAGAGAATGCCCATAAACACACAACAAAACTCATTGAAAGCCGAAAGGCTTAAACCCGGATCCTCTGGACATCAAGTCCACCATGCAATCTACTGGTCCAGGCCTGCCTTTTGGAACTGAATCTAAATAATTTGTTGATGAGCTGTTAACCAACAATTAAAACCTTCAGCAAAAAAAAAGAAAACGAAAACTGTAGAATGGGTCCAAGCAGCAGTATGAAGTGACTCTACCTTAGTACTATTTTTCCATTTGGTCCAATGACAAGATTTTCTACCCCACTCAGCTGGCCATCATTCTCTATGGTTATGCCAGTAACTTTGAGTTTCTCTTCTGCCTTCATCACACCATCCTCGTATACCTTCATACCAAACTGCAACTCTGGACTGTCGTCTGGCAGACTGGCTTCGAATTCCTGATAGGGTCCTGTTTTCAAAGTGTAAACATACTTAAAGCATATTATCTACTGCTTTGGTTATTTTTTAACCTCTCCCACACCAGACACATGAAAAAAGGACACGTGTGTAAACGAGTATGATAATGGACCTTTGGAAACGGCCGAGCACGACACATACGAAATATTGCAGTCTCGGTTAACTTGGTTAGTAATATCAGAACAAAACTGAAGTTGTACGAGTGTGAAATTGTTTATCTAGTGATCACCATGGCCTTGACCTTGGACTTCAAACTACATAACCACCTTCTTAATTTCAGACAGAGATGAAGGAAATATAAATTGAACTCAGATGTTAAATGCAGAAACCAATTTCTTTTTTCTGTGACTCACAATTTGACCGAAATCATTCATCTTTTATTGTCAACCCTTGTATGAAGACATGCAGAAAAGAACTGATTTCTTTAGATCTTAAAATAAAGTCATGACGAAAATGTGTAATTGCTTCTGCTCATCTATACCTATATGCCATATGCCTGACTTGTCTCCGCTGGTCCTCTGTACGGTGGCATTCTGAAGGAAGGTTTCACCTGCCTTCTTGTACAGAGCCAGCTGCGCTTGTCCACTTAGATGTACCTCCTGTAATAAATATACAAAATAATTCATAAACAAGCTGGTTCTCAAATTATTTCATTATAAACAAATTCAAGAACAACATTCAAATTAAATACTATTCATTATACTTTATAAACAGTCCCAAACCAAGATTTTGTGATTTATTAAAAATTCTCAGCAAATGATGTAGAAATAATAATCTCTCTTTTATTGACAGCATGACTCAATGTTACAATTCGTTAATTTCTTTCAGAGTTAACAGTTTTAATGCTTTTGTAAGTCTCAATACATATTTTAATTCCTTCTCAAGAAAAGACTCACACATAGCAACCATCTGATTATTTCTGATTAGAAAAAACAAAAGACTTTTTCCTCTACGTTTTCCCCCTAATGCTTTAATGTTTCGTAAACCTGAGAGACATTTATAGACAAACAAGAAAATAAAGTTTTGTTGACTTGTTTTGAACCTCAATATTTGCATACTTAGACAGTGAACATGAAACGTGCATCTTGTTCTTTATTTATATACAGTTACAATAGTTCTGCCAACATCCCTCAATTATATACAGTTACCATAGTTCTGCCAACACCCCTCAATTATATACAGTTACAATAGTTCTGCCAACACTCCTCAATTATATACAGTTACAATAGTTCTGCCAACACTCCTCAATTATATACAGTTACAATAGTTCTGCCAACACTCCTCAATTATATACAGTTACAATAGTTCTGCCAACCCCACCTCAATTGTATACAGTTACAATAGTTCTACCAACCCCCCTCAATTATATACAGTTACAATAGTTCTGCCAACACTCCTCAATTATATACAGTTACAATAGTTCTGCCAACACTCCTCAATTATATACAGTTACAATAGTTCTGCCAACCCCACCTCAATTGTATACAGTTACAATAGTTCTACCAACCCCCCTCAATTATATACAGTTACAATAGTTCTGCCAACACTCCTCAATTATATACAGTTACAATAGTTCTGCCAACACTCCTCAATTATATACAGTTACAATAGTTCTGCCAACCCCACCTCAATTATATACAGTCACAATAGTTCTGCCAAACCCCCTCAATTATATACAGTTACAATAGCCAACACCCCTCAATTATATACAATTACAATAGTTCTGCCAACTCCCCTCAATTATATACAGTTACAATAGTTCTGCCAGCACTCCTCGATTATATACAGTTACAATAGATCTGCCAACACCCCTCGATTATATACAGTAACAATAGTTCTACCAACCCCCCTCAATTATATACAGTTACAATAGTTCTGCCAACACTCCTCAATTATATACAGTTACAATAGTTCTGCCAACACTCCTCAATTATATACAGTTACAATAGTTCTGCCAACCCCACCTCAATTGTATACAGTTACAATAGTTCTACCAACCCCCCTTAATTATATACAGTTACAATAGTTCTGCCAACACTCCTCAATTATATACAGTTACAATAGTTCTGCCAACACTCCTCAATTATATACAGTTACAATAGTTCTGCCAACCCCACCTCAATTGTATACAGTTACAATAGTTCTACCAACCCCCCTCAATTATATACAGTTACAATAGTTCTGCCAACACTCCTCAATTATATACAGTTACAATAGTTCTGCCAACACTCCTCAATTATATACAGTTACAATAGTTCTGCCAACCCCACCTCAATTATATACAGTCACAATAGTTCTGCCAAACCCCCTCAATTATATACAGTTACAATAGCCAACACCCCTCAATTATATACAATTACAATAGTTCTGCCAACACCCCTCAATTATATACAGTTACAATAGTTCTGCCAGCACTCCTCGATTATATACAGTTACAATAGTTCTGCCAACACCTCTCGATTATATACAGTAACAATAGTTCTGCCAACACTCCTCAATTGTATACAGTTACAATAGATCTGCCAACACCCCTCGATTATATACAGTTACAATAGTTCTGCCAACACCCCTCAATTATATACAGTTACAATGGTTCTGCAAACACCCCTCGATTATATATAGTTACAATAGTTCTGCCAACACCTCTCGATTATATACAGTTACAATAGTTCTGCCAACACTCCTCAATTATATAGTTACAATAGATCTGCCAACACCCCTCGATTATATACAGTTACAATAGTTCTGCCAACACCCCTCGATTATATACAGTTATAATAGTTCTGCCAACCCCCCTCAATTATATACAGTTACAATAGCCAACACTCCTCGATTATATACAGTTAGAATAGTTCTGCCAACACCCCTGGATTATATACAGTTACAATAGTTCTGCCAACCCCCCTGGATTATATAGTTACAATAGTTCTGCCAACACCCCCTCGATTATATACAGTTACAATAGTTCTGCCAACACCCCTGGATTATATACAGTTACAATAGTTCTGCCAACCCCCCTGGATTATATAGTTACAATAGTTCTGCCAACACCCCCTCGATTATATACAGTTACAATAGTTCTGCCAACACCCCTCAATTATATACAGTTACAATAGTTCTGCCAGCACTCCTCGATTATATACAGTTACAATAGATCTGCCAACACCCCTCGATTATATACAGTAACAATAGTTCTACCAACCCCCCTCAATTATATACAGTTACAATAGTTCTGCCAACACTCCTCAATTATATACAGTTACAATAGTTCTGCCAACACTCCTCAATTATATACAGTTACAATAGTTCTGCCAACCCCACCTCAATTGTATACAGTTACAATAGTTCTACCAACCCCCCTTAATTATATACAGTTACAATAGTTCTGCCAACACTCCTCAATTATATACAGTTACAATAGTTCTGCCAACACTCCTCAATTATATACAGTTACAATAGTTCTGCCAACCCCACCTCAATTGTATACAGTTACAATAGTTCTACCAACCCCCCTCAATTATATACAGTTACAATAGTTCTGCCAACACTCCTCAATTATATACAGTTACAATAGTTCTGCCAACACTCCTCAATTATATACAGTTACAATAGTTCTGCCAACCCCACCTCAATTATATACAGTCACAATAGTTCTGCCAAACCCCCTCAATTATATACAGTTACAATAGCCAACACCCCTCAATTATATACAATTACAATAGTTCTGCCAACACCCCTCAATTATATACAGTTACAATAGTTCTGCCAGCACTCCTCGATTATATACAGTTACAATAGTTCTGCCAACACCTCTCGATTATATACAGTAACAATAGTTCTGCCAACACTCCTCAATTGTATACAGTTACAATAGATCTGCCAACACCCCTCGATTATATACAGTTACAATAGTTCTGCTAACACCCCTCAATTATATACAGTTACAATGGTTCTGCAAACACCCCTCGATTATATATAGTTACAATAATTCTACCAACACCTCTCGATTATATACAGTTACAATAGTTCTGCCAACACTCCTCAATTATATAGTTACAATAGATCTGCCAACACCCCTCGATTATATACAGTTACAATAGTTCTGCCAACACCCCTCGATTATATACAGTTATAATAGTTCTGCCAACCCCCCTCAATTATATACAGTTACAATAGCCAACACTCCTCGATTATATACAGTTAGAATAGTTCTGCCAACACCCCTGGATTATATACAGTTACAATAGTTCTGCCAACCCCCCTGGATTATATAGTTACAATAGTTCTGCCAACACCCCCTCGATTATATACAGTTACAATAGTTCTGCCAACACTCCTCAATTATATACAGTTACAATAGTTCTGCCAACACCCCTCGATGATTATATACAGTAACAATAGTTCTGCCAGCACCCCTCGATTATATACAGTTACAATAGTTTTGCCAACACCCCTCCACATATTATCCCGCATGGTAATCTTGCACAAATGTAAATTTGATGCAGGTACCTACACAAAATGAGGAACATTAGAAAGAAAATGAGCAAAAAAAAAGTAGAAATCATACCGCAAATGTGTGTTCATGAGTGTTTGGTTCATCAAACAGCCAAGTGTGGAAACTCATCTGTCCTCTGTGCGTATCAGAGAGGGCACTCCAGGTTATACGTGGGTTCAGTGGTGTACAGATATTCTTGTTATCTACGCTAAGCTTCTTTGTGTTGTTATTCGTGTCATGTCGCAGAACAATTCCTGCACCACCGCATTCGTATCCTTGACCCCCGTGAGATTTGATGGTGCCGATATATGATTCTTTGGAGTAGTGAAGGGCAACACGCCCACCTGCACCTCCCCCTCCCATACACTGGGTGGTATTTGCTGTAAACGGGTACAAAACATTATAGCAGATAAAATAATGAAAATGTATGTGCATATAATGATTTTGTTCTCTGTTTGGTGCCATTTCCAGAACATTTTTGGCTATGCAGGATGGTCAACATTTAGTCTTGGAGGCAGACAACCCTTTTATTCCTGGGTAGAATCAATACTGTATACCTCCTGCCATCCGTATGAATCGACACTTTCTCACTTACAAGTCAAGCTCCCAGTGGGATTCGAACCTGCAGCAGTGAGAGGTGAGAAGGGTTCCAATGCAGCATATTTACCCTCATGATGCGCTTGATGTGAAAGAAACATTAGGATATAATGCACGAAAATACACCGTATATAGAAACTGAAGGTCCACTCGCTATTATTTTTCTACAATGCAATTTGCATTTTAATAAATACAATAAACATGCTATTTGCAATTGGTCATATCCAACAAAATAGAATAATACAAAAACAAAATTGAAGACATAAAAATGTTGTAGACATACAATTTTGCAGCCGAAAATGAATTCATGAATCCATGGTTGGGGGTACATAACAATTTGATAATGATGTCAGGCAGGTCCATGAATGGGGCATGGTGGCCTCTGGGTTTGAGGGTACAACACAATTTTGAAAATGGTGCATAATTAAGACTTTAAACACCTATCTCCATTTTAGATTTTTTTTTTTTATTGCAAACCAACTTACATATGCCAGCAGATCCACCCTGGGCTGAGATCAGACCATCTCCAGACAGACGTCGCACCTACAGGAAACACAAAACACAGCACATATGATCTTAATATAAGCCACAGTAACTATTTCCGAGTTATTCAAACTTATCTCAATGTTAATCTTTATACATGTACATCTAGCTGTTGAATAACTTTTTAAAATCATAAACTAGTTATTTATAAACTTCCTGCAGAATTCTGCACATAATTTCAACTCACTTTATATTTTCCATGAATAACAGATCAGGGCCGTGTTTTATTAAACATCTTACGATTAGTCTTAAATTTTAAAATCATTTACGTTTTTCACCTAAGCATTCAATGCGTTTATGTACGTAGCGCAAAAATATTACATGTATAAGAAAATGAAAAATTTATTTGAAAAGTGAAATTTATAGTGAAGCATTTAAGAAATTGATTTACGATCAAAATAGTCGTAAGTTGTTTCATAAAATGGGACCCAGAGCTCTAGATAAGCTGCATATAAATAAATGAGCCAAAAACCGCAAAAGATTTGGTTCTATGAGTATTAAAAATGCAAAAAAATATCAGAAAAACCCAAAAGATATATTTCAATGCATAGCAAAACATACATACACAAAGATATATCTTCAGAATTTATGGTTAGTTATATTGTCGAACTGTTCCATACTCATCACTCATGTGTAGAATATGTTCATGTACTATATTATGATGCAAAACTCGATTAGAACATATATTCAGAACAAATCTATGCTTGGCAAAACGAACATTTCACAGACAGGTTTCGGGTTTATGTTAAACTTTACGTTTAAAACATGTTGAAATAATGTGTAATAAATGGGTACTAGAAATCCAGTCTGTGTATTTACATACTGTACATTTTTCTTGTAAACAAGTATGAAAAGATATCGTCAGTTAAAAGCATTCTCGGACAGAAAAGTGTATAAACATCACAACGTAAATAAAATTACGAGTTATCTTTCCCTGAATGAAGTGTTCTTCTGAGCCAATTGTTCGGCAAATATTGTTTGATTGACCAAAGTGTTGCAAAGCAAAAAAAGAAACACAAACAAAACAAAACACACACACTCGTCAACACAAACACACACTTTGACCAAAAAAAAAGAGTAAATATGTACAAATGAAGGGTTAAATTATTGATTAGAAAAAATGATTGGGTTGAAAAACCCAAATATAAAAATATGAAGGATAAAACACCCAAATAGTAAAATCCTTCTCTAGAGCTCAGATAGTTTTTTTATTACCTTAAAGCTACACACCTTTATATAAACAGTTTCAGTTGTCTGAGTTTGACCATGTTTTACCTACTTTTCTCCATCATTTTTTTTTAAAGCTACACTACCAGTATTTTAACACTCTCAGCAGCATCTCACCAGGGAGTAAAGTATACAAGGAGGAGACACGGGTTCATAAACGCTCTAGTTTATCGATTTATTTTTGTCGCACTAGTACTCCGCCATTTACTATTTTATCGATACAGGTAAATCAATTTAATTTTTTTTTAAATTTCAGCCAATATCTCAAAATAGGCAGTTTTTACAGCCTCTTTTTTACGGCTTTCTGTTATAATCAACTTTACAAAATTACCTTCATAACAAAGATAAATATGACTACTATTCACTTTTTGTTATTATTAATGGTTAATATAACCCATACTTCGTATCTCGTTTGCAATAGCTCTGCACCATTTTTAATTTGAAAAATTTAAAATTTCAGCTGAGATCTCAAAAGATGCATGTTCATCACCTCTTTTTAAGCTTTGTCTTATAATCACCACTCTGAAATTACCTTCTTGACAAAGATAAATATGTCTACTATTCACTTTTGTTATATTAATGCCTAATATAACCCTTAGTCTCGTATTTCGTTTGCACTAGCTATACACTGTCACCATTTTTTATTTGGCGGCGAGTGGCGCCATCTTTGTTACAGGGAACCGTCTGGTAAAATGTGCTTTTATACATGCAAACAAATACACGCTCTGTATCAGAGGACACAATGAGAATAAATAATACTTATGTATACATTTCGCACCTTTATTGAGTTTGTGTAATAATTTATAAGAATTTGCTGGTTTTCACAAATGCGTGCAACAACGGGAAGTAGTCATTTTCACGCAGTAGTGAAACACAAGCGCGACAACAAGAAAGGCAAAACGGTCCGTGTCTCCTCCTTGTTTACTTGACTTCCTAATCTCACACAGTTTATCATCTCCACTCAATTTGAATTCTACATAAATAACAGAGAATGTTTATCTTTATTAAAGCTACACCATCAGTATATAAACACTCCCAGCAGCACATCCAGGTTACCACCTCCATTGAATTTGAATTCTGCATCAGTAACAGAGAATGTTTGTTTTATTAAAGCTACACTACCTGTATATAAACACTCCCAGCTGCGCCACCACCTGCACGAGGTCCACTGGTATTTCCTCCATTCACTTTTAACTCGCCGTCAAATAAAAGAGAATCTGCCATCACCTCAATCACTCCTCCTGTTATTTATAGAACATAGTTTACAACTGTACACTGCAGTCTGGTTATTTAACTGCCGGTTAGACAGTATTTAAACCTTTTGCCATCAGCAATTATATATAGCATCTAAATCATTATAAACAGCTATAATTCATCTTGTATAATGTAAGCTAAAACAATGTCAGTGTAAGAAAGATATTCACCAATTATGATAAGAAGACATACCGAAGTGTTAGTTTAATATTGTATTTACTTGTAAATAATTTCTTGAAAAAATAATAATCCTAGATACACCCTTCCCTATTATGTTAAACGTTTACATACCTCCACGACCTCCCAGCTGCTGTGTTATCTCTGGGCACCTGAGATCTGGCTTGAAGCCTCCACCTGCACCCCCATTACCACCGTACTGTTTGGGCTCGTATATGGACCCGTAGTCGGGGGGAGGTCCTACATAGTCCTGGTATGCTCCTTGTCCTCCTGCTGCACCATTACCGCCGCCGGATCCTCCTGGTGTAGTAACAAATATTCAATGTCAAACTTAAAAAAAAACTATAAACAATATGTTTATATGGAAACTCTGGCTTCTGCCAACTCATTGAGTATCTTCTTTGTGGCTTTCTAGACTATTTATTTTTATTTATATATACATGAGCATCTTTGTGTTTCATTTATATTGCCTATTAATGCTGCCTTGTTGGTTAGATAATAGTTCATGGTGGTGATTTTTTTATTTACGCTGTCAAGTTTTATTGGGATGACAGTAGGGTAAGTGTGAGGTTTGGTGCACCCTAGAACCTGGTTTAAACCCCCAGCGGACTTTTTTTCCGCTGACCGTTCCAAGGCGGTAGCCCTATTGTCAACCATTTTGTGTTTGTGACGTCTTATTTGGCCTTTTGTTCATCTTTAAAGTTTTCTTTGTTTCTGTGTCTGTTTGTGGTTGACTGTCGTCCTTGCTACTTTTCCTGTTCGGTTTTTATATCTATATTTCCAAGAGTGTATTACATATTTATTACATAACATGCGGTCTGGGAGTGTATTAAAGTCATATTTATTATATTACACTAGTGAAATAAATATGCAAATGAAGGCCAAATCATCATTCGGCTCGGAGTACATCAGAATTGTCTAATTGATTTCCATAACAGTTAAACTACCGGATTAAGGAAATCGACGAGATAATACCATTGTTCAGCATCGTACGGAGAAGACCGAGTCAACATGAAATCATACAATTATATGATGTCATAGTACGACAATACATAGGCAGCTACACTAATAAATGTTGCTTATGGGGCATTTTTGGAGTTATGTGATAATTAGAATCTCACATTCGTGCCTATTTAATATTGAATTTATCAAACTTGTTGGATAAAATTGATATGATGCTTGGAACAGCCTCACATCATGAAATTTTATCCAACTCATTTAACCATTAACCTGCTAAGCACGACTATAATAGCCTTTGTGTCCACTGAAAATCAGTATCTCGCAGGCTGATCTGGGTTTACAATGTCCAGCTGCTGAACAGTCATTTCCCCCAAAACACCACTTTGTCACATAAATGGGAAGGGTCTTAATTAAAAGAAAGAACAGTCCATTATATATGTGTAGCGGGTTAATAAATTCAGTATTAAACAGGCACTCATGTAAGATCCCCTATAAACTCTTTTTAGGAATGGAATCAAAAATGAATACATTTTTCAGCCATTTTTTTTTTTTGATAACTAAATCATTTTGTCCCATGTATTTTTGGAGCTGTCAAGAGGACAAATAATTGGGAGGTCTTCCAAAAAACATACCTCCAGACTGTGTATCCACCCCACTCTGTTGTATATTGGTGGGTACATACCTCCAGATTGTGTATCCACCCCACTCTGTTGTATATTGGTGGGTACATACCTCCAGACTGTGTATCCACCCCACTCTGTTGTATATTGGTGGGTACATACCTCCAGATTGTGTATCCACCCCACTCTGTTGTATATTGGTGGGTACATACCTCCAGACTGTGTATCCACCCCACTCTGTTGTATTTTGGTGGGTGCTGCACTACTTGCATCAATGAGACTGGCAGCATCAACCTGTACTGTAGCATTTAATCCTACCACCTTCAACCATGGTGTCTGAAATCAATAGATTCAATGCAGGAATTGAAATACTCCTTGGCATTATTTATTATTAGTTTGCTTCAAAACTAAACAATTATATTTTTCCAGGATTGGATCTGTGACAGGTCAATAAGACCTCGATGTTTTACCTACCGATCGAAAAGCAATAAGGTTCCTCTTCCACAAAAATGCAAGTTTCATGAGCATGGCCGCTGCACTTCCAGATTAACGTGCAGCATTTGTATGTCCATACGAATGTTCATATGTGATCATGGTGACCATGATTGAAGCAATAGGGTTCCTTCTCTCACCAGTGGGGATTAACCTATGAAGTTTTATGAGGGTGAGTGTGACACTAGCAAAGTTCAGGTTCCTTCTCTCACCAGGAGGGATTAACCTATGAAGTTTTATGAGGGTGAGTGTGACACTAGCAAAGTTCAGGTTCCTTCTCTCACCAGGGGGGATTAACCTATGAAGTTTTATGAGGGTGAGTGTGACACTAGCAAAGTTCAGGTTCCTTCTCTCACCAGAGGGAATTAACCTATGAAGTTTTAGGAGGGTGAGTGTGACACTAGCAAAGTTCAGGTTCCTTCTCTCACCAGGGGGGATTAACCTATGAAGTTTTATGAGGGTGAGTGTGACACTAGCAAAGTTCAGGTTCCTTCTCTCACCAGGGGGGATTAACCTATGAAGTTTTATGAGGGTGAGTGTGACACTAGCAAAGTTCAGGTTCCTTCTCTCACCAGAGGGAATTAACCTATGAAGTTTTAGGAGGGTGAGTGTGACACTAGCAAAGTTCAGGTTCCTTCTCTCACCAGAGGGGATTAACCTATGAAGTTTTATGAGGGTGTGTGTGACACTAGCAAAGTTCAGGTTCCTTCTCTCACAGGGGGGATTAACCTATGAAGTTTTATGAGGGTGAGTGTGATGCTTGCAAAGTTCAGGTTCCTTCTCTCACGAGGGGGGATTAACCTATGAAGTTTTATGAGGGTGAGTGTGATACTTGCAAAGTTCAGGTTCCTTCTCTCACCAGGGGGAATTAACCTATGAAGTTTTATGAGGGCGAGTGTGATGCTTGCAAAGTTCAGGTTCCTTCTCTCACCAGGGGGGATTAACCTATGAAGTTTTATGAGGGTGAGTGTGACACTAGCAAAGTTCAGGTTCCTTCTCTCACCAGGCGGGATTAACCTATGACGTTTTATGAGGGTGAGTGTGACACTAGCAAAGTTCAGGTTCCTTCTCTCACCAGGAGGGATTAACCTATGAAGTTTTATGAGGGTGAGTGTGACACTAGCAACGTTCAGGTTCCTTCTCTCACCAGGAGGGATTAACCTATGAAGTGTTATGAGGGTGTGTGTGATGCTTGCAAAGTTTAGGTTCCTTCTCTCACCAGAGGGGATTAACCTATAAAGTTTTATGAGGGTGTGTGTGATGCTTGCAAAGTTCAGGTTCCTTCTCTCACCAGGAGGGATTAACCTATGAAGTGTTATGAGGGTGTGTGTGATACTTGCAAAGTTCAGGTTCCTTCTCTCACCAGAGGGAATTAATCTACGAAGTTTTATGGGGGTGTGATACTTGCAAAGTTCAGGTTCCTTCTCTCACCAGTGGGAATTAACCTACGAAGTTTTATGAGGGCGAGTGTGATACTTGCAAAGTTCAGGTTCCTTCTCTCACCAGGGGGAATTAACCTACGAAGTTTTATGGGGGTGTGATACTTGCAAAGTTCAGGTTCCTTCTCTCACCAGGGGAGATTAACCTATGAAGTTTTATGAGGGTGAGTGTGACACTAGCAAAGTTCAGGTTCCTTCTCTCACCAGGAGGGATTAACCTATGAAGTGTTATGAGGGTGTGTTTGATGCTTGCAAAGTTTAGGTTCCTTCTCTCACCAGAGGGGATTAACCTATAAAGTTTTATGAGGGTGTGTGTGATGCTTGCAAAGTTCAGGTTCCTTCTCTCACCAGGAGGGATTAACCTATGAAGTGTTATGAGGGTGTGTGTGATACTTGCAAAGTTCAGGTTCCTTCTCTCACCAGGAGGGATTAACCTATGAAGTGTTATGAGGGTGTGTGTGATGCTTGCAAAGTTCAGGTTCCTTCTCTCACCAGGAGGGATTAACCTATGAAGTTTTATGAGGGTGAGTGTGATACTTGCAAAGTTCTCATTCAGAACGAGTGCTTGTTAATGGACATATCGTGTTTGTCTAACAGGCCTTACAAAAAAATAATTTCAATGGCAGAAGTGTACTTATTTGTTTATCAACTTTTTATATCAACAGAGCCAAGCAATCCTATATCTTATATTGTCTATTAATGCTCTCTAGTTGGTTTGTTTGCCTCTATCAACACAAAGTCTTTCTTGCTGATCAAAGGTTGTGCCCTTCTCGTCCTACCTGTATTAGACTTCCGGCATGAAGTCGCAGCAGCTGTGCTATGTGAAGCACCAGTGAGGGTTTATTCTCATCTACGTAGGCAGATGACATTTTACCATCCGCGTATATCTGCACTTGGTCAAACGCAAACGTCACTTTATCATAGCCTGATGTGAAGCCCTGATGAATAAATACATTCACTAATATACATTTTGTAATATTTTAATTATAAGCAGATTTAAAGCTGTCACATAACCAAGTTAAAAAATCTATATTTGTAAAATAAATCATTACAGAAGATGCTCAAGACTGCATGATAACAAATCACTGGATGGACATGAAAAAACACAAAAATTAAATCACATCAAATTTGATGTGCGACACAGTCTATTGATTTGGAGTTATGGACAAGATATAAAAAATGCATGATCTTGACAACGATTGTGAACATAATTGGTGTGCACACACTGTTGATTAAATATACCTACACACATAAAGTTAGTCATTGTCAACCTCTTCCAATATATTACTCAAACAAACTGAATTTAGTAAAATCTGAAACCAATTTCTACAGTTATTGTGTTTACGAGCTGAATAATGCTTATTTCCATATATTCAAGGACACTTACTCTGCTATGAAAAGCATCAATTTTGCTATATTAAAAAAAAACTAGAACTATCACTGAAGGTGATGAAAACCCCCGCTATTTTTATTCCAAGTCAAACAAAGGGCCATAATTCTGTAATAAATTAGGCAATCAACCATGAGTGATGTAGAGGGACATAAGGTCATCAGTTATTATAAGTATACGAAGTTTGAGAACAACCCATTCAAAACTGTTTCAGAAATGCTAGTAATAAAAAAGTGTTACGCATCGCAACGGGATGGGACAAATATTTGTTACACGACGCGATGCTACAGACGAGATTCCTATATAGCCCCCACTTCACTTTGTGAAAATAAAAATATTTATAACAAGAGGTCAATGACCTTGAAGCTCTACTGATAGATTTTTGATAGCTAGGTCAACATTCAAGTGAAGTTTCATGAAAATCCATTAAGTAGTTTCATAGGAGTAGTCGCTACAAGTTTTCATTATATAACTCTATGTAAACAAAGATGGCTGCTGGCGGCCATGTTTAATGTCAAATCAATTTTTGACAAGGATCAACATCATGTCATACTGATCATTTTAGAAAAAGTCCCATATCAATATCACTTATAGTTTTCAAGAAGTAGTCGCTACAAACTTGTATTTTGAAAATCTATTTTAACCATGGCGGCCATCTTGAATTTCCTGCCGACCTAAAATTTTGCTAGGATCAATAAGACATCAAGAGCAACATTCCTGTAAAGTTTCATGAAAATCCATCGAGTAGTTACAGAGGAGTAGTCGTTACAAGTTTTTACTAGATAACTCTATGTAAACAAAGATGGCTGCTGACAGCCATGTTTAACATCGAATCATAACGATTTTTGACAAGAACCAACATCATGACATGCTGATCATTTTAGAAGAAGTCCCATATCAATATCACTTATAGTTTTCAAGAAGTAGTCGCCATAAACTCGTATTTTAAAAATCTATTTTTTAGCTATAGCGGCCATCTTGGATTTCACATCAACAGGATTTTTTGCTAGGATCAACTAGACTTCATGGGCAACATTTCTTTTAAGTTTCATGAATATCCATCCAGTAGTTTCAGAGGAGTAGTCGCTACAAATAAAAGTTTACGGACAGACAGACGGACGAACAGACAGACAGACAGATGGACGGACGATGGACGGACGCACCACGGCATAAGCTCTGCTGATCTCTGATCAGTCGAGCTAAAAATCAGTTCAATTCTAGGTCAGTAAATTTGCATAAGGATCTCAATACCATGTATTATCTTTTACATATATTATATTCTATGCAAGGAAAAATGGTATTTATTTCTCTGGTGTGTCCATACCTACATATACCAGGAAAATGGCATTTATTTCTCTTTTGTGTCCATACCTATATATACTTAACTAGCTGTAGAAGCTTTTATAGCAATGGTATATGCACACAGACAAATTGTTGATGAACACATATACAAGCAATCACACTTAACTCAAATACAAGTCATGCTTTGGACACTTGAAACTTTGACCTTTGAACTACTTTGGAATGCAGACTTGTATTTGGTTTTATGGACTTTCTCTGGTGTCAATACTAATATATATGTCAAGTGGAAAGCCATTTGATCAAAAATGATTTTGCACAAACTTACAATAACATAATGATGAGATACAGATGTGTCAAGAAAAACAGGCAAATAATATAAAACTTACATTTTCTCCGATGACAAAGTTGACATTGCGACCAAGACTGAGATTTTTGACTCCGTCTATCTGTCCATCAATGTAGATATCCTTGTATGTAAGGTCACTGAAGTACAGCTCTGAATAACAACACATGTACATACTATAAACTTACATACATACTAGCGTCTAGAACAATAAAACTTCGTAATCACTAAATGACAACTCTCAATAACACCAAAAAACTACTACAATAATCTACAAAGAAATTTATGCCAAAACTGAAAAATAAAATTTGGATCCCAAAATATTTTATTTCCTACATTTTTCAATGTCTGTTAAATGACCTAAACAAACAGCCCAAGTCATTTCCAGTTTATCAAGCAATCGGAGAGGCAGTTATCCATAGGTTTCAATCATAGGGAAATCCTTCGGGAGATGGCTGGCGCGTGGTTCTTTAAAAGTCACAAATGAACAGATGCGTGTGATTTCCTTATAATAGAGCCCCTCAGTTAAATAATCTGTTATTACATTTTAAGTCAGTGTATGACTGTTTTAACCTAAATGTTTTTCTTTTTTGAATGTGCTCGGCAATAGATGTCAACATTCTCAACACTTTCCTGATGTTATGTCTCAACATCACAGTTTAATAGTTATTTTGGCGAGTTAGTGATTAATATGAGTGATTATGATATTTTTTTTCACTGAGAAATCCTGACATTTCAGCCATAGAAATTTTATACAAAGTATTACCGTACCTTCTGGAAGCTGTATAGTTGCCTGGTCATACACCCTGAATGACACAGGAATCGGGCTGTCGCTATCTTCGACCACGATCTTCTGACCTGTGGACGTATGAATCATGCCTGTCAGATCTCCATGAAGCTTCTTAATCACCACATCAATGACAGAACTAGATGTGTTCCTCAGCGCCAAGTGCCCGTCACCTTTGATGTAAACGTGATCGAACGTCATGTCTGCGGTCGTGTCATCCTTTGATGAAACAATGTAGGATCTGCCACTATCCTTCATTGGATTTGTGATATAAATGTTTTTGGGAGCAGAGTTATGGTTGTCGATTGTAAGAGATGATTCCAAGTGACCAGCACTATTTGGGGCAAGGACATATGCAGTGCCTGAGCCTCCACTCTCAGAGTATCCTTTGCCACCGTATGTCTGGTATTTACCTCTGTACGTGTTGGTTGTGTTGACATATATCGCAATTCTACCACCACCACCGCCTCCACTCGCCTCCTGGATAATACATTGGCATTTTACAGCAAAACCATCCAGTATTAACTCATTTAAAACAAACAATTGACAATGGTGTCTGTATGGACCAAAATGGGCTACTTATACTAGTATTACGTTTATTCTACATGCTTGCTAATCAAATCAATATTTATTAACTGTATTGATGTTTGAAAAACTTGTACCACTAAAATATGACGGGGGTAATAAGTCCTACTGTACTGGTGTAGGAGTTAGTAATGGCATAATATATTATATAGAGTGTAGTCTTGGTGTGGAGTCTTGGAGTGGAGTGAATGATTGGAGTGACCTTGGAATCACATTTTGGATTGACCTTGGAGTCAAATTTGGAGTGAATATTTTGGAGTCAATTTTTGGAGACTAAATTTGGAGTCTTATTTTTCAGTACAATTAATAACCTTTTAGAAACTAATACATTTACTTGAGTTACTTCATTTGCACATGCAAATATTTATTAATAATTGATTAAATTTCTTTAAAATCCACTCCAAGACTCCGTCCCAAGACTCCACTCTATATAATATTCTATGCCTTTAGTAATACAGAGGTAGTCTTACCATTTATAACCATACTTATATAGGAAAATAATCTATCATTTGACCATGTGTACAGCCTAAAACAGTCAAGTACACTATTGATGCAGGATTCAGTTATACAGACTTAGGTTGAC
Organism: Cyrtodaria siliqua; assembly: GCA_037043455.1. Taxonomy (NCBI): domain Eukaryota; kingdom Metazoa; phylum Mollusca; class Bivalvia; order Adapedonta; family Hiatellidae; genus Cyrtodaria; species Cyrtodaria siliqua. The sequence continues at coordinate 177,437 of JAWPHD010000539.1, read as the reverse complement.
TGCTTGTAACCACATTTATTTGACATACTTTAACAGCCTTACCATACTGGTGAAGTATTTAGTAATACAGAGGTAGTTTGACCACGTGTAACCACTGTTACAGGACAGACATCGACGCTTATCGTCACATTTGGAACAGTAAGGTATACATGCACCATCACCACCATTGGCAGATATGGTCCCAGTACCTTCAAACAAACAAATAACATAATTGTGAAAACAGTCATACATGCAAAAATCATTTCTTTGAATAAATTGGAAATTTATCCTCAAGAAAAGCTTATCAAATGTGGAACAATATTAATTATACAGAGATTTTGTCGGGACCTAATTTCTAATTAAAGTCAAGCTTTTGTTCTAGTCTTTTGAGCCACCGAAGTAAATATAGATATAACAAGAGGCCCAAGAGGGCCTGTGGACGCTCTACTGGCTAACATGGCTCTTATAACATCAATGAAGTGAGTGACTGCCATTTACGTTTTTTTGAAAGTTTCGGGCAAAAAACAGCTTTTTAACTAAATCAAAGGCCATAACTAAAGAATCTGGTAAAGTTTGGTAAAGATCAGATGAAAAATGAAGGCCCAACCGTATCAACGAGGCAACATATAGCATGTTTAACTAAATCAAGAACACTTCTGTTACTGGTCCGACTGGTCGAACATAGAGCTAAAAAAAAAAAAAAAATGCAAAAAAAAAAAAAAAATTCAAAAAAATGCAAAAAAAAATTGCAAAAAAAAAATAAAATTGCAAAACATTTCAAATAAAAAGAGAAGATATTTCAAAAAAAAAATTATTCAAAAAAAAAAAATTCAAACAAAAAATATTTAAAAAAAAAAAAAAATAATAATAATAATTCAAAAAAAATAATCTCGATACATGTCTATGTAAAACATGTGACCCGAGGGTTACCATTTGAACAAACTTGGTAAAGGACCATAAACTTATAGCAAATGCAAAATATTAAAACTCTGGCTCTTGCAGTTCCAGAGAAGAAGATTTTTTTCAGTTTTTCCCTATACAAGCATTTATGTCAAACTGTGACCCCCGGGGCGGATCCAGATGTGACCCCAGGGTCCCCATTTGAACAAAATTGGTAAAGGACCATAAGCTTATAGCAACACCAAAATATTTAACCTCTGGCTCTTGCAGTTTCAGAGAAGAAGATTTTTTAAGTTTTTCCCTATACATGTCTATGTAAAACATGTGACCCTTGGGGCGGGGCCAAATGTGACCCCAGGGTCACCATTTGAACAAACTTGGTAAAGGACCATAAGCTTTTAGCAAATGCAAAATATTAAACCTCTGGCTCTTGCAGTTCCAGAGAAGTTTTTTTTCTTCAGTTTTTCCCTCTACAAGCATTTATGTAAAACTGTGAATCCCCGGGGCAGGGCCAGATGTGACCCCAGGGTCCCCATTTGAACAAAATAGGTAAAGGACCATAAGCTTATAGCAACACCAAAATATTAAACCTCTGGCTCTTGCAGTTTCAGAGAAGAAGATTTTTTAAGTTTTTCCCTATACATGTCTATGTAAAACTGTGACCCCCGGGGTGGGGCCAAATGTGACCCCTGGGTCACCATTTGAACAAACTTGATAGAGGACCACAAGCTTATAGCAAATGCAAAATATTAAACCTCTGGCTCTTGCAGTTTCAGAGAAGAAGATTTTTTAAGTTTTTCCCTATACATGTCTATGTAAAACATGTGACCCTTTGGGCAGGGCCAAAAGTGACCCGAGGGTCACCATTTGAACAAACTTGGTAAAGGACCATAAGCTTATAGTAAATGCAAAATATCAAACCTCTGGCTCTTGTAGTTTCCGAGAAGAAGATTTTTAAAAAAAAAATCCTATATAAGTCTATGTAAAACTGTGACCCCCGGGGCGGGGACAAATTTGACCCCAGAGTAGAGGACCATAAGCTGATGCTACATGTAATACATGAGAGCTCTGTGCCTTGTGGTTTCAGAGAAGAAGATTTTTTAAAGTTTTTTCCTATATGTCTATATGAAAAACATGCAAAACCTCAATATACAAATTTTGGACCCCCGGGGCACGGCCATTTTTGACCCCGGGGACTTTATTTGAACAAACTTGATAGTCTAGGCGTTGGCGATCATTTTAAAAGAAAAACTGTTGAAATCTGTCCAGCGGTTCTGGAGAAGAAGATTTTTTAAGGTTTCGACCATATATGGTAATGGCAGCCATCTTGGATGTAGCATTGACCTAATTTTAACAAATCTAAAAAGCATTCAACTAAGGATCATCCACGTGAAGTTTGGTCAAAATTAGCCAAGCGGTTTCTGAGAAGAAGTCGTTTGAAGAAAAGTTAACGGACGACAGACGACAGACGACAGACAGACGACAGACAGACGACGGACGACGGACAACACAGCATCCCATAAGCTCTACTGGCCAAGGGCCAGCAGAGCTAAAAATCGAACAGGAAAAGTAGCATTCCAGGACGACAGTCAACCAAAAACAAACACAGAAACAAAGAACAACTTTAAAGATAAATAAAAGGCCAAATAAGACATCACAAACACAAAAGGGTTGACAATAGGGCTACCGCCTTGAAACTGTCAGTGACAAAAAAGGCCACTGGGGGTTTAAATCAGGTTCTTGGGGGGCACCAAACCACACACTTACCTTACTGTCAACCCAATAAAACGGGACAGTGTAAATAAAGAAATACCCGCCATGAACTATTCTCTAACCAACAAGGCAGCATTAATAGGCAATATAAGTAAAACACAAAGATGCTCGTGTATATATAAATACAAAAAACAATAGCCTAGAAAGCCACAAAGAAGGTACTCAATGACTTGGCAGAAGCCATAGCAACAAGAGAACAAACCATTGAGGGCACGACAAGACAAGATTGCAGACAAACATCAAACATCACCGTCCTTTGGGTTTTAGGTAGACGTCATCATAGGGTCCACAGCCTGTCCGGTCATCGCACAATTAAAGAAGAAAGCATAGTGGCGAACTATAAATGGGTCCATCACCAAGGATGCAGTGCATTGCAAAATAATAGGGTCATAACCTCTTTTGATAAACCTTTTAATAAGTTTAACAAAGATAGTATGAAAGTGATCATGACCAAGGATCTTAGTTTGTAAATCAAGTCACCATAGAAGTCAGGTTGTGATAGTCCTTGTCGCAGAAGAGTTCTTAAATTACTTTTATATTTGGAAAGAAGATCAGGGTTACAATAATACAATTTTGCAAAGGTTTTACGAAGTTTATGGTAATGGTAGCTCTGATGGAGTAGCTTTTTATTTATACAAAGATTACGAATATTAAAGATTAAAGTCCTCAACTCGAGTACAAGCTCTAGAAAAACGAATAAGTTGAGACATATAGACCCCATAAGAAGTATCTTTATTTCGAAGATTACCTGAAAAATGTTTAGCAGACAGCAGAATAGATCCTCCAGCACCTCCGCCCACAGCCCGATTGGTTGCCTCCCCTCCATCAGCCCTCAGTTCTCCGTCGATCTCAACAAAGCCAGAAGCCTTAAGATGAAATACTCCACCACCCCTACCATTAGTCACTGCTGTTCCATTACCCCCACCACTACCATACTCTGTAGGGACGTGAACACTGTCGTAAGCCAGACCAGCATACCCGGCATGGCTGCCTTTACCACCCAGTCCACCATGGGATCCACCAGAGCTGCCCTGCGAGTCGGTCACGCCCGCCCCGAATCCACCACCTGGGGCGTATCCCCCTTGGTAAGCACTCAGGATACCATCCGACTCTACAGTGATGTTTATAGCTGCAATGATTAATAAAGAGTGTTAGGAAAAGAAAGGAAAAAACAGTAAAACATTGTTGAGATATACCTGCCATGAAAAACTGCCTGTCATTTACGACTTATGTTTCTAAATTAAGTGATCTATGTAAACAAAATAATGGTGAAACAGTTCCATCTGAGGAAATGAAAGAGTGGCAGGCCTGCATGATGACCCCATCTGAGTCACAGAGGGACACTAAACATATTATTAACTAATCCAATTTCACTGAAATGTTTACTAATGAGCATGAATGGTGAGAATATAGTATAAATGTGTCAAGCCATTGTAAACACGATTTAACCATCAAAACTGTCTAATCTAATTTTGCACAAATTATGTAATCATTGTATTAACATTAAAAATCATTGCAGTATGAATTTATTTTAGTGAGGTCTACTCACCTGTCAGCTTCAAATTATTGAGGGCCATTACACCCCCTCCTCGTATCATCAAATCTCCGGCCAGGTTGATCTCCAGGACATCACCTTCCTCGGCTGTTCCATAGTACTGAAATACTCCCCCGTCTAGAATACTGATGGTGTTCAGGTTGTACACCATCTGTTTGTAGTACTGCGAGTCCTTGGACGGTGGGTACACGCGTACGGCCCCGTCTCGGGAGATGTTGAACGTCTCGAGGCCCGTGATGGTCCCTCCATAGTCGGATACAGTCACACTCTTTAGATACGTGTCCGAAGGAAGATTTACTGTGCCGTCCTGGTTTAAACATAAATTCAGCATTCAAAACAATGTTTACTGGATCAGGGAGTATTTAAATTTGAACTTTATTTTTTTCCATCATAGTCATAAACAGCATGCTAGTTTGGTTGCCTTATAATTATTATATGAATATTTGATTCTTCAAGTTTATTTACGTTTTTACCATCATATTGTTAGCAGACAGCTAAAGTTTGTGGGTTGATCTTCAAAAATAAAATAAAATCATGAGTTGTAGAACACGTCTCTGTGATATTGTCTAATGACGCCAAATACATGTGTGAAGTTTCCATCCTTTATGTTAAGTAGTTTGTGAGACACACGCTTACGTACAAAACTTTACCCGAGAATGCAGACGACGATCAAGTGATGACAATACCTCATCAATTATTTTTTCAAACAAGAGGTCAATGACCTTCAAGCTCTACTGATAGATTGTTGAAAGCTAGGTCAACATTCTTGTGAAGTTTCATGAAAATCCATCAAGTAGTTTCATAGGAGTAGTCGCTACAAGTTTTCATTATATAACTCTATGTAAACAAAGATGGCCGCCGCCGGCCATGTTTAATGTCAAATCAAAATAATTTTTGACAAGGATCAACATCATGTCATACTGATCATTTTAGAAAAAGTCCCATATCAATATCACTTATAGTTTTCAAGAAGTAGTCGCTACAAACTTGTATTTTGAAAATCTATTTTTAGCCATGGTGGCCATCTTGAATTTCCGGCCAACCTGAAATTTTGCTAGGATCAATTAGACATCAAGAGCAACATTCCTGTAAAGTTTCATGAAAATCCGTCGAGTAGTTACAGAGGAGTAGTCGCTACAAGTTTTTCATTATATAACTCTATGTAAACAAAGATGGCCGCTGGCAGCCATGTTTAACGTCAAATCAAATAATTTTCGACAGCTTCATCATCATGTCATACTGATCATTTTAGGAAAATACGCATATCAATATCAATTATAGTTTTCAAGAAGTAGGCGCTACAAACTTGTATTTTGAAAAATTATTTTTAGCCGTGGCAGCCATCTTGAATTTCAGGCCGACCTGAAATTTTGCTAGGATCAACTAGACATCAAGAGCAACATTCCTGTGAAGATTCATGAAAATCCGCCGAGTAGTTTTAGAGGAGAAGTCTCTACAAATGTTTACTATACAAACTCTATGTAAACAAAGATGGCCACTGGCGCCAATGTTTAATGTCGAATCAAAATAATTTTCGACAAGGATCAACATCATGTCATGCTGATCATTTTAGAAAAAGTCCCATATCAATATCACAGTTTTCAAGAAGTAGTCACAACAAATTTATTTATTTTAAATCTACTTTTAGCCGTGGCGGCCATCTTGAATTTTTTCTAGGATCAACTAGACATCAAGTGCAACATTCCTGTGAAGTTTCATGAAAATCCGTCAAGTAGTTTCAGAGGAGTAGTCGCTACAAGTTTTTACTATATAACTCTATGTAAACAAAAGTGGCCACTGGCAGCCATGTTTAACATCGAATCAAAATAATGTTCAATTAGGATCAACGTCATGTCATGCTGATCATTTTAGAAAAAGTCCCATATGAATATCACTTATAGTTTTCAAGAAGTAGTCGCTACAAACTTATCTTTTAAAAATCTATTTTTAGCTGTGGCAGCCATCTTGAATTTTGGGCCGACCTGAAATTTTGCTAGGATCAATTAGACATCAAGAGCAACATTCCTGTAAAGTTTTATGAAAATCCGCCATGTAGTTTCAGAGGAGTAGTCGCTACAAGTTTTTACATAATAACTCTATGTAAACAAAGATGGCCACTGGCAGCCATGTTTAACGTCAAATCAAAACGATTTTTGAGAAGGATCAACATCACGTCATGCTGATCATTTTAGAAAAAGTCCCATATCAATATCACTTATAGTTTTCAAGATGTAGTCGCTACAAACTTGTATTTTAAAAATCTATTTTTAGCTTTGGCGGCCATCTTGGATTTCACATCAACATGAATTTTTGCTAGGATCAACTAGACTTCATGGGCAACATTTCTGTAAAGTTCCATGAATATCCATCAAGTAGTTTCAGAGGAGTAGTCGCTACAAATAAAAGTTTACGGACAGACGGACAGACAGACAGACAGACGGACGCCGCACCACGGCATAAGCTCTGCTGATCTCTGATCAGTCGAGCTAAAAACAAGCTAAAAAGACTGCTTTAACTGAACTGGAGTTATAATCCAGAAACGAACTTGTTGTCTGATAGATGGATGGACATAGTGTTTATTATCTTCAATGCGGGTGCCATAACAATACGGGGGGGAGAATAACAACCAGTAGGATTGGTTATCTGCATAGTTACCTGATAGACGGCGACACTGAATGACAAGATGGCAGAATCGTTGAAATCAATGTTGAGCCACATGCCCTTCTCGATGTGTATGGTGGCTGTGAAGTCTCCCTCAACCAACTGTTTACAAATAAATAAGTCCATAAAATGTCATTTTGCATTTGGGAATTGTTAAAAAAAAAATGAAATTAATGTCACAGGGCTAGAAAAATGTGTAGCCATACCGGGGATCGAACCCGGGACCTTCGGACTACCGTTCCGATGCTCTACCGACTGAGCTAACCGGCCGGACAATGCAACATCAATCTACCTGTTAGATATCAATGACCCGTGACATTAATATATATGGATATCCTATAAACCACAAGTTTATATGGCAAAATTGTATTCATTAAACCTTCTCCAGGAGCAATTCCATTGTTTTTTAAATAAACAGAAATAAAATAGGACATTTTAATATAAATATGAGTAAACCTTTGCATAACAGTAAATAAATACTAATTGTAAGTTGCCATATAATAAATAGACGATGTTGAGTTTTTGGTTTTATTAAAATTAAATGAGTTGGATAAAATTATATGATGTCAAGCTGTGCCTATACATGTCATTGTCACATGCTGACGTTGTTTGTTTCTTCGGTCTTCTGCTTATGACACCAAACAATGAAACTGCCTTATATATTTCCATAATCGATATTTTAAACAGTTACGGCAATTGACGAGGCAATTCCAACAGCACACCAGGCAGTCTGGAAAAGACTGAGTGATGATTCGGCCAACATTGCATATTTATTACACTACAGTATTATAACAGCCACATCATGGCATGTCATAACCACATCATAACATCTGTAAAGTACCTGCAAGTACAGATTTCGTCTTCCCGTCACTGGGTTACCCTCATTGTCTGTTGCAAGTAAACCAATAGATGCATATGTGCCCAAATCCAGCACGTCTATATCGTGGTCCACTGTCTTGTTCTCGGGGAGTGTGATTCTTGTTTTGCTGCGGTCCTACAACGTTAAATCATTATTTTGTCAAATTTTCAGGAGAACGAGAACTATAAAAATATCTGTTACGTTTGCTTTGATTTTTAAGGACAATTTTTGATTTCTAGTCAAGTCCTAAAGTTTCAGGGTACAAAAGTCCGAAATCGTAGTCAAGCCCCATGGTTTAAGGGTCAGGAGCGCAGATTTAGGTTTCAGGATTAGTTCCAACCCAATAGGCATAGCATTGACCGAACTGACCTAAACACGTCTCAACACAACCAGCGTGGAATAGTGCTAACGAATAAATAATAATAACTGAAAGCTTACCCCTGCCCCTTCCTTGTTGTATATACGGAGTGTCTTCTTTCCTCCAACCTCCATGTCTTTAGTAAACACTGTACCGGCAGCTCCACTCTCTCCCCCGCTGTTGTCACCACCACCGGAATAAAACTTGCCGATATAGTTGGTAAACTCGTAAGCAATACTGAACCTCCCACCTGCTCCACCATTGTAGCCAGCCCCACCGTTCACCTGATTGGATAGGAAATAAATAACAATATAGTTGATGGACAGATGGGTGCGCAACAATGCCTTGATATGTTAAGGGCTTTTCTCAGATAGATCTATTAGATCATGCTGAAGATGTGTACAAGGTTTCATTGTGGTAGACCTAAAACTTCAAAAATTATTTGCCACAATCACTTGTCAACTAAACGTTAATGTACCGACGGATGTCTGGAAATTCCACAACATCATATGGCCAGTCTAATGATGGGAGTACCAGTCTAAGGATGGGAGTACCAGTCTAATGATGGGAGTACAAGTCTAATGATGGGGGTACCAGTCTAAAGATGGGAGTACCTGTCTAATGGCGGGAATACAAAAATAGATTTTTTAATAATTATATTTGATAAAGAGGGTGTAACCTGAATTTTGCCCGAGCCATCAAACTCTGATGTTGTGATGTATATACTGCCACCAGCGCCACCCCCTGACCTGGATGTCCCATCCTCTCCATTGGCACTGAGTGTCCCGTCTACCTTCAACAGCCTGCTGGTGTGTATCAGCAGTATGCCTCCACCACAACCACCTGTAAGGTTGAGAAGATCTCATAACTATCAACAACAACTAGTGTGTACATATATTTTGAGCGCTTTGATAGGTCAATGGATAAGGCCTTATGCTTTAGAGCTTCAGACCTCTACGATGTGTTGACTTGCTTCCTAGCATTGGCATGACCTCATGGTTTATCTGATATCCCTCTGAGGTCACTGTCCCCAATATGACCTTAAATGGCCTTAAACCTGACATTTACCCAACTTGGTCCTAGGTAATACCCATGGTGTCTAGTAACTACATGTGTCCATAAAACACAAATACCCCATTCAGTTGATCTAAATAGCAACTGGAACAAATGTACCGATAGATGGACAACAGAAACACTATCCATATACATATATATACATATATGCCACTCTGGTTAATAAAATGTCATGTATTTATATACTACAAATACAATGACTGTAAGATTTTAACAATGTTCAAAGTAAGTATACAAGTTGATCAGGAATTGCAGCATTCACAGTCAACAAGACATACCTTTACCGGAAGACCCGTCACCACCAGCACTACCAAATCTATCGGGAATAATGAAGCTACCATATGCTGATGGAATTGTGCCCGTTTGATCTCCACTGCCAGCCTCACCACCATGACTGCCTCCAGTACCATAGCTGCCATAGGTATACCCCTTACCTGGACCCTCTGTGTAAAATATATTCAGCATCACATATATTCTGGTCAAGGGAGTAGAAATCTTTTCTGAAAAACATCTATTGAAATCTGTTCTGTGGTTGCAAATAGCATCTTTTTTTTTTTAGGTCTGGGCTATATTTACTAATGGTGGCCATCTTGGGTATCATGGTTTGGGCTATTTTTAGTAATGGTGGCCATCTTGGGTATCATGGTTTGGGCTATTTTTACTAATGGTGGCCATCTTGGGTATCATGGTTTGGGCTATTTTTACTAATGGTAGCCATTCTGGGTATCATGGTTTGGGCTATTTTTAGTAAAGGTGGCCATCTTGAGTATCATGGTTTGGGCTATTTTTAGTAATGGTGGCCATCTTGAGTATCATGGTTTGGGCCATTTTTAGTAATGGTGGCCATCTTGGGTATCATGGTTTGGGCTATTTTTAGTAATGGTGGCCATCTTGAGTATCATGGTTTGGGCTATTTTTAGTAACAGCAGCAATCTTGGATGTTACATAGACCTAATTTTAATAAACTAGAAAGAAATTAACCTTAGGATCATCCATTGACCATCTATGTGGTCATTTCTAAGAAAAAGACGTCTGAGGCAAAATTCAACAACAGAAAGATGCTGAAGACGAGGAGGACGGTAATAATAAAACACATACCCATGTCACAATATCCGAGTTTATTTGCATTAAACACACCCATCACATCCACCGTCAAGGTTTCCACGGTTACTTTCAGATGCTTGGCTTGGAATGTCCCTCCAGGATATACCTGTTATAAATGGAAATGAGTTTTGGTAGGTTGTAGATCCGAAAGCAAAACATTTGGTAATTTTATAACCATGTTAATATTGCTTTATCGCTGGTTTTCAGACTTGTTCAAGCTTTCTTTGATTTCAACAAACTATATTAAGTTTCCATTGCAGTGTTGGCCATCTTGAGAATTTGACAATGTACAAGAAAGCAAACTTGACAGAGGTCAACGGAAGGAATATAAAATTTTCTTACACTAGAATGAGCAATTTTGAAACAGACAGAAAGAAAGACAGAAAGGCAGGCAAGAAAGCAGGCAGGCAGATGAAAAGTGATGGAAAACAAAAGTGACGCAAAATGCTCTCTTAAGACTTTGGCTCATATGACCTAAAAAGAAAGAAGACAGGTGTTACTGTATATTCTTTTTTATGATTCCTATCAATAAATTCAGTCCTCACCTGCATGGTCGTACCGTTCATCTGGTGCTGAAACTCTCCGTTATTCAGGACCATGGAACCACGGTTACGAATGCTGACAGCTAGGAACACAATCAGATCAATTCGAGAATAATCCAAATCCATCATAGTATGAACATATAGTGATCCTGAAATTTATCATAAACACGGAAAATAAGACGAGGAAATTTGTATAATTTGTACACATATAGGGAGCCTCAAAATTATCATATACACATAAAGGGAGCCTCAAAATTATCATATACACATAAAGGGAGCCTCAAATTTATCTTATATAGAGGATCTTACATTCGTGACTGTGTATGACTGATTTTAATAAACGAGTTGGATAAAATAATAGGATACGAGGCTCCTATCTTTTTATCCAACAAGTTTATTAAAGTCAATAATACACAGTCACGAATGTAAGATTTAGTTTATCACATAACACACCTATGACGTGATAGTTTCACTTTAATGTTGTCAATTTGCCTTATATATGGCGGCAATTTTTAAAACAAATCATGACGTCGTTTTGTTGTTTATATGACTTCGCTACACTACGCGGCTGTAACTGCGTTCGCCCCACAAATAATGCGACACTTTAAACGAAATTTAAAGTTACTAACATTCATTTTATGAAGTAAGATTTCAAATAATGATAAATTATTATGGCATCTGAACGTACCTTATGATATACCATGCAAACAATTGGGATTAAATGTTTTACTGTATACAAACACAGTGATTTGGTCCTCATTTGCATCTGTAATACACTAGTGTATTACGAGAAATAAGTCATGGCTTTATTGCATTCCCTGGAGAAGCCACGTTATGTGATAAACACATATTGGGTCTCCAAATGATCTTATAATCATATAGAACCTGAACAATTTGATACAATTATATAATATTATCTGTATCACAGATATATATTTACAAGGTGTTTTAGTGTGCTTAATACACACAGAAGACACCGAGAGAAGGATGATTTAGTCAAATGGTATTAATTTATAAATATGTTACATATTATGTGTGATAATAGTGTCATATTATAATTATAAATTCATTAAACTGGTCACTGACTATGGCAAATATATTAATGCATGAATGCATGTATGAATGAATGCATGCATGCATGCATGCATATATTGTATGTTTGTTACTGTTATTCATACATATATATTCAATAAACGGGCCGTTGATTAGTTAAAAAAAAAAAAAATCAAAAACAATATTGAGCCTGAATTAATTTCGTTCACACATATAATGAGTAAAATGATCTTGTACAAAAAAATGTGAGCGAGAATTTATTTTATACGTATACAGCAAACCTGAAATTGATTAAATATACATATAGCCACCTAAAAATGATCTTACAGACTTACAGAAAACGTAAATATCAGGGGCGTAGCTTGGCCGAATATGATATGTAGGCCGAGTTCTAGTGGGGTCCGGGGGCATGCTCCCCCGAAATTTGTTTTTCAGCTAGACTGTCGAAGGTGCGTTTTGGCGTATATTTCGTACCGGTGAATATGTCTATAAGAGCATCAATATACTTACTTTTTACCGTAAATTATATATCTTATAACTAAAAAGTAGCTGAAAACATTTACCCATCGGTTATCTCTGGATCATATTTGACTATATTGTGTCGCAATTTTATAATTTAGCCCCTTACCGACCTAGGCCTGCGATTTTTATTGCATTTTTGGCATTTTTATTTTTTCGATTTGCAGAAAAAAGTGTAGGCCGCGGCCTACACGGCCTATAGGAAGCTACGCCCCTGAATATATAAAGCTTGAAATTTATATAATATGTATATGGCAAAAGCAAAATTTATCATATACACATAAAGAATTGAATGCTGTTTATCTACACATTTTAGGTAATTAGAGCCGCCCCACAGAGAGGGAAAAGATACATAATATGAAACTGGGAACTTGCCCTACTCTTACTGACAAATATATTCCTATGTTTCGTTAACATGTTTGGAGACTCTGATACATGGGACTGCCCTGTTTACATCCCCATCTGACAAACAAGACTAAATGACAGTGTCGTGCCCAGAAACACACCAACAAAACTCAGTGGCACCCGCTTGAGCGAGCAAACATTAAGTGAGCCAAAAGTCATATTGTAAAGTGAGTCTGTAATTTGATGTATTGAGTCTGAATGTGTGGGGTAATATACTGTCTTACCTCCATCAACTATGGTCATGTTCTCTATATACCGTATGCGCCCTTCCATAACCACCGTGACACCAGCAACCCTCAACTCTCCCTGTAGTGTGGTATCACTGCCGTGGTATAGCGACACATCCAGGGGTAGTTTCCCAGTACCTGACAATATATAACACTTAATTAAACTCTCAGATTTCTGCTCACATACATGTTAATAATATCTAATAAACTTGGATACATACACGTAAATAATATCAGATTTAGTGGCAACATACCTAACAAGATGCAGATTTGGTGGTAACATACCTAACAAGAGGCAGATTTAGTGGTAACATACCTAACATACACATACTAAATTTCAGATTTGGTGGCAACATACCTAACAATATGCAGATTTGGTGGTCACATACCTAACAAGAGGCAGATTTAGTGGTAACATACACATACTAAATTTCAGATTTGGTGGCAACATACCTAACAAGAGGCAGATTTAGTGGTAACATGCCTAACATATAATAAAAAGGCAGATTTAGTGGAAACATTCCCCTTACAAAGAGTCATAGACCGCTGAGTGGTATACTGCACTCTACTTGATTTGATGACCTCTCAGATACATTGTTTAAACAAAATTACCATATGGAAGGGTAGAGCAATCGCAGATTTTCTCAGATTAGTTGGGTGGCCACAGACAAGAAATATTTACTAATTATTTTATAACTGATCAGAAATAGAATGCTTAGAAATTGTGGTTACAAACCTATAAACAATGTCTGGTTGTAGCCTACATGAAGATGCCCACTTCTATCTCCCTCCTTGTACGTCACATTTAGATCTATACGCTCTGTATGTACAGGTCGAACCATGGCAAGTTGGGCCTTCTTGTATATCTGTATGAAAATGCATATATTCAATATTTTTAACTTTCCAACTCATTTTTTTAACATCAATATTAGCATGAACCCTATAGAAACATCGATTGTGTGCGTCTAAAATGAATTATTTACCAATCACGTTACAAAAACTTCATACCAAAGATTTTGATGTCCAAAAATACATATATGAAATTGAAACACAGTATGATGGTTTATTTTGTATTTGAATTGGCACTCATAATTCTTCTAGATATCCTCAAGTCTCTTTAAAAATAGATGCAATATATTGCCATTATTCATTATTTAGAATTTGAAAAAAAAATGAATTTACACCGCCCACTTTCTTAATCCTTTCCAGATTGTATAGGTTATTTATTCTTATTCACTGTTTAATCCAGACAGAAGAAGATATTGTTTTTTATCACAATACTTTATACCTGTAAATAGTCCAGTCTGATATATGTGTTTGGATCAATATCAGGATCTGCAACTGTGACCGATGGTGGATATGAATCAGGCCAGATCCATGCTACGCCGCTAGCAGATGGGTAGCTGGCATACATGTCTGTCAGGTTGCGATGTGGGTCCCGAGGCTGGTGGCCCATGTTGTTGATATAGAGGGTACGATTGTCCTTGAATTCATCAGGCACTGTGCCATTGATGAGCTCCGGAAGTCTGTGAATGTAGACGGTGCCAGGTCCGCCTGGTTCTGCATTCCGTCCACCAACACCACCATGGTTGATAAACTCTCCTGTAATGTAAGAAGTGTAAGGCTATAAATAGGATTAAAAGCTTTTGACCTTTGGTGACCTTAGGTGTTTACATTGATCATTGGTGTTCTTGACCTTTGGTGCTTACCTTGACCTTTGGTGCTCTTGACCTTTGGTGTTAACATTGACCTTTGGTGCTCTCAAACATTAATGTTAACCTTGACCTTTTGTGTTAATTCAAATAAATTAAATAGGAAGAGACAAGTGAAATCCCAGAATATTTTATTGATTGAAGCAACCTTATAAGATGGACAGACAGATGGACGGACGGAAATCACTAAACCATAAACCTGGATTTGCTACGCAATCCGGCTAATAATGTTAAAAATAAACAAAACAATAAGGAATATGATGCTTATACCAATTAAATAGGCAAGTTTTCCAAAATATATTTAATGTTATTATATTAACAACTTACCAACATAGAAGTTGTACATACAGTACAGAGTCATCCTGCCACCGCCGCCACCACCTCCATGTGGTGCATAGCTTCCGCCATAGCCCGCTCCACCAGACGCATCAATGTATCCGTTACCATCTATGGTGTATGTCTCTATATGTATAGTCCCACCGCTGCCACCACCGGCTGCCACGGATCTCCAGTCACCGCCGAGAGCCGACAGAAAACCATCCACAGTCAGCGTGTGTTTCACTTTCAGATATAATCGTCCACCTCCAATGCCACCAAGGTGAGGAAACAGGGCATGACCGCCGTTGTTACCAAACTTGGTGGGATACAGAAACGAGTCGTGGGCACCACCGGCAACAGACACGCCCTGACCTTGACCCCCATTACCGCCATGACCTCCACCTGAACTTCCACCAGAGTGACCTATACCTACACCTATACCTAAAATACAATTGAACTGAACTGTTGTTTAATGGCTTATTCACACATTATCCATAGAATAATGAAAAGATTCCCTACACTTACTGTTGCCAACACTAAAATAGAACAAGAGCACCACCTTTTGGGCCACTATAGACCTAAGTTATAACAAACCTGGTTGGTATAAGAAAATGTATCTATGCTCCTGTATGTTTTGTCAGTATGGAAGGACATTTGTTAGAAGTTTTAGTGCTTTAGCATTCATAACTTTGAAATTGAGGTCAAGTTTCAGGTTAGATCTTTTTTGAAAGAAATATAACTAAAACATTCATGTAAGAGTTATGGGTCTTTTAAAATTTTATTTTGTGAGTAAAGAAAGACATTTGTTTTATGTTTAAACGCATAAATAACTGCATAAAGTGTTGATAACTAAGAAATAATAGGCAAGGTTCAAACCAGGTTAAATATTTTTCGAAGAGAAATAATTCAAACTATGGTTTAGAGAGTTAAAGGCCTTTTTCAAATGCATTAATTGGATCATGCTGCTGATGTTTACACATTTTCATTATTGTACACCTCATGCTTTGAGTTATTAGCCACAATCACTTTTCAGCTAAAAGTTACGGACAGACAGACAGACAGACAAATGCCATGACATGATAATGGCATATAAAAATAGAATCTAAATAGGGCTATCATTACTTAGTGAACAATTAACTCAATAGCCTGACACAGTCTTTATTAATGTTTTGGTGCATGCTTTTTTTTTACTATAACATGATGTAATAAATGCAATATGTACACATTTTATATCAGAATCCACGCTAGAAATTATGCCATTTTTTTTTTTATATATTTAAACTCAATTATCAATATAATCAATGTGTTGCATTGCATCACTAGTTTTTTGTTAAACATTTTAAGGATATTATGCCCGCAATTCCTAACCTAGCCCATATGTGGATTTGCCGCTACATGTTATATAATAAAGTATTACCCTGGCGCTGTAGGTTGTACGGACATCCTGCAGATACTGTCAGTAAACCATACGGCTCAATGGTCACATTGTAATAGTCCAGCTTCAAGTCATTGGACGTCAGCTGCAAAATGAACAATAAATGATCCGCATGAATCACCAGATATTACACTTGTTTCACATTCAGTACGCTATATAAATGGATGCGCTCACTGCACACATTGGTTTGAATGAGTATGAAACATTTTTGTGCTGTTCAAAATACTTTTTTTATGTTTTATAGCAATATACCAGCATCTAATAGCAAGGTACAATATAAACTCTCGGTAATGACTAGATCCACTCCCGACAGTAAGGCTGGTACCCTGTAGGGTGGTTAGGGCCTCCTTCTCAGTAAATACAGTAACAGATCCATGTCTGGTATAGACTTACCCTGGATCCACTCCTGACAGTAAGGCTGGTACCCTGCAGGGTGGTTAGGGCCTCATTCTCAGTAAATACAGCAAGATATCCATGTCTGGCATAGACTTACCCTGGATCCACTCCTGACAGTAAGGCTGGTACCCTGTAGGGTGGTTAGGGCCTCATTCTCAGTAAATACAGTAACAGATCCAAATGTCTTGATATCGAGATGGTCTATCTTATTTACAAACTGCTCATGATGATCGATCGTCAGGTTACATCTCGCATTGATTGTCATATTCTCCATTTCACGGAAGTACCCTGTGAAAATGAAGTCAGATGCATTTTTCTAAGTATGGCAGTAGCCATAGAAGAAAGCCAGAGTTATAACTTTATTATCTAAAACAAGAAAATATTTCTGATAGCCCAGAATGATGTAGCATTCGATTTAAAACTTAAAATATTGGCATGTTTTCAGGATATGTCATTCTGTTGTATATAGAGATCACTTTGCAGTTCGGCTCTCTGGGTGGGAGTGGGGTATCACGTGGAATGTCTGGGTGGGAGTAGGGTATCACGTGGACTGATCTGGATCTGTCAATGGGGTAAATTATTCTTAGCTCTCACCTTTAAAGTAGATATCAATGCCCCGGCAATCTAGCTCCTGGGGAAGCTTTATGTTGGAGCTCTCACCTTTAAAGTAAATATCAATGCCCCGGCAATCTAGCTCCTGGGGAAGCTTTATGTTGGAGCTCTCACCTTTAAAGTAGATATCAATGCCTCGGCAATCCAGCTCCTGGGGAAGCTTTATGCTGGACTCTCTCTGAGAAAGTATTCCAAACGTCTGTAACACCCTAGTCTGTGTATTCTCATATGTCTGTGTCTTTCTCAGTGTGAGGCGCCCCGTATCGTCACCCGTCACCTCCGAGGCAACCAAGCTCATTTCCGCACCATTTAGATTGAGAGAAGCTCCACCAATTATATCAAGCTGATCAGTGTGAAAAGGCAAAAGTTTATTAATTTATATTTAAGAAATACTATTGGATGATATATTTTCAACCGCATGTTGACATTCGTCGGGTGTTCTACTACCATTTTTGCTCCAAATGTGAGATCAAGGTGATGATGATTCACTGTAGAAACCCCAATTTTCCTTTTAACGGATTCTCTGTTGTTTTTTTTAATTTTAGGTGCAAAAGGCTGATACACCCAAAATGGCTGTTGTGTGGAATTTTAAAGATAATAGAACACCTTCATTGTAATATACGTCAAGTTAAAATATAAAAAACACACTAAAGTTGGACAAGTTTATTGCTTACACTTTGTACTTAAACATTTAGCAACATCACAAGCGAATTTGGGGGAAATTGCCCAAATGAAAAAGAAAAGTGTTTCTCTTTCATCTTTTTTTTTTTTTAAAATACAATACAAATAGTAAAACAATTTGCTGTATAACAAACTCTTTAGTTGGATTCTTGACAGGGGACATGGGCTCATGGCTCAGGGGAATATAATTTCCTGGCAGGGAATATGATTGAATTGGATTTTATAGTCACACCAACAGCTAAGGTCAAATGGCGACTTTCCAGCTTCCATTGGTGGAGGAAGACCCCAGGTGCCCCTCCGGGCAATTTTCGTGCATGGGCGGGCACCTGGGTAGAATCACGGACGTTCCGCAAGCCAGCTGGATAGCTTCCTCACATAAAGATTCCTAGGCCCCTGAGGGATCGAACCTACAGCAGTGAGGGGCAAGTGATTTCAAGTGAGAGACGTTAACCACTCGGCCACGGACGCCCCCAGGGAATATGAGCTGCTGTCAAGAATGCAATTAACTTAAATGTCCCCTTAAAGTAGCTATCCCGCCAACAAAACACACATTTTTAAAACATGTGTACACCTTTTCTAAACCTATGGATGACAAAGTATATATCTAATACATATTTTGAGAATTCAAATTCTATAGACACAATATAAACAGATTAAACCAACCCCAAACCAAAACTGGAGCGTCAAATTAATATTTGACAAACTCATAATTCATTTTACACATATTCAATCACAAGTATCTTAAGGACCCAGGAATAAACCTATACTTTCAATCGACACATATACATTGTTATATGACCTGAACTCCTGGATAGAGTTTTGATAAACGGTTTTGTAATATAAGTTTGCAGTTATTTGGCCGGTTAGTTTCTTTAACAATCACTATACCTTGTCAAATGTAAATGTTTTATTGGTTCCTTCAGGGAAGATGTATGTTGATGACCCGTTTTCATTGCTGTAAGGGGTCTGTACCATTGATTCTGGGTCCTCTCTCACATATATCTCTATCTCACTCATAGACACAAATGACCCAGTGGACTGGAGATACACCGTTATCTGTAATTATAAATCAAATGTAAATGTGAATCATATCCAGGGACCTAGCATGGCCTGTTTCCAATATACTCCTAAAATGAGGTGCAAAGATCAAATTGGTAATTTCCACCCTTACCTCGCTAGCCCCTCTTGTTTTTATTGCATTTTTCAACTTTTATGGCTTTTTATTTTTTTAGTTCTATTTTTCCAAATTACTCCCGGAGTATGGGAGTATGCCACGCTATGCGCCTGATATCCACATGATAAGTTGACCGTAAAAACAAGAGATCCAAGAGGGATTGGCAAGACACATTTGCATGACTTGTAATTTGTCCAGGGTACCAAGGACCAAGGTACCATGCATAATTAAATTATATGCTGGACTACCATACATGTCACCATAGTACTCTATAATGATAAAACATCTTCAGAGCCATGTCAACATGAGTTCTTGTCTATTTTAAAAATACAGTTGAGAATAAAAAATAATGTAACAATAAATTTGGTTGCTGTGGAGGAGCATGGTGATGAACAAACATCAGTTATACATGTAGTGGAGTTATCACAAAGTTTTACTTACAACACAATGCTCTTAAATCCACATATTGAGTTTCGGTATACTGGAAAAAGTTTGTGATATATAACACAGGCATTCTTATTGCTTTGATATTTCAGGATACTGTGGTATATTATAACCAGGTCCGATTCTTTGGAGGGTACCCTATACTCTGGGTAGCATACCCTGTAGCATACCCTGTATTACATACTCTGGGTAGCATACCCTGCATTACATACTCTGGGTAGCATACCCTGTATTACATACTCCGGGTAGCATACCCTGCATTACATACTCCGGGTAGCATACCCTGTATTACATACTCCGGGTAGCATACCCTGCATTACATACTCCGGGTAGCATACCCTGCATTACATACTCCGGGTAGCATACCCTGTATTACATACTCCGGGTAGCATACCCTGTATTACATACTCCGGGTAGCATACCCTGTATTACATACTCCGGGTAGCATACCCTGTATTACATACTCCGGGTAGCATACCCTGTATTACATACTCTGGGTAGCATACTCTGTATTACAAACTCCGGGTAGCATACCCTGTATTACATACTCCGGGTAGCATACCCTGTATTACATACTCTGGGTAGCATACCCTGTATTACATACTCCGGGTAGCATACCCTGTATTACATACTCTGGGTAGCATACCCTGTATTACATACTCCGGGTAGCATACCCTGTATTACATACTACGGGTAGCATACCCTGTATTACATACTCTGGATAGCATACCCTGTATTACATACTCCGGGTAGCATACCCTGTATTACATACTCTGGGTAGCATACCCTGTATTACATACTCTGGGTAGCATACCCTCTATTACATACTCCGGGTAGCATACCATGTATTACATACTCTGGGTAGCACACTCCTTTATTACATACTCTGGGTAGCATACCCTGTATTACATACTCTGGGTAGCATACCCTGTATTACATACTCCGGGTAGCATACCCTGTATTACATACTCTGGGTAGCATACCCTGTATTACATACTCCGGGTAGCATACCCTGTATTACAGAGATCTATTCTGTGGCATTCTAGCATAATGATTTCCTTGATGAATGCTTGAACAAGTCTGCAACATTACCTTTCTGCTAACTTATGCAATTACAAAGTAAGCTGAACAAAGCATATTGCACGTATATTATAGTATAGTCTTATAATGATGATGGAAGACACTATAGAATATATAGAAAATATATCCGACATGTCAGTAAAAAGGACCAGCAGGCCAGTGAGAATACGGCCTAAAAGTCCATGAATTAAACTGACCACCTTACCTTGTCCACATTGGCTTTAATCTCAACTGTTCCGTATTGGTTGGGTTCACTTTGTGTCTGACAGTAATTTGTGGTAACGTAACCCTCAGTGTTGTTGGTGACTGCACCTCCCTCTAGTGAGCTTTCCACACGATATGAGGTGATCAAACTAAAATTAATGAGTATAAAGCATGCTAAAATGTTGTCATATTTAATGGCATTTTGGTAACAACAGTAACAGAGTATCTTCTCCATTGTCCAGAACTGAATACCTAGAGAAATGTCCACGTCAGTTTCTTACCTCGGTTTAGTTCTTGGCCGGTCCAAAACTCCACCCTCCCCTATTCAGAGTATAAATTATATTTTATTCTTTTATCAATCTCTTTGAAACAAATACTGAAACAAGAAATGTCACCTGCATTTATTGATATTGACCTCCTAGTGTGACCTTGACCTTTGAGATAAGGATCCAATGCTTGCGTGTGACACACCTTCTCACTTTGATTAACGTGTGAAGTTTCATGAAATTCCCTTCAGTACTTGTGACATGATTGTTTTGGATGGACAAACAAACGATTACTATTTGCCACCTTCCTTCAGAGTCATAAAAAAGTAGCATTTATCAAATAACGTCCCTTGTTAGCAGTGTAATACAACCTGGAACGATTTTGATTGGTTGATTTAAACCTGTAACACTACGCAAGTATATTAACTGAAACTATTTTATTTATTACAAATTCACCCAGATCTGAGTCATAAACTTATTATTTGTGACAGCTTATAAAAATAATGCACGTTATACAAAACATTGTTGTTGGTTTGTTAAAAAGTTGGCGTAAACTGCTATTTTGTAAAGAGGTAAAACACGAACTCTTTTATACGCAACATTGTGTGTTACGACGTCACATATTTCATGACGTTCTGGCGCTAAAGTGTGTCTGACGACGTGGCGGTTCTATGTCAATCTGAATTAATTTTTACTAATTTGATTGCAATATTATGTGATAAAAAGGATCTTAAACTCGTTCCCATTCCATATAAGATTTATGAAACTCGTTATGAATTATTTTTAATTTTAACTCCCCAAAGGGCTCGTTAAAATTAAAATAATTCATAACTCGTTTCATAAATCTTATATGAAATGGGAACTCGTTTAAGATCCTCTATTTATTAAATTTTGATTTACTTCCACAGATAAGACTGTTCAAGTCCACTGCAATCATTGTGATGGGACGAGTTATAGCAGCTTCCTTTAGAGACCACAACATCTATTAATTAATAGTACAAGTTTCACTTTCTTTACTCCAACACTCACCTGTATGAAGAATTAGAACAGTAAGAATATGTCAATGTATTCCAGGTATTGAAGTCTTAAACCGTAAGTAAATATATGCACCACTACTTACCTATATTTGGATGTAGAACAGTATGGGAATATGCGGAGGTATTCCACGTAAGTCTTGAATGGCAAGTCAAAGCTGAGTGTTGCTGTGTGTGCGCTAGACATGTACAACGTATTGACATTCGCCTGCCGATCACTGAACATATTGCTGAGTGGATAATAATAGTGATTGGTGTAGTAAGTGGTATAAAAGGGTGCTGCATCAGTCGTCACCACAATACCACTGTGAGTGTGAAATGTCACAGAGGTTAATGTATAGGCATTTCCAGTGAGGTTAAGACGCTCAACTTGGTAGATACGATTACTCCCGGAGTAGCCGCCATTGTCCGTTATCACATGACGATAGACTGGTTCCATGTTTTGAGACTCAATGTACACCATTCCTGCTCCACCATACTGGTATGTACCTCTCCCACCATGTACCAGATAGTCACCAGTGAAATGGTTGGCGTCTCTATGGTAGATAGCAATCCTGCCTCCACCTCCTCCACCACCATACGCACCACCTGAGAAAATATTAAGCTAATTTAAAACTATGTACAGTGTTACCTGCCGAATCCGGCGACTGTCCTATCCAAATTCCTGTCTACACCGACCTTTATTTATGGTCAGGTTTTATTCCTTATATATTTCTATTAAACAAAAATTGAATAATCCTAACACTGTCTATTCTGAAAACCAGCCAACCAAAACAGTCCCAAAACACCATTTTGTATAAAAAAACATATATCCAATCCGATCTGCTAAATGTGTTGTTGATGGCTAAATTATAATTACCAGAATGGTCACTTTAGTATTTGTTGAAAATCAAAAAGTTGTCTCCCTTGATTAAAGTTCATCAATTTGAAATTGCGCATTTCATTGGTTGATTACATGATTTGAACCAATCGCATTACAGCTTTCATATTGACATTGAGTGGTCATGCAAATTTGTCACGTTGGACAGAAAAAAAAGATCACTCAAATATTAACAGTTTGAACGGTGATTTCGTTTTCATATTCTTATTTTGTTCAATGAATTGCTGCAATAATCTTCTTCTATTTTTAGTTAAATTTTAGCAAGTCTGTATAATGCTTAACAACACACGCTTATTCACAAATGTAAGCTGCGAAATAACACCGGAAACGTGCACCTGTTTTAGATGGTTTAGTTTGCGGGACCCGGTACAGATTGACGTGATTTGCGGCGCGATCCTAAAACTGTAAATGAAAATAATTTTTCTTATATGATGCAATGGATAAATAAAAGGAAAATAAAAGAAAATGAACCTTATTGTTTGATTCTTATCATGTGTATTATTAATTATGTATAAATAAATCAAAGTAAAAAAGCGAAATATTTTACGGTCCGGTTTTATTCCTTATATATTTCTTTTAAACAAAACTTGTATAATCCGAACACTGTCTATTCTGAAAACCAGCCAACCAAAACAGTCCCAAAACACCATTTTGTATAAAAAACATATATCCAATCCGATCTGCTAAATGTGTTGTTGATGGCTAAATTATAATTACCGGAATGGTCACTTTAGTCATGAAAGGTGTGATAATCAATGACCGTGTTTTCGTCCCCAGGTTATTACGGTACACTGTATTGTTGTTTGACAAATAATGAGGTGAGTGAATTTTGAGCAATACAATGCAAATACATGTAGATACAGGTACTTGTATCACCTTGACTTTTCCCAGAGGGAAGCGAGATGACAGTGACAGATGTTTTGACAATATTAGAAAAAAATCAAACATTTTGCTGTTTATAAAAACTAAGCATTTTTAGAAAAAACAAATGAACTCATAAATATTGCAGAAGAATGCATATTAAAGGAAAAGTCTGAACTGAAACAAACAAAACTGGAAATGTTTTTTTAAAATAAGTGTCGCATACAAACATCACAGCAGCATACAGTGTTTGCTAATGCTTAGTTTTGTAAATATTACGCATGTGTGAAATAAATGAAAACCCGGTGTTGGCGATGGGGATTGAGGCAATGTTCGTCTTCTCTCATTTTTTATTGAAAATTTAATCCGACTACCTGTCTATATCGACCAAATTTGTTGGGTCCGAGGGTGGCCGAATTCGGCAGGTAACACTGTATATCATAAACCTTCAAAGATTCATGGCTATTTACTATTTGTCATCCCTTTCTTCATGTAGCAATGTTGAACAATGTTGACATATATTACTTTTTAATGTTTTATTTTGTTCCATAGTGCATTTATTTACATTTCTAACACACTTAAAATCCTGCAACCAATTCAAAAGTAAAAACAGTGCAACTAATAAAAAGTGTCAAGTGACGTAAAAAGTGACTATTATTAATAAAATGACTGTAGATGTACTATCGCAAATTTGAAACAATTAACCCTATAATTGTTTTTTAGTTAAATAATTCTTGCAAACCATAAAGAATACTACTTACCATTGCCACCGACTGCTTCTATACTTCCAGCCCCGTCAAGATGATACATATCCAGATATATAGACCCTCCAGCCCCGCCTCCTGACTTACTGTCCCCAGCATCCTCACCATTGGCATGGAGACGACCTTCAACCCTGAGCTCATCCTCAACATAAAGCCAGATAACGCCTGCAAGTAGAGTGAATTTATTAATTAATCTTGTTATTAATGCATCTGCGAGTACATGCAGTAACTCTTAGTGATCGGCAATCGGTTCAACATCAGAGCAGATAATCGGTTATAATCAATGGACTCCAATCAATTGATTAATGGGTTTGATTCTGTAATCAGTTGAGTTTGTCTCACGCATGTCACAACTTCAATGAGTTTCAATGTTTTAATGATTTCGGATCATCAGCCTATCACCAATAACTTCTTAGTTTGTTATATAAATGAACGTTAACTCATTAACAACAAACAGCTAAATTATTTGTAAAATGTGAGCAATAATAGCACTGAGCAATGACATCATTATTTAAGTTGCAAACACTTATTTTTCACTGAAATGACAACAACTTACCTCCACCTCTCCCACCATTTCCTGATGGAGAATTACCCCCTCCACTGCCCATTTCTGTTGGTTTGTAAAGGGAGTCATATGCAAATGCTGAGTGGTACCCAGACTTCGATCTACCACCCCGTCCCCCGTGTCCTCCTCCCGAGCCTCCTCCCTCATGTTCATTGGCATTCCTCCCTGCACCCTCACCAGTGCCTCCTGCATAGCCAGTAAAGTTAGCATGGAAGTCACCTGAAAAATAGCCAGTAAAATAAGGATTAAAGTCACCTGAAAAATAGCAGTAAAATAAGGATGGAAGTCAACTGAAAAAGAGCCAGTAAAATAAGGATGGAAGTCAACTGAAAAATAGCAAGTGAAGTTGCCATGGAAGTTACCAGAAAAGAAACTGAGAAAGTTTGCGTGAAAGTCAACTGAAAAGGACCCAGTAAAATAAGTATGGAAGTCACAAGAAAAGGAGCCAGCAAAATAAGTATGGAAGTCTCATGAAAAGGACCCAGTAAATTAACATGGAAGTCACAAGAAAAAGACCCAGTAAATTTAGCATGGAAGTCATTTGAAATGCACTGGTAAAATAAGCATGAAAGTCACCTGAAAGGAGCCAGGAAAATAGCATGTAAGGCTATTGAAAAGAAATTGGTAAAAATATGAGAAAGAGAACCTAATCGACACATCATTTATATAATTATTGATAAAAAAACGAATCTTGTACTTCAACAAATCAAAAACACAACTGCAAGCAATTCTGACTTTTAAAATAACACAATTATGCACAAAAAGGATTATTACCTGACAAGTCTATGGTGACATTTGTGGCATGAAGAACCAAGTTGTTTGTTCTTACATATCCATTTCCGTTGATCACAAGCCTAACCACATGCAGGTTCATCTGTTTGACTGCGGTCAGAGGCTCAAACTTGCCGCCGGCCCGTACAGAAATGTTTGTAGCCACTATCACTCCTTCATCGTTCTTGTCAGTATTGGCATAGGACCAAATGTACAGCTGGCCTTCATTTTCCACGGTAATCACATCCATGCCCTCTATTGTACCATTGATCTCCACCCATACCTCACGCAGAGTCACTCTGTTCGGTACTTCTATACGACTGTATCTGTGTAGGAAGATAAGTGAAACATACAAGAGCTATTTACTTTCTGACAATGGTTCAATAAAATAAATCTGTACACGAGAAAGTAACATTATGATGGCTAAACAAACATTCCATTGCTGAATAAAGACAGGTACAGTTACTGCATTCTGTAGCTTCTAAAGTTACAAAACCATGAATGCAGCCCAAATATGGAACTAGCATAAGTGTTGATAGTACCCCACCCAGTTATGTGGGCCAAACCCCCACCCCACCCTATCTCTCCACAGCCACCACAAGTTTTCTAGTTTTTGTCACATAAAGGTTACATTTAGATGGGTGTCCTCTGAAGCCAAGTGTGTTGTCTTCTGGGGCTTGTGAAACATGACTATTGTCAAGATGTAGATAGGCAAAGTCTGGTGAAAACATAAACAGGCTATAGGAAATGTTAAGATCCAAATATGACTAATGGTCAGATAAACTGAAATTATGACCTTGACTGTGACCTTAACCTTTATATATTGGTGTCGTGATATGGCTTTTGTCATAATGTGTTTAGATCTAATTTTGTATACAGAAATAAAAAGGTTGTTTTAAAGTTGAAATAAAAACGGATGTTGTTTTCTTGACTAAATAGTTACTTTAGCTTGAACATGACCTTGTCTGTGACCATGACATTAGTGTTGTCACATGATCATTGTCATGATGTGTATGTATCGAGAGTTTGATAATGAAATATAAAAAAACAAAAGTGATCCATTAGTATCACTCTTTTATTTGAAACAAAAAACACCACTGTGTCAGTTTTTCAGTCGGTCCTAAAATAATAATAAAAAAAGCTTTTATCAAGCAGTTTACCTATAGGCAGCCATGTTTGCTGGCAGATATACATCCACTTCCTTCAAACCAAATGTCTGATTTTTCCCAGCATGCAACACTCCTGACCTATCACCCCATAGAAAGCCAACACGTACATCAATAACTTCATTATCCGTGTCACTCAGGATTGCCACGTGGGCATTTCCACGTACATCAAGCTCTTTAAACATGTATTTCGTGTCCGTGTGTTTCAGCCACGTGACTCCTCCAACTAGGTTGATGTCCTTATATTCTCCATTGAGTAAGTTACGTAGGTTGCCGTCGTTGTAGTCAAGAGCATGAGGATAGGCATGACCGTTGTTGTCCACAGTAAGCTTCTGTACCAGGAGGGTTCCATTACTGTGAATAGATTCCAGGTATGATGTGCCGGCAGCACCTGTCTCACTGGCACTTACACCTATGTGGGAAATGTCGTTGTCAAACAATTAGTGGAAGATCGACAAAATTAATACGGTAAGATTAATTATTAAACAAATTTGTCTTGTGTTGACTTTTGCCAGTGAATTTATTATTGTTCTGTGTAATACATTCTAAATTGTTCAGTCATTCCCAAGTATTTATCTGCACAAGAAGAAATTGTAATATGTATGTATTATCTGTATTAAATCACCTCAGTACTAATGGCAGTACAAATTGTAAATAATCTTTCAGTGCATTGCTATCTCAAAGTTATAGGGATAGTTATGGAGGTGTAGTGGTAGAGTGCCTGCCTCAAAAATAAAGGATGAGGCCTCCTCAGTGACAATAGGGGTACTGCCTTGGAATGGTCAGTGACAATAGGGGTACCGCCTTGGAATGATCAGTGACAATAGGGGTGCCGCCTTGGAACGGTCAGTGGCAAAAAAGACTGCTGGGAGTTTAAAACCAGGTTCTAGGGTGCACCAAACCTCACTCTTATCTTATTGTCATTGCAGTTAAGTCTACCACTCCCTTTGCTACATTACCCTAACAGTCACATATACTAAAGTTCATGCTCAAGAACCATGACATATGCGATAGTATTAGTGTAGGGTGATCCACAATACCTCTGGATTTTATCCCTCTGGAAATGACACTAAATAGCTTAAAAATAGTGTTGTCGAGCCATTAACCAATAACTCAATATCTGTGTTAACTGTTTTGTATTTTACCTCCATAAGCCTGCAGAGTTATATTAAACTTGTTGATGTTTTGACACTGTACGGATATACGTCCTCCAGCCCCGCCCCCACCTGCCTGGCCAGCCCTGCCTCCGCCATTGCCACCATTGGCAGTTATCGTACCATGCCCAACAATCTCCTCACATGTGATCCAGATAGCTCCTCCAGCACCACCACCTACAAATTGTATGGAAAAAAATATAATTATACATCATTTTTTTCTTGAACATATCCATTTACCAACACAAACTTAAATCCATGTATTTAAAAAATATATGCACAACCTATGTAGAAATCAAGAATCACTTTTTCACCAAAATATCACGATAACCTGTGATACGGTAAACATCTTCCTGCTTGGTTTGGTGGTCAATTTTAATTCTATCACATTAACTCAATTTTATCATTAAAAGAACCTTGGATTACTTTATTATATAATGGATAATTTAAAAGAACGGAAAGAGCAATGTTATAAAGTACAACTTTTCTGGGTTTGACATATACCTGTTCTTAAGAATTCAGCAATAGTTTAAGAAACCTTCCACTTTTACGATACAGTTATTATCTTGGTAGTAAATGTCACCCCACCCACACCCACCACCCACACCCACCAACAGCTCCTAAAATTCAATTACAGTATTCCTCATCTCTCTGTGTATGGGAGGGAGTGGGGACTATTATATGAAGCTCATAAACCACATTACAGTATTCTTCATCTCTCTGTGTATGGGAGGGAGTGGGGAATACTATATGAAGCTCATGAACCACATTACAGTATTCCTCATCTCTCTGTGTATTGGAGGGAGCGGGGAATACTATATGAAGGCCATGCACCACATTACAGTATTCCTCATCTCTGTGTGTATTGGAGGGAGCGGGGAATACTATATGAAGGCCATGAACCACATTACAGTATTCTTCATCTCTCTGTGTATGGGAGGGAGTGGGGAATACTATATGAAGGCCATGAACCACATTACAGTATTCCTCATCTCTCTGTGTATGGGAGGGAGTGGGGACTATTATATGAAGCTCATGAACCACATTACAGTATTCCTCATCTCTCTGTGTATTGGAGGGAGTGGGGAATACTATATGAAGCTCATGAACCACATTACAGTATTCCTCATCTCTCTGTGTATTGGAGGGAGTGGGGAATACTATATGAAGCTCATGAACCACATTACAGTATTCCTCATCTCTCTGTGTATGGGAGGGAGTGGGGACTATTATATGAAGCTCATAAACCACATTACAGTATTCCTCATCTCTCTGTGTATGGGAGGGAGTGGGGAATACTATATGAAGGCCATGAACCACATTACAGTATTCCTCATCTCTCTGTGTATTGGAGGGAGTGGGGAATACTATATGAAGGCCATGAACCACATTACAGTATTCCTCATCTCTCTGTGTATGGGAGGGAGTGGGGAATACTATATGAAGCTCATGAACCACCAATATATCCGAATTCAGTTCACCAAGAAACTTTGAACTGCCAAAGTATTTCAGAAGTATTGTCCATAGCAAACCAATAATAGATAATTAGTTTATTTCTGACAGCGTTCAAAGTTGGACATTCTTCCAGGGTTAATTAACAAATATATTTGATTATGAATTTTCTTTCCACAAAAAATCCTAATATTTCACTACTAGAAATGTAATAAATCAATTTCCTGCCAAAAATAGTCATAATTTATTCACACTAGTCAGAACATACTTGCCATGTATTGTTTTAAAGTTCAGGCTGCCTGAGTGGATCAGCAAATGTGACCTTAAACAAATTAACATACTTTAAATACTAGGGATCTGAACTCATTGATCGTTCACAAACCTCTGGGACAGTCCCAGAGGTTTGTGAACAATGAGTTGAGATACCTAGTCTGGGTCACCGCATGTTACTGTATTATACCCAGATGTTGATGCACATATATATGATCTGACCCAATATGTTCGATGACTGACTGACTGACTGAGACACTTTGGGTTTCCTTGAAGGAAGTTTATTTGGATGTGGAAAATTAATACACAACAAGTTGTATACCTGTTCCGGCATCAAATCTACTGTCTGGTGGAAGTCCATTTACTTCTACAAGGCCATCAATGTCCACATGGCGACTGTTAATGAAGATGGAGCCCCCACCTGTCCCTCCAAGACCTTCTGGTACCGGATTGTTTCCAAACTTGTTGTCACCGAAGTACACTGCACCTGTGATAAAGAAATCATGATATTTTTTTTCTTCAAATTGAACGAAATGCTCCAAGTTCAATTTATGTCAAAACACATGAAAAATATTTAAAGAGAGATTTAACATGAAAAACATCTTATATATGACAATGGCATGATGTGTGAAAATACAAAATTTGTTACATTATTCAAATAAGGCAAATTACAATGAAAATGTTTCCATTGAATATCGCTCTTTTTGCCTGAAAAAAGGTCTTAAACCAGAAAACAGAATGTTCTCTTCAAAAAGCGGGCAACATTATACCATCTGACTGACCTAACAAGACAATTTGGGTCGGACATAACAGGGATCAGGACTCCTGTGTCAAGGTTATCTAAAAACGGATTTAATTGTACGGATCAACAACATTTGAGAATCTTGGACTTTGTTCAAAGCCAAAGACTCAATAACTCTTTCAATATTTGACTATCTCCTATTATTATTTCATGTTTATTTCCTATTATTATTTCATGTCTATTTCCTATGAAGTCCTATGATCTTTTGATACCTACCATACTTGACGCCATATCCACCTACGGAGCCGTAGTCAGTGGGGTTGTACAGAGAGCCGTACCCAGTACCGACACCTGTGAGTCCAGAACCACGCCCTCCATTACCACCATGGCCACCACCACTACCTCCTGTAGTGGAACCTGGAAACAATCAAGCACTTAGTAAGTTCTGTGGATAACACTGGTTTTTAATTGAATTGGATTTTATAGTTGCACCAACAGCTAAGGTCATATGGCAACTTTCCAGCTTCCACAGGTGGAGGAAGACCCCAGGTGCCCCTCCAGGCAATGTTCATGCTTGGGCGGGCACCTGGGTAGAACCACGGACATCCTGCAAGCCAGCTGGATAGCTTCCTCACATAAAGATTCCTAGGACATTGGTTTTTAACCAAGTTGCAGGACATTAGCATCGTTCTATATATACAATTATTTTCACTCAAATATCTCTCTCCCATTTGGTAGAGAAGTATAGGCACAAACAGAATTCATAGCATTTGTGTTGTTGGTTTGTGATTTATGGTTCAGGACCACTTATTGCTTTTTGAAACTGATTTTAAAATTGATTATATGCAATTTTAAGGTAAAAATACTAAATATGAAATCAAAAATAATGTGCAAACCATTAAAGACTTTTTGTTTTTGTTTAACTATTAAAATAGTGACCTTGCATTCTTCAATATTGACTTATACAAAGCAAAAATCAATTTGACACTGGTCTATAAAATATCATATTCTTCCCCTCAGCAAACAACGGACCAGTTTGATTTACAGGTCCATAAAAGATCATGTTTAACTCAGCACAGTTGAGATCAATATGAGATTTACAGGTCCATTAAATATCACATTCACCTCAGCACAATTGAGATCAATATGATATTTACAGGTCCATAAAATATCATATTTCCCTAGCAAACAACAGACAAGTTTGATTTACAGGTCCATAAAATATCACATTCACCTCAGCACAATTGAGATCAATATGACATTTACAGGTCCATGAAATATCATATTCACCTTAGCACACAACAGAGACCAATATGATATTTATAGGTCAATAGAATACCATGTTCTAGGTCAATAAAATACCATGTTCACATCAGCCCAACAAAGATCAATATGAGAAATACAGGTCCATAAAACATCATATTCACTTCAACAAACAGCTGAGATCATTTTGAGATTTTCAGGTCCATAAAATATCATATTCACCTCAGCACACAAAATATAAAAAATATAATTTATGGTACAGGTCCATAAAATATACTCATTTCTACACACAGCCAAGATCATTTTATGAGATTTACAGGTCCATAAAATATCACATTCACCTCAGCACAATTGAGATCAATATGATATTTACAGGTCCATAAAATATAATATTCCCCTCAGCAAACAACAGACCAGTTTGATTTACAGGTCCATAAAATATTGCATTCTCCTCAGCACAATTGAGATCAATATGATATTTACAGGTCCATGAAATATCATATTCACCTCAGCACACAACAGAGACCAATATGATATTTATAGGTCAATAGAATACCATGTTCTAGGTCAATAAAATACCATGTTCACATCAGCCCAACAAAGATCAATATGAGAAATACAGGTCCATAAAACATCATATTCACTTCAACAAACAGCTGAGATCAATTTGAAATTTACAGGTCCATAAAATATCATATTCACCTCAGCACATAAAATATAAAAATATTTAATTTACGGTACAGGTCCATAAAATATACTCATTTCTACACACAGCCAAGATCATTTTATGAGATTTACAGGTCCATAAAATGTCATATTCCCCTTAGATAAGGCTTGTATAATTGTATAATATCTTGATTTCAAGTAATACATACCGACACCAGCACCATGCCCATCTGACATTATATTTGGTCGGTACCCAGCACCACTAAGATCGATTTTTCCACCAGAGTACACGGCTAACAGGTGACCAATCGTCATGTTTAGTCCAGAGTTTACTATAAAATGACCACCACCATAAATCTGAAATAATGAAATATAGTAATTACTTACAAACTTTTAAGAAAATACAAACTACAGTAGGCCAGTGGCTTATTTCTGCAGAAACCCGAAGCCTCATCCATCTGCAGAATTAATACAGCTATCATATTCTTTTTTTAAAAGACAATAACATCAGGCACGTAGCTAGACCATTTTTCGTCATACGCAAGGTTGATTCTAACAACAAATTTAAATTACTTTTAAATTATTTAATTTCTTACCGACATCTTCGTACACAGCAGTGTATCTGTGTATAGGCAACTACACGTCTGGACATAAAGTTCTCTTTTTTTTTTGGTATTTTTTTTAGGTCGAACTTTTTTTGTTTTAATTTCAGGTGATGATATATGAAGTTGTGAAAGGTAAACTAATACATAAATAAATGTAACAAAGAACCAAAACTTACAGATATGTTAGTTGCATCTATATGGAACTTGTTTCCAGGTGAGTATGACTTCAGTTCAAATGTTCCGGCCTCCTGCACGTGCAGCGACTTGAGGGAGACCCTGGCTGGCGTGTGGTCCGTCGCTAGACTACCATTGGTGTCTATAGAAACGAGGCCACCGTTAAACACGTACAAGTCCTCCAAGCCAGATACCTGCGAATTATACAGCATTATTTCATGTTTTTTATATTTTGCAAATCATTGAAGAAGTACAGGTCCTCAATGCTAGATACCTGCCAGAAATACAGTAATAATGTACAGCTGATTCTATACAAGCACAAGTAAACTGACTCGAGTATGAATTGATACACTACCACAATATCACAGAACAGTTGTTCAAATCTGGTGGTTTTGTCATGACATTTTTAACGTCCATTAGACTCTAAATGGCTATTACCTTCTCTCAAGAGTCTATATATTTTCACAAAAAGAACCCACCTTTCCGGCAGAGTACAGTTTTGTTTTGTAGAAGAACATTCTGGGTGGATAGGTGATGTGACCTTTGTCGTATACGTGGGAGTTAAATGGAACATCATACTCAGTGTCCTGAATGGTTAGCTCTTGATTATATCCAACATGCAGATAACCTGCAATAAACAGAACTTAATTCAATTAAGCACAAATATAATATTAGTTATACACATGGAAGTGGAAAAGATTTGTTTATTTAGTGTTTACCGTCATTTTTCAGCACACTTTATGACAGTCAATCTTTAGTGGTGGAGGCAGACCACCCACTTATTCCTGGGTAGGACCAATACTGTATACCTTTCGCCCTCAGTAAGAAACGACACTTTCTCCAAAAACTAAAAGGTGCTTCTGTTCTAAGGTCTTATTTATAAGCAACATAAGTGTATACTCTTCTAAAAACTAAACGTAAGTTTATATTTACAGATATCTATTCTTATGGGACTTACAGGAAACACTGGCCCTCTGAGCTATATCAATGTTTTTGTTTTACTGAATCTTAACCTTTTTAATTACAGGACATTTTGTTATTTTTTGGTATTTTTATTTAACTGAATCTTATTCCTGTTAATTACAGGACATTTTGTAAGTTTTAGACTGTATATACCAGCAACTAGAGCCACGGCAAACTAATATACCCAGCTGTAATTTTTGATAGAAAACATACAGCACAGCTCACGCGAAACTCACAGTTTACTCTTTCACGCCGAGTGAGGAATTTACAAATCGCGTAATTACGCGAGTTTCGATGATAAAACTCGGAGTTCGCCGAGTGGAAACTGCACAGATAAAAGGTGCAACTTTTTCTAATTGCAGTCATTTTAATGCATAATTATTCAATAACTTGAGAAAAAATCGAAGCAGAAGACTTTTGTTTTGTTTTGGAAAAGCGGATATGGGAATATTTGAATGCCCGGAATATGTATACTGGGTCACGACAGTTATATGGCTGTTCCTATTACCGGCTTCGCGTCGACTGAACATAACATTCAATTAGTAATTATTATACTGGAAATTATAATAATGTTTTTAATTAGTCTTTCTTTGTAACAAATTTTACTATTCTGCTGTTTATTATTACATCGATGGGTTCTTTAGTCAGAAATAATCAGAAAAATGGTAAAGAATTCCGGGTCATAAACCCGTTATTAGTGCCGCCTTGTTAAAAGATACATGGGTAGATCTATTTATGTCGGTAGGAAAACTGTGACTTTCGGACAACAAAAACGAACAAAACTTGTGACTAAATGCATTAAAAGTTTGAAATACGTATTTGTTTCGAAATTTATTCATTGTATTTATCAGTCGTTTCAACATTGCACATAAAAGATGCACTCGGCGTCTCATTGTTTGTACTTTTTCTGGTGATTGATTGCTTTTTCAAGTGCGATATCAGACAAGTTGAAAAGTTGTCGGAAAATTCAGATTTTTTCCTAATAATAAATCACCACACGTGTGCACTCATGGTTAATTGGATTCTATGCGGAGTAACTCGGAGTGGGAGTCATTGATTTTTAATTAATACTTCATTTTCATAAATTTTTGCGCACAATATGACCTATTTATGTGTCGACGTGCCGTAAAACACCATTCATTCATTCATCGGAGTGTGAGTGACTCGACAATGGCGTACTTTCGCCGCGTGAATTTGCCGAGTACAAACACTGACTTTGCGTAGATATGCGCGGAACTCGATACAAGCAAACTCTGCGAATCAAGTAAAGTGTGTGTTTCGCATGAGCTGTACTGTACATGTATATGTTAAATGTTATGACATATTTCGATATATATTTTGGAAAATATACAATGGAAAAATGGCTTTATGTCTTTAATATCTGAAATTTCATTATACTCAATAAAAAAAAAAAAAAAAAAAAACCTTGTCAATTGAATCAGAGAGATTTTACGTTTTAGGTGATATTTCATTGTTGTTGACCGAGGGCTGTTTTCTGAAACGCTTTAAATTATGCTCTCATTAATTAAATTGAAATTTAGTTTGATACACTAAAGCGTTCAAGGACAGCCAGACAGACGGACAGAAATGGACTGAAAGCAGTATATTCCTAAGCTTTGTGGGATGAATAATTATACCTATGACTTATGTGCGTCCATAAATAAGTCAAAACTAACTGAGTTAACAGTTTACACAAACAAACCTGTTTTATCTCCAACCACATTACCCACTGTGACAGAGGCAGCGTCATCGTAGTTCACATTTGGCATAAAGGCAAGATGGGCGCCACCTTGGATGTATATCTCACTGAAGTTAAACGCTTCTTCCTTGTCAGCAAATATCCAAGTTGAGGCGCCACTCAACTGGATGTCTTTGTACCTACAGAAATGAAGAATAGAAAATGTACACATCTATCTCATATAGTATCAATCGTACATTTAAATACAATTGGCCCAAGAGGGCCTGTGGATGCTCTACTGGCTAAAGTAAAAAATTGTGTATAAATTTGTGTATAAGGGGCCATAACTCTGTCAAAAATATTTCAACCAGAACATGATGATATGCGCCACTAGGCTTGGTACTGATCATTCCTACCAAGTTTTGTTGAAATCCAACCGGAGAACTAGTCTATACAAAGTTTGTGTATTAAAACCTTTAACGGACCATAACTCTGCCAAAATTCATTCAGCCGGAACACAGCGATGATATGCGCAACTAGACTTGGTACTCATCATCCCTGCCAAAATTCGCTGAAATCCGGCCAGGGGTTCAGAAGGGACTAGTCTGGACAAGTTTGTGTATTAAAACTTTTTAAGGGCCATAACTTGGCCAAATATCATTCAACCAGAACACGGCGACAAGACCTGGTACTGGTCATCTCTAAAAAGTTTCGGTGAAATCCGGCCAGGGGTTCTGGAGAACTAGTCCTGACAAAATTTGTGTATCAAAATCTTTAAAGGCCCATAACTCTGCCAAAATCATTCAACCGGAACACGGTGACGATTTGTACAACTTGGCTTAGTACTGATCATCCCTGCAAAGTTTTGTTGAAATCCAGCCATATGAAGGCCCTATTATCAAATCTGTCCAAGCTTCATTGACAGTAACAAATTGGTAAAGATCGGATGAAAAATGAAGGCTCTATCATGTTAACGAAGTTAAATTATAGCATACTTCAGAAAATCAAGGACATAACTCCAGTGTAACTTGTTCAAACGGGCTGTTTTTTAACTCGTCCAAGCTTTCATTGATATCAACAATCTGGTCAAGTTTGAAAAAAGATCGGATGAAAAATTAAGGCCTTATCCTGTTAACGAGGTCAAATTATAGCAAATTCCAGAAAATCAAGGGCCATAACTCCAATGTAAATGGTCCAAACTGGCTGGTTTTCAACCTAGTCCAAGTTTTTTATTGATATCAACAATCTCTTGAAGATTGAAAAAGATCGGATGAAAAATAAAGACCCTATCGTGTTAACTAGGCCAAATTATAGCATATTTCAGACAATCAAGGGCCATTACTCCGGTGTAAATAGTCCGAACTTGCAAGTTTTCGAACTCGTTTGAGCGTTCATTAATATCAGCAACCTGGTAGAGTTTAGTAAAGATCGGATGAAAAATAAAGACCCTAATGTGTTAACGAGGTAAAATATAGCAAATTTAACTAAATCAAGGGCCATGACTCCGGTGATTCTGGTTATAATTGGCTTGTTTTCAAACTCGTCCAAGCTTTCATCGATATCAAAAATCTGGTAAAGTTTGAAAAAGATCGTCCAGTAGAGCTAAAAACACTTCATGCAGGAATAATTACAAGTAAATGTCATTCTTATATCATATGAACTTATATTTGTTTGTCTTACTTGTTATTGTTCAATAATCCAAAACATTGATAACAAGTAATATCAACATATAGGAATATATTAATTCTTGGACATACATTCTGAATTTGATTCTGAATTTAAATAATTGTTTAAATAATTTAAATATGTTACTCCCAACAACACAAAGTAACAAAAAGAGCTCTCTGTGTGTCAGTCATGCCAATAATCAAACAAAAAAGTATTTTAAAACAATAACAGAAGCGTGTTCCACAGAACACTTTTGTCGCCTGCCCTGTGCTTATGTCAGCAAGTACAATCTAACTATAAAGTTTGAAGACAGGGGGTGCAATCATTCATGAATTATGGAGCAGTTTTTTTCTGCATTGGATAATTGATAAGACCTGTAAAATGTTTCATGACCATAGGTCAATATTTTGCCAAGTTATGAGCTAGGTTAGGTTGCAGGTTAAAGTTTTATGAAAAGGGGCATCACTCTGCCAATATGAAAGTCAGGGTTATTGGACACATGTAACATTCCTTTGGTTAAGATGAAGATGTGTGTGAAGTTTCATGAGCATGGGTCAAATACTTTTCAAATTATGGCCACTTATGGGCTTGGTTAGGTTGCAGGTTAAAGTGTTATGAAATGGGGCATAACTTTGTTAAAATGAAAGTCAGAGTTATTGGACATGTGTAACAACATTCCTTGGGTTAAGATGAAGATGTGTGTGATGTTCCATGAACATAGGTCACATACTTTTTAAGTACATGGCCATGGTTAGGTTACAGGTTAAAGTGTGACAGACGACGATGGGCGGACGATGTACAAAGTGACACAGGCGTCACAAAAACCTTTGATACATTATTAAACTGTATTATCTGAGTAAAATGCCCTATAATTTTTTTTTTATTCGAAAGCAATCACCTCCAGTAATCATAGGTTCCATCTGCAAATATTTCTATCTCCCCAAGTGCTGCATAATAATTATTTGCAGGATAGGCCTTGAGGTGAAACTCAAACTTGTGTGCCTCTCTCATCAGCGGCAAGTCTACGTAGCTGCCCTGTACTGGGGAGGAACTGGGGATAATGTAGTTGGATGTCACATCAAACGCTACCCCTGATGGAGTGTATGCCGTCACCTGTAGAGAGGATCAGTTACAGCTATATTGATCAGAGCTCCAGATAAGCTTTCGTGTCAAAGGGTATTTTACCCGCTAAATAAATATGCAATACTGATTTTGCAATTTTTAAAGAGTAAATGTTATAGTTGTGTTGCTTTTACTCATAAATATGCCATTTGCCATTTGTACTCATAAATATTGTATACTAGAATTGTATATTACCATTGCTGAATTTTTACTCCTAATTTATTTTTTCAATGCTGTTTTTCTAATGCTGAAGTACCCCCAAAAATTGCTTATCTGGAGCTCTGACTGATGTACAAAGAAAACTTGACCCGTAAACCAAAAGTTATATAACACCCCCCATCGGAATATTCCCTAGAAAAGGTACATGTACTTCATTAAACCCAATTTCACAAAACAGATAACAATCAATATCAATATCAGAATTAAGGTATCTGAGTCTTTTACTTTTCTCTGTGTAAATCTCCAGACAATTATGTAACCTAGTCAGGCAATGTGTTGATGACATGCTATAGTCTAGTCAGGAATTTGTTGGTGACATGTCAAAGTGTAGTCAGGCAATTTGTCGGTGACATGTCAGAGTAATGTCATAATCTAGCCAGGCAACGTGTCAACATGTCTAAGTATAGTCAGAAAATGTGTCGCTGACATGTCATAGTCTAGTCAGGCAATTTTCAACATGTCATGTCTGGTCAGGCCATGTGTTGACATGTCATAGTCTAGTCCGGCAATGTGTCAACATGTCATGTCTGGTCAAGCAATGTGTTGACATGTCAGTCAGATAATGTGTCAACATGTCATGTCTGGTCAGGTAATGTATTGACATGTCAAAGTCTAGTTTGGTAATGTGTCAACATGTCATGTCCAGTCAGGAAATGTGTTGACATTATAGTCTAGTCAGGTAATGTGTAAACATGTCATGTCTTGTCAGGCAGACAATATGTTGACATGTCAAAACTAGTCAAACAATGCCTCGATGACATGCTATTGACTAGTCAATTTGTCGATGACATTATAGTTTGGCAGTGTTTACATGTCATCATCTAGTCAGGCAATGTGTCAACATGTCTAAGTATAGTCAGAAATGTGTCGATGACATGCTATAGACTAGTCAGGCAATTTGTCAGCAAGCCAAAGTTTCGTCAGACAATGTTTTGACAATATACAAGTCTAGTCTGGCCATATATGTCAGTCTAATCAGACAATGTGTTGAAAATATACAGGTCTAGTCAGGTCATACATCATGTCAAAGTCAAGTCAGACAATGTGTTGATAATCTGCAGTAGTCTAGTCAGAAAATATTCATACACAGTCTAGTCAGTCAATGTGTTGACAATATACAAGTCTATTCAGGCCATAAGTGTTATCATAGTCTAGTCGTTGACAAAGCAATGTGCTGACAATATACAATTATCTAGTCAGGTTATATGTTTTGTCACAGTCTAGTCAGACAACGTGTTGACAATATACAAGCCTAGTCAGGCCATATGTCATGTCACAGTCCAGTCAGACAATGTGCAAATGACATGTCATAGCCATCAGGCAATTTGTTAAAGAAAATAATATGAACTCTACCTTTAACTCGGTGTAGCGATTGGCAATTGGATACACCTTGATCTTATTGATGAACTGGGGATTTGCCAAAGTAATTGTCAGTATGGCCGACCCTCCTGATGACATGTAGTAGTCAGAGGGTGATGATGTCACCGTCTGGTCAAACAGGTGCTGAAGGCGGTAATAATACCGGCACGAGTTGTGTGAACAGGGGTATATAGATGTGCTCGATGAAACCTGGAAAATAGCAATCAACATTATTCATATAAAATTATAAAACTGTAGTTTCATAATGATATGAATAAAAATCTAGTAGCAGCAGCAATTTTCCTATATAACATAAGTATTGGCAGCCATCGTTAAAACATCGTCAACATGACTATCTTTAAGAACACACTACATAATGTCCAGCCGATCACTTTAAAAAAACACCCCCTTTCAAAACCTCTGACTTTTCAAGAATAGTATAGTAATTGCAAACTTAACTTTTCTTTCAATATATGCTGTGGTGGCCATTTTATGATCTTAGATTCGGCAGGATATTGATCTAAAACTGTATTTAGCATTTCATGTTCGACCAACATTATTACTAAGGAAAGTTTCTACTATGTTAAGTATCACAAAAAAATGTTTAGGCATGCAGTGTATACAACTGGTACCGATCAGTAAAGGAAATATTTAATACAGTCATGGATAGTCAATGCAGAGACACCAGACACCTGATATGCACCAATGCATAAGCTCTACTGATCTAGAGCTTCAAAACACTTATAAACATGTATTTCAGTCACAACAATTACAGATCAACCAACGAAATGATGGTTTACAAATAAAATGCTTTATTCTTTTGGTTATACAGACTTATATTCTATGACAACACAAGCATTCTTACAGTATGTCCATCTTTAGTGGTGTAGCTGGTGGCCTGACTGTAGTCTGACGTAGACAGATCTATACGATATCCTTCATTCCATATTGCCGTATCCTCTGCTATCTGTGATTGGCCATTGTTATCGACCTTCAACATCCTGTTTATTACACAAGACAAAACAATAATCTCACCTTGAATAGTGGAAATAGAAAAACAAGAGGCCTGTATCACTCTACTGGCTATATGGAGTCTGTGGTGGGGAACACGACATAGATATGCATAACTAGGCTTGGTACTGATCATCCCTGCAAAGTTACATTAAAATCCGGCCATGGGTTCAGGTGAACTAGTCTGGACAAAGTGTGTATGTGCTAAAAGCTTTAAAGTGCCATAACTCCATAAAAATCATTCAACCGTAACACAGCGATGACATGCACAACTAGGCCTGGTGCTGATCATCCCTAAAATGTTTCGCTGAAATCCGGCTATGAGTTCAGAAGAGACTAATCTCGACAAAGTTTGTATATTTAAAACCTTTAAAGGGCCATAACTCTGTCAAAAATCATTCAACTGGAACACTGCGATGGAATGCACAACTAGGCTTGATACTGATCAACTTTGCACGTTTAGCTGAAATCCAGTCAGGGTTTCAAGAGAACTAGTCCTGACAAAGTGTATGCTAAAACCTTTAAAGTGCCATAACTCCACCAAAAATCATTCAACCGTAACAGGGCGATGACATGCACAACTAGGTCTGGTGCTGATCATCCCTAAAAAAGTTTCGCTGAAATCTGGCTATGAGTTTAGAAGAGACTTATCTTGACCAAGTTTGTATATTAAAACCTTTTAAGGGCCATGACTCTGCCAAAATCATTCAACTGGAACACTGTGATGATATGAAATCCAGCCAAATGAAGGCCCTATCGTCTTAATGAGGCAAAATACTGAATTTTTAACTAAATCAAGGGCAATAACTCTGGTAATACTAATCCAATTTAGCTGGTTTTCAAAATTGACCATGCTTTCATTGATATTAGCAACCTGGTAAAGTTTGGCAAAGATCAGATGAAAAATGAAAGCCCAATCATCTTAGAGGCAAAAATACAGCATTTTTAACTAAATCAAGGGCCATTACTCTGGTGTTATTAGTCCGATCTCGCTGGTTTTAGAATTTGCCTGAGCTTTTATTTATCTTAACAATCTGTGCAAGTTTGGTAAAGATCAAATAATAAATGAAGGTGCCAGAGTGTTCACAAGGCAGAACAAGGCAGAAGTTAACAGGGCGACGACGGACGACGGACAACTCGCCATCCCCTTCGGCCAGTAGAGCTAAAAACATCATCTGACAAATGTTCATCCTACATGATATATGAAAAGCTCATAATCCAATGATCTAGATAACATTAATATGCAGATGTTTGACAACAGTTCTGCAGAACAGGCTATTTAACTATTTGTTACCCCTTTTTTTGTTACATTTTTCACAGATTGGGAGATCATATGGTTTAAAATGTTGTGAAAACAGGTAAACAGTCCCGATTCAGATTAAGCTTTTCTTTACTATTATGTATTGCTGTGCACATTCTTATGTTCTATGGCAATTGCATTTCTTTGTTTGCTGGTGAATGATACATTTTCTTTTGCTGGAATAATCCATCACCGTTTCCGAAATGTTTGATTTAACAAATAAACTATAACCACTCACCAACTAGGCCATAAAGTACCAGAAAATTTGCTCTTTTTGCACTATACTGCATGAAAACGATTATAGTGTTTGCAAAAACGGATGAAAGATAAAGAAATGAAGTAGTAGATAAAAATTAATGTAAATACATAAAGATAAAACTATTTAAAAATAAGGGATGATATGGTAGTAATATAAACTATGTATATATTTAAATCAACAAATGCCCGTCAACGGGTATATAAACAAGTAAATATATATAAGAACATATTATAATGGTTTATAAAGTCTGATTTCTTTCAAGAAATCTAAAACGAAGACTAAAATCTATAGTAGCAAATAACTCTTTCATAGTATTAACATTGTAGTATCTTTGCCGCATAGGATCAAAGTCTACACATTCCAACAAGATATGTTTGACAGTTAACAGTGCAAAACAGGGTATACATTCTGGTAACTGCTCACCTTGTAATAAGTATGAATGAGTATAACGTGTATGCCCTATCCTGCACCGGGCTAGAACAACTTCTTCTCGACGAATGGGTCTACAGGAAGAACGCCATTCCCCGAGTAACGATTTAATTGAATGGAGTTTATTGTTCACTGACAAATCCCATTCATTAAATTTGCTTTGAAAGATAGTAGGATCTGTGCTGGATTTGTTACTATTACAAAGATCAAAAATAATTGTCGGTGTTTCCAAAGTCCACGGTGGAATTTGTGGTACTTTGTACTTGGCGATCAAATTTAGGTTGATTTCAATGTTTCTTAATTTTGGTTTAATATGAAGACCAAATGGTCGATTGGCCTTCGGTTTTCAATCAAAAAGAGGTTCATAATTAGGGTAAAACAGTATCGAAAGTTGGGTTTGAAGGGTTAGATTGTAATTTAATGACATACTGAAGGGCTAATTTGTCCTGTCTATGAGACAGTGATGGTTCATTAGCTTCAACATATAGACTTTCGGCTGGTGATGTACGAAAGGCACCTAAGGCGAGTCGTAATCCTTGATTATGTATAGGATCGAGCATCTGCAAGTATGACTTGCGAGTCAAAACATACACTACTGAGCTGTAGTCCAGCTTGGATCTGAGATCTATAAAGTTGTAAAAGTACTTTTCGATCTGCTCCCCAATTAGTGTTTGCATCAACTTTAAGTAAATTAAGAGCTTTATGGCATTTGGCCTTTAAGTATTTAAGGTGTGGTATAAACGTTAATTTACGGTCAAAAATAAGACCAAGGAATTTAGTCTCATCCGCTACTGGTATTGGTGACCCATCTAGTTTTAGACAAGGGTCTATAGTAGTAACTAAATATAAAGAAAACTAACTCAAAGCAAGGTGATCCCCCACCCTAAAACAAGGATTTTGAAGTAACGAAAGTGTAAGGTCAAGTGAAATGGGTTACTACAAATGATGCATGATATCAAATTGTTCAACATTATCCTATTAACAAAATACAGACTTGTATAATAAATATCACTTAATATAGTTCCCTTTCTACTGTACCCTTATGAACCCAGAGACTAAACCTTAAATTTAC
Organism: Cyrtodaria siliqua; assembly: GCA_037043455.1. Taxonomy (NCBI): domain Eukaryota; kingdom Metazoa; phylum Mollusca; class Bivalvia; order Adapedonta; family Hiatellidae; genus Cyrtodaria; species Cyrtodaria siliqua. The sequence goes on along the minus strand of JAWPHD010000539.1, from coordinate 132,659 downwards.
AAATACACCTAATTTATAATATGTATGACTTACGTGTAGTTGCGCTCTGCATCTGCAACATATGCTGTACCCGAGGCTCCAGCCTCAGCATTGGTTCCTGGTTTACCTCCATAGACATCGAAGTAGCCTCGATAGAGTGGAATTGTGATATGGCGTGCATGGTACAGGCCTATTCTACCCCCGGCCCCACCCCCTCCGGATTTAAGGTCTCCTGACCCACCTAAAGCTTGGATGTGACCAGTGTGACTGCCTGATAAATAAATAATGACAGTGGGATGAAATTGCCAGCAAAAATTAATCCAGTTATTTGTTAGAAAAATATTGATTAATAAATAAAATAATAAAATACTGATATTTATTTTAATATTTAAATTTCAAAGCAAGCAGGCAATTTGAAATGCAAGGAGTTCTTACATACAAACAGTACTTAAAAGTGGATAACATCAGGCTTTCTGTGGAGGTCTAGGGGTCCGACTTTAAATAGACAAATAATGATATTTTCTATTCTAAAGGGCCTGAACAGAATAGATGAGCCTAAAAATAACCCCTTATTTGCAAGGAAATTCATTTTGCACAATAATATCTGCTATCTTAGGTCACCATGGTTAAATTAAGCATTGTATGCACAATTCCTTTCAATATGTATGGTGAATTCTAATTTTAGACCAGACCAACACTGCCAACAGCATATGTTGATTGATATGACATTTGTATCATGAACTGGAACATTTTTAGAATCTTACATTCTTACAGAGAAAGCCTGATGTACCTCCTTTAATAATGTATAAACAGATAGTCGAGGAAACACTACATTCAGAGTCATTCAAGGTGATGTACCTCCTTTAATAATGTATAAACAGATAGTCAAGGAAACACTACATTCACAGTCATTCAAGGTGATGTACCTCCTTTAATAATGTATAAACAGATAGTCGGGGAAACACTACATTCAGAGTCATTCAAGGTGATGTACCTTCTTTAATAATGTATAAACAGATAGTCGAGGAAACACTACATTCACAGTCATTCAAGGTGATGTACCTCCTTTAATAATGTATAAACAGACAGTCGAGGAAACACTACATTCACAGTCATTCAAGGTGATGTACCTCCTTTAATAATGTATAAACAGATAGTCGGGGAAACACTACATTCAGAGTCATTCAAGGTGATGTACCTCCTTTAATAATGTATAAACAGATAGTCGGGGAAACACTACATTCAGAGGCATTCAAGGTGATGTACCTCCTTTAATAATGTATAAACAGACAGTCGGGGAAACACTACATTCGCAGTCATTCAAGGTGATGTACCTCCTTTAATAATGTATAAACAGATAGTCGAGAAAACACTACATTCACAGTCATTCAAGGTGATGTACCTCCTTTAATAATGTATAAACAGATAGTCGAGAAAACACTACATTCAGAGGCATTCAAGGACATTACATTGTTCTTGTTGCTTCCTTAAATACGCAAAGACAGTTCATGATTTTACTTTTTATAGTATAAATACATATGTATTAAAAAGACAGTTCCCTCCAGCGGTTTATTTTACAGGAAAATTGATGGGGTTAAATTCTACCCTAAATCTGGTTTATATACATTCTTACCAGTAAAGTTGTGCGTATGGATGGTTATACTTCCCCCACTGCCTCCGCTGGCCCCATTGGACACGGTGGATATTGTGTTCTCACTGTTAGCCACGATGTATCCATCAACAGCCAGGGTATGTGCAACAGTCATGTATAACACCCCACCTCCTGTACACGTAGACAGAATTTGCATGAAATTAAATTGTAACTTGTCCACTGGGAGACAGATTCATAAAAGGTTCCAGCTTACTGCTGAATCTGTTCCTAATATTTAGTGGTGTAAATCATGTGCATGTATAACGTATATCATATCTGTGAATAAAAGGATGTTTAATTTTACAAAATAAGTTCTCATTATATATTACTATGTAATCTACATCATTTCAATCAGCTTAAAGACTTTATCTCTAATACTTGAGAAAAAGATCGTTGGAAATTGCCAATTTCAACAACAAAGATAAAGATGCAGACTCAGTTTGTTTGAGATGCGATTAGAGATCCTCAGGTTTGATATCCCACATGGGTGGATAAATAAAATAGAAACTGTTCTACCCTGGTACACTATACTGGATTTGTTTAACTTTATACTCTGTACAAAATTATTTCAATCTTTCATAAATTATGTCTTGATAATTATGATCTTTGCAATAAACCAACCAAGCCTGAAAATAAATGTATAACGAACAGTGCTCAGATGATGCCACCCTGGTTATAACTTTCAAGTTATAATAATATTCTTACCTGTTCCTCCATTAGACAGGGCTCCTCCTGACCCGTGAGTGACAGGCTCGTAAAGGTTTCCATGGGGAAGACTACGCTTAAGTCTGCACGTGACTATGCCTCCACAACCACCACGCCCACCAAGGCCCCCATGTGATGCCCCACTAGAGCCACGCATATTCCATATACCTACTCCTTTAGAGAGAAAAATCGGGATTAAGACTATCCTTAAAAAATAATTTGTTTGCTATGTCGGGACCCAGGATTTCATAAATGATTATATAGGTAGTTTTTTTTTTTGCCAAATACAGTAAAATCCTTTAGAAATTAAAGAAAAATATACTAAAGATAGGGGGGAAAAATAAATGTTAAATTGAATCAAATTGCTATGAAAGGTTTTGGGTAGGGCCCTTTTTCATGGGAAGTTAGGGAAACAGCAAACCAACAATTGTTTATGGTCTGCTTAATGTTTTTTAAATGTCAGTATGATATGTATAAATCATCAACAATTGTGCAATATATAACAGATATTAAAAGTATTAATAATGCTACATGTACAAATGAATATGCTTTTGAACAAAAATATCCTTTTATTTTGCAAAATATTGAAAATCGGAGGATATAATTTAATTATGTATGAACGCATCTTAATTATGTATTATATAACTTCTTTAAATAACCGATAATGCCATCAAAACTGTTTAAACTTATTTATTTTACACTGATTGTAATGAAAACTCTCTGAACTTGTTTTAATCACTCTCGATGTCTTCCTGGGTAGAACCGGTATGAAGCAAATGCAGATAACGTGTCTGGCTCAGGGGCACAACACATATGGTCATGGTTGGGATCGAACCCACAACTTTTCAGTCATGGATCCAACAATCTACCACTAGACCACAGTGCCCCACTCAACTGTTTAACCTGATTAATTGTACAAGTGTGAAATGATTCCCCAAAGCAACAGTTTATTTTGGTATTTTGTCACGGATTGGTTCACAGTATTGGTTAAACTTATCTTATTCACTAAAAGTGAATGCGCAAATTGTAGCCATTACTTTAGTAAGTTTCTACCTTTAAAAGGAATTGGTTATATAATTATAAAATACATCATGTATGGCTACTGAGGTATTTACAAGAAATATTAAGAAATAAAAAAAAAAAATATGTACAAAAAATGTGTGCTATCATATTGTTTTGTCAGTTCATACGAAAAATAAAGACAAGGAGCACAAACCTGATCCTTCTTCTGGTCGATATCCACCATTGTTGACGTCAACTCTGCCACCATCATCTATGGTAAAATCTGTGGCTGTAACATTCAGGTTTCCGCCCTTGAGAACACCACCTCCCTCAATGATCACCCAGCCAAATGTCAAATTATATGAATCCGAGTCTGCATTTGGATTAGAGCAATTTATGTAAGAATCTGCCTTAACAACTGTCAGACCCAGAATTCTATAGTGTAAGGGAGCTAGGTTATTTGTCGAGCCTGATTTGAAAAGTCGCAAACCACCGCCTTGGATTAGAGTAAGGTTGTGAATATGATCAACCGTTCCTTCAACATGGACAAAAACACTCTCGAGGAAGGTGTCCGGAGCAAGGCCGAGATAACCACCATCATAGACATAGGAGCTGAACGGTGTATCGATAAACTCCCGGTTCAAATCCATGACTTGGTATGGGCCTACATGTACAAAACCGGTACGGTCGCCAATCATGTGCCTGAAGTGTAGATTACATCCACCCTGGTAGGGCTTTGGTAAAAGTGCCAAGTGGGCATTTCCATATATCTGCAGCTCATTAAAGCTGTAATTATCGTTACCACCTGCCAACCAATGATCAGAGGATACCGGCAATACCCAGGCCTTGAATCGGTCATGTGACAAGTCTGTATAATCCTTGATGAGATTCACATTTTCGCTAGTCTTAAGATTGTTGTTATTCACATACAGAGTACTATGATTCTCTTTTACATTGTAGATGAAGACGAGACCAGGTCCGCCCGGTTCAGCATTTCCAGACGAATGGCCACCGTGACACTGATACGTTCCCCAGTATGTCACATTTTTATTAAAGTAGATCGCAATACGCCCTCCGGCACCACCTCCACCGATACCACCCGTATATCTACCTCCGCCATTGGCCGTTATGTTCCCCATACCACGGAATGAATCAGTAGTAATCACTATTGTACCACCGGACCCGCCTCCACCGTTACTAGCCTTACCATTACCACCGTTAGCTCTTATTTCACCATCAATTTCAAGCAAATTGGAAACTTCAATAAAAATCTTGCCACCACCTTGTCCACCATTATTCCATCCGCCACCTCCGGCACTCCCTAGTTCATTTGGTTCAAACAGATGTCCATACGGCTGACCGGTAAGTCTTGTACCAGCACCCTTGCCACTTGTCCCACCATGACCTGCACCGGAAGATCCGGTTTCACTTGTATCACCTAATCCAATATTTATAGTGCTCGTCTTTGAATCTTCAGGACGATAGCCAAGAGAATCAGCGTGCAGAGTGGCCCCATTGTCAATAATGATGTCAGTTGCGTTAATCTTTATATTTGTTCCATAAAAGTTGCCACCGCCTTCCATTGTGATCTTATTTTTGACAGTGAAGAATGACTGAGGATTTGCCACAGGGTCCGTAATGATACTAATTGTTGCGTTGTCCTGTATGCGCACCCAGAGAAAATAGTAGTGATCAGGAACCTGCTTTGTGGTATAGGCTCCTGTTTGTAAGGACAGGTGTCCACCGTGGTGTAAGGTGATATTCTGAACGTGATTCATCTCTCCATGAAGCCAGATGGTCACTCCATGTACAATGGTCATTGGGGCTAGACCAAGGAACCCACCTGCGTAAACACGAACATTGAATGGCAGATCAATTTCTGGGCGTTCCAAGTCAATAACTTGTTGATCTGCGATGTGCATTGTTCCAGTTCTGTCTCCGATCATGTACAGGAAGAAAATGTCAACTGGTGTGCCTACAGGTTCTGGTAACACAGCCAGGTGGGCAGCACCATAGATCTGTACCTCATTAAAACTGAATGAAAATTTGCCAGCGGCAAAATCATTATAACCAGACTCTGGCAGTATCCAGGTGCGACAGGAATCCAATTTTAGGTCATTATAATTGGCAATTATGTTTAATTTGTCTCTCGGAAGTTGGCCACCATTATCGAGTATAATCGTGGTATGGTCTTCTATCATGTGGTAGATAAAAGCTGTGCCGGCTCCTCCGTTCTCCGACGTTGAACCTCCGGCAGCGCCACCATATGCCAGATATCGGAAACTTGTCCTTGTTTCATTAACCTGGAAATAGACGGCAACTCTTCCACCTGCACCTCCACTGCCGGTATCAGATGAATAATTAGAACCAGCACCACCATGAGCTATGATCCGACCGTACCCTCTAATCACATTACAGTGCATCCATATTGAGCCACCGGACCCACCACCGGAGCCATAACCGAGTCCATCAGCACCATTGGCACTAACAACACCATCGATAAATATTGTGTCAGTCACATTGAACCAAATTCTGCCACCACCACTCCCACCTGCACTGCCCTTAATCCCAGCCCCTCCTGAAGATCCCATCTTCTGAGGCTCATACAAATCCCCGTATGCAAAACCAGCGACGGCGTCTGCTCCAGATTCCTTTCCACCACTTCCGCCATGACCTCCTCCACCACCGATGCCACGTCCATTGGTAGGGTCTGGTGCTCCTGGATTTACAACTCCGTGCAATGAAGAGGACCCGTGAGTCACCTGATTATGATGGAACGTGTAGCCAAGACCATCAGCAGACAAGAGACCCCCTGCGTCAATCGTCACATTCTTTATATTCATCGTTAGGTAAGTGCCGTGCATCACGCCCCCACCTTCTATAGTTAAACCTATCATGTTAAAGGTTATACCTTCTTCTGTTATAGGGTCAGTTGTAGCATTCAGTGTAGAATCATCCTGTATTTTAACAAAGTCGAATTTATAGTTACTTTTTGGTTCTTCCGTGGTTCTCCCACCATGTTTCAGCCAAAGATATCCACCAAGTCTCAGGGTTATGTTGTTAACATTTGCGAGAAACCCACTGAGATGTATTTCAACCCCGTGAACGAATGTGATGGGTGCCAGTCCCAGATAAGAGCCGTGGTATGTGTAAGTGTTAAATGGAAGATCCATCTCTTCGCGAGCCATATTGGTTAGAAGATCCATGGCTTGCTTGTTGGCCACATGAACAGATCCTGTTCTATCTCCAATCATATACTTGAAAAATATAATTACATTGAAATCTCCCTCTTTTATGATACCTGCCGTGTCAACGCCATCTATTTTGGTATCAACAATCACCAAGCTGGGGTCTGAGGGAGGCATGACAGCCAAATGACCATTTCCATAAATTTGCAATTCTTCAAACTCGTAAGCAAAACCACCCTGAAGTCCTTGTGCAAATTCATGTGTTCCAGACAAAGGTAGAATCCAAGCCCGGCATCCATCTTTTGTGGTGTCTTCCCAGTTGACGTATTTATCTCTGGGGTGAGGGGCTCCATCATTATCAATAATCAGCGTTCTGTGTTCCTCACCGGTGTGATACAAGAACACGGTGCCCGGTCCACCAGCTTCACATTCCTCACAGTCTCTTCCAGCATAACCACCACTTGCCAGGTACCGGAACTCGCTAAAAGTTGTATTTTTTGCAAAGTACATAGCAATCCTTCCACCTGCACCTCCGCCACCAGAACCATAATCAACAGACGATCCACTCCCACCTTTTGCTTGTATTGTACCAAATCCAGTGATTGTGTTACAATGTAGCCAAATGCTGCCTCCACTTCCACCGCCACTAGCTTTATTGGACAAAGTTACTCCTGCACCGGCATTGGCCGACAACTTGCCATCGATTTGTATTGTGTTAGTCACATTAAGCCAGATTCTGCCACCGCCACGACCCCCTGCTGGTCCTCCACCACTGGATCCAAATGCTGTTGGCTCATAAAGATCGCCATAGGGAGCTCCAGAAGTTCTCAAACCTGTCAAATGGTAATAAACATCAAAGATTATTAAAGGTCAAAAGGTGATGTTCTTATCATCTCAAAAATGTGAAAACAGAAACTACAGCACCCAAACTCAATGGCATCATTTGATTGTCCATTTACTAATCTCAAAAAAGAAAATCTACCAGGGACAAAATCTGCAGAAATTGTATTGCGGAAGATCACAATGTTTTAATACCCAGTAAAGTAACATTGATTAAAAGGAGCACAAGTCATCATTAGACCATTATTTGTTCCCTTTGATTGACCTCTTCATTTGAAAGGACAGTTCTTCATTTGAAAGGACAGTTCTTCATTTGAAAGGACAGTTCTATTCAGCTTTGTGCACAAATTTCAAGATACCCAATATCCAATATAAATGTGTAACAGTATGATCAGAACAAATGTATAGAGGATATTTGTTTGTTTTCAGTGACTCTAGGATTTTTTTCATCGAGAAGTGAGAACACTTATATTTTGACGAGTGCTTTAGACAATTCTAGTTTTCTCACTTTGAGACGAAAATAAATCTTATATTCACAACAAACCAACAAATATTCTATTACTCATATACTTGCAACATTTTAATTTATGCAGAAAATATACATTGACGTTGATAACGTCAACATTGTAAACATGGTCAACAGTTGCATGATTTTCACATGTGAAATATAAACAATGAAAACATAAGTAATCATAAAATCCACTATTTCACTAGAAAGTATATAATAAATAATACTATTACTATTACACTTTAAACATTGCCCAAAAAATCATAAAAATCATCAATTAAATCATAAGTTATAAAACTAAATATATTTTTGATGTATACCTATCTATCCTACATGCCCAATTGACTAATGAATAAAAGATGAAGCAAATTAGGTCATTCTCAATGACATTATTCTGTATTAGAATCGGTACCTTTTACACGACCACCACTGCCTCCGTGACCCGCTCCTGATGCTGATTTGATCACTAGCTGACCTAGTCCTGGGTTTATCTGCCCGTACAGGCCCAAACTGCTTGTAGCCCTGTCCGATATGCGATATCCTAACTCATCTGCGTTTAGACTGCCTCCAGCATCAATGGTTATGTTAGTGGAGTGGAAAGTCAGACGGGTTCCACGTATAAGTCCACCGCCGTCAATGTGGGTGGAAATGGTGGTGAAATCGACACCTTTTTCCGTCACAGGGTCCGTTACCATGTGTATGTACCCTCCTGTCTTCACATGGACAAACTTGAAATCATAGAATCCTGCGTCTGAATTGTTTGTACGTCCCTTTTGATACAACCAAAGGTTTCCGTCATGATGTAACGTAAGATTTTCTATGTTGCCCAACGTCCCGTTCAGGAAGATGTTAATATTCTGGACGTACGTATCCGGGGCGAGACCCAGATACCCACCAGGGTAGACATGAACATTAAACGGAAGATCAATTCGCTCTCTTTCCAAATCCATCACCTGATGGTCTCCAACGTGTATGGCCCCTGTGCGGTCACCAATCATGTTCTTAAAGTAAACATTGGCGGGAGATGCCACTGGATCAGTCAGGACAGCTAGATGGGCATTCCCGTAGATCTGCAACTCGTCAAACTCATAATTATTTGTACCTAAAATTAAAACAATATTTATTTAAACTGTCTGATTGTCCAACAAAATGCCAAACTTGGAAGACTTGATTTTAATACATAATTCCGAATGATCTGTCAATGAAGCTTTATATCCACAAGAGATTTTAGTCGGAATTTGCAAGAAAGGCGCATTTAGTCCCACAAACAACTTAAATACAATGAAACACATATCCAAAGTTTGTGGAAATTTAACCCATGCACAATGAAGGGTGGAGCTAGAAGTCTGATGTTAGAACTATCAGTTGATTATATTTTCTCTGAATTCAGTATAATGAATTTGCTTTCAACGTGCTCGAAGGTCAGATTCCAATACAGGGGACTGCCCGGTTTACATCCCCATCCGACTGACGGGGATAAGGGAAAGTTTCTGGGCCAAGAACACACGGACTCAATGGCAACAGTTATTAGTTTAATTTGATAATCCTGAAGCTCACCTGTTGTGAATCTTGAGTTGTTGCCATGGTGAGGGAGGAACCAGGTGTGTGCAGTGTCCTGTGACAGGTCCTTGTAGTCCTTGATCACACCTTTGTTCCCGGGCACACCTCGCCCCTTGTTGTTTATCAGAAGTGTGGAGTGACTGTAACCTGAAGTAAGCAAACATAAAAAGTGTGTCCATCGGACACAGATACCCCACTTTAGTGCTGTCAGCCAAAAATTGTAAAGTCTGAAAAGTAATTCATTCATGCTGCCCTACTTTTGTTAGAACCATACTGCTGTCATATAGATGTAAACATGTGTGAAAGCTCTATGGCTTCTGGTGTCTGGTCTGGTCATATAGATGTAAACATGTGTGAAGTGTGAAAGCTCTATGACTTCTGGTGACTGGTCTGGTCATATAGATGTAAACATGTGTGAAAGCTCTATGACTTCTGGTGTCTGGTCTGGTCATATAGATGTAAACATGTGTGAAGTGTGAAAGCTCTATGACTTCTGGTGTCTGGTCTGGTCATATAGATGTAAACATGTGTGAAGTGTGAAAGCTCTATGACTTCTGGTGTCTGGTCTGGTCATATAGATGTAAACATGTGTGAAAGCTCTATGACTTCTGGTGTCTGGTCTGGTCATATAGATGTAAACATGTGTGAAGTGTGAAAGCTCTATGACTTCTGGTGACTGGTCTGGTCATATAGATGTAAACATGTGTGAAGTGTGAAAGCTCTATGACTTCTGGTGACTGGTCTGGTCATATAGATGTAAACATGTGTGAAAGCTCTATGACTTCTGGTGTCTGGTCTGGTCTGGTCATATAGATGTAAACATGTGTGAAGTGTGAAAGCTCTATGGCTTCTGGTGTCTGGTCTGGTCATATAGATGTAAACATGTGTGAAGTGTGAAAGCTCTATGACTTCTGGTGTCTGGTCTGGTCATATAGATGTAAACATGTGTGAAGTGTGAAAGCTCTATGGCTTCTGGTGTCTGGTCTGGTCATATAGATGTAAACATGTGTGAAGTGTGAAAGCTCTATGACTTCTGGTGACTGGTCTGGTCATATAGATGTAAACATGTGTGAAAGCTCTATGACTTCTGGTGACTGAGAAATGGACTTATGAACAATTTGAATGTAAACGTTTTCGTGATAGGGCATTAAAATCTATTTCACGATTTCATTTAACATGTGGAGTCTTTGCACATTTTTGAACTTGAGTAAAATTGACATGAGTTTACCGTCGTAACAGTCAGCGACCTTTTAAAACAACACAACTGTGAAATTGTCAAACCTAACAAACATTAAGATAAAGTTGCAGATTCTGCAAATAAAGTGGTCGGTTACCCACCGGTATGATAGAAGAAGGCAGTGCCAGAGCTGCCATCACACTCCTGGGTGGGAGAATCACCACCGTACATGTCCCAGCTACCTGTGTAGGTGAAGTTGGTGGCAAAGTACATGGCAATACGTCCTCCCGAGCCACCACAGCCTTGGGAGCCATCACTATGTGCAGATCCATCCCCACCAATAATCTGAAACTCTCCGTATCCCTGAAACAATGTTATGCATAAAAAGTAAGTTCATTTATTCAATTTTGAAAAACCTTACTACTCTTTCTTTCCAGGTTTATACATTAGTAATGATTTTTCAGAGAAGAACAAATATTAATCTTCCTTAATGCCCTCTTAGGACCCTAAAACAATGAGCATCTTGCAATAATTGCAATATAAGTAATGAAAATAAGATCAACAAACAGGCATTTAAAATACTCATTTGAATTAGGTTTAATGGCACACCAACACAAGAACGGTCATATGGCACCAAATAGGAATGAACATACCAAGCTCTTCTTCTATTTCAGGGTTTCCATTGACGCAGCTTTTCTGCGTCCCTGACTCGAAAAAAAAGCATTCACGAGTAGCTGCGTCTCTTGGGACGCACATTTACGTAATAGACATTCGGAGCGTGATTGGTCATTGTAATCATTGCAAATCTTCTAAATATCGTTTATAAACAAACGCCGAAAGATTGACGCCATTTTCACTTCCGGTAGTGCATTGCGGAGTACAGTAGCTTATGTAAACAACATGTGATATTCACAATAGGTTGATATGCTTCTCGCTAGTGCACTCGATTTTGATTGGAAGTTTAAAAATAGAGGTATGACGTCACGTGATATGTATTCCGGGATTAACCCTTTCCAAAATTAGTATATTTTCATCCATTGTAATCATCTGAATCGTAGAACATCCATCGTCTATATTAGTTATAAAATAATATTTAGTCTTAGAAATATCAAAAAACTTATGGCTAGTGGAAATATGCTGTGAAAAAAAACACATGATAATATTGAATGCAAATGGTGGACATTTTGTGTATAATCTGCGAATGTGGGTCACAGGTAAAACGCGTGTATAACATAATATTCAATCGAGATTGAATTTATTTCTTCGCAACAAGTCAATTAAAGCATTTATCTTCAGATTTTTGTATGTTTTTCACTTCGTAGGTATGATTCTGATGAGAAAAGGGATCTTCATATCGACAACTTTCAATGCCAAAAAGACGTATGCGTTGAAAATTGAAAACGGAAACGATCATTGCCAAGTGACAGGGACTGGTATAATAATACATTTGCTTTGTCATCGTCGCTATTTTTTACGGACGGGAGGTGGGTGTCAAAATCACGGTCGGTCGTTGTTTTTTAAGGCCTAATGGTTATCGGTGATATCATATTGCAAATTTTTGTCCGATGCTAATATGGTCGGAAAAAAAAAGTTTGATTTTGCAAAATGATTTTTGAAAAATAATGTAATAATGTCATAGTAATGGTCAGTTAGTAGATTTCCAATTTGGCGAGTTGAAATATTATGCACTGGCCAAAGTTTGCAAGTGCCTAAAATAGTAATTTCTACCCCTGTCATGTATCCTAGGGATGGATATATACACTGACAACATAGTCATACTGCTAGAGTTAACTTAAAATCAGTATATTAAACCTATCTTTATGTTCTATATCCACAACTTGGATTAGCAGATTAATAATTTATCATCTTTGTAAACAAGTGTCACAAGCCATTGGGGTGCTATCCCTCTGCCTCTAGCAGGAATTGTAGTGGTACTATTCTATACCCAGTAACCACACAGGATTTTCAAAAGGGACCACAATATTTGATATATGACTTACCTTGATATTGTTTACGTCAATCAGTATAGATCCACCGCTGCCACCACCACCGGCTCCCGTACCAGCCATGCCATTACAGCTGATTTCTCCATCATTCTGCAGGGTACCAGTAACATTCAGGTATATCACTCCACCACCTTGACCGCCGGTACCCGACACTGTAGACGAGCCACCGGCACATCCTCTGTCTACAGGCTCAAACAACTGACCGTACGGACCGCCAGTGTTCATATTGCTGGTGCTACCACCCCCTCTGCCACCATGACCAGCGCCTGTAGTTTAACAAATTGACCATTTTCAAATGAATTTATCACTTATATTTTACTATTTAATATATAGAGGATCTTAAACGAGTTCCCATTTCATATAAGATTTATGAAACGAGTTATGAATTATTCTAATTTTAATGAGCCTTTTGCAGAGTTAAAATCAAAAATAATTCATAACGAGTTTCATAAATCTTATATGGAATGGGAACGAGTTTAAGATCCTTTTTATCACATAACATTGCAATTGAATTAGTAAAAATTAATTCAGACGGACATAGAACCCCCAAAACGTCATAAAAAATATGTGACGTCGTGAAGTCGAGTCTCACACATAACGTTGCGTATAAAAGAGTTTGTGTTTTTCCTCTTTACAAAATAGCAGTTTACGCCAACTTTTTAACAAACCAACAACAATGTTTTGTATGACGTGCATTATTTTTATAAGCTGTCACAAGTAATAAGTTTATAACTCAGATCTGGGTGAATTTGTAATAAATAAAATAGTTTCAGTTAATAAACTTGCGTAGGGTTACAGGTTTAACTCAACCAATCAAAATCGTTCCAGGCTGTATTACATGTGTGTCATACAATAGAATATTAAATGGGTGTTCGACACTGCTAACAAGGGACGCTATGTGATAAAACCCTGCAGGCACCCTCACAGTCAGCACACATTATGCCCACAGTTCATACAGTATTCTCCAAACTCCAAACTAGAACTATCACTGAAAATGATGAATACCCCTGCTTTGAAAAAAAAATTGAAGTGAAAGTCATGAAGTTCATTATACAATATTAGAGTGGAATATTTTAAGTCAAAGCGCCATAATTCTGTAATAAATAAGAGAATTAACAATGTGTGATGTAGAGGGACACAAGGTCATCATGGTTGTTATGTGTTTATTAAGCTTGGTAACAATCCATTGGAAACTGTTTGAGAAAAGCAAGTAACAGAAGTGTGTTATGTGATGGGATGGGATGTGATGGGATGCGCGATTCCTATACAGCACCCACCTGACTTTGTGGAAGAGGGGGTAAATTACATTTTTTAATATAAATCTACCCTAACATAGGTCTGTGCCTACACTGGCCATTTTCAAATAGTAGCCATAATTCTTAGGCAAAATAATAACTAAAGCTTGCGTGTGTTAGGAGTAGGTCTGGGAGGGGGTTCACAAAAATGAGCAAATGGACAAAGAAATTGTTACCAAAACAAGATTAGAATTTGCCAGGATTTCTTGTATTCTTCATCTAATATGTTTCTGTGATAATTAAATATTGCACCCGACCCTGCTTATTTACAAGCTTAATCATAGTTTCTATAGCATCATACTGACCTGTACCAACCGTACCACGAGTACCACTGTATGCTGCGTTACATGGTACTGTGTGAAGGTCGCCCATTATCTCCCCTAGATCGTTTACGGTCAGATCCACAGCCTCAATGTCAATGTGTGTTGCGTGGATTACTCCACCTCCCTGTACCAACAGTGTCGTGGCCTGGAATAAACAGATGACATTGTATGAACCGCATGTCATGGAAATAACCTGGTGAGAAGTAAAGCTCTTAGAAAAGTCAAATTATAACGTATTAAAAGGAACTATAAAGTCAGATTTCCTAAAACAATATAACATCCATCTTTCAGTGTTAATTTGGTAGAATTAGATCAAAGTCTACGCAGTCTATAGCTATGAGGATATGTTCCACTCTACAGAGATGCATAGTTCAGATCACTTTGCTGCTTGTGGGTATGTTTTAACAAAACCTATATATCAAATGTATTTACCTTCAATTACCTGTATGTATAATTGCTGTGTAAAACACACTGCTTTTCTTACTCAGTTACCTTTATTTTAATCTTGTCATTCACCCCCGTAAGATCCCATGTCGAGGTCACTTCGCCACCCGCTGCAACAATCAATGTTTCAAAGTCGAATGTTCCACTGGTGGAAACAAAGCCCGAGCGCTTTGTGGCCCCAACGCTTCCCAGAAACAGGTCACATCCCTCACCAACTGTCATCTTATGTACACCGACTGTGCCCCTGGAATTTTAAACATTTACGTTAGGTTTTAATTTTAATAAAAAGCAGTCGATAAAAGCCATATCCTCCGCCAAAGACCCTTTTTATGCAAAAGAAGTAAACTATATTTAAACACTTTTTATTGGAAAAGCTTTCAAGTCCCATAACTCCACTGAAAATCATTCAATTGGCCATATGCGCTAATAGACATCATAACCTAGTTTTATGAAAATCAGAGGGAAAATGTAGGAGAGTTTGAGAGGAAACACTTAAAAAACTTCAAAGTCCCATAACTCTGCCAGAAATTCAATCAGAACACCCTTACAATGGACTACTAGACATCCTTACAAAAAGCTACTAGACACCCTTACAAAGGGCTACTAGACACCTTTACAATGGGTTACTAGACACCTTTACAAAGGGTTACTAGACACCTTTACAATGGGTTACTAGACACCCTTACAATGGGTTACTAGACACCCTTACAATGGGTTACTAGACACCCTTACAATGGGTTACTAGACACCTTTACAAAGGGCTACTAGACACCCTTACAATGGGCTACTAGACACCTTTACAAAGGGCTACTAGACACCTTTACAATGGGCTACTAGACACCCTTACAATGGGTTACTAGACACCTTTACAAAGGGCTACTAGACACCCTTACAATGGGCTACTAGACACCTTTACAAAGGGCTACTAGACACCTTTACAATGGGCTACTAGACACCCTTACAATGGGTTACTAGACACCTTTACAAAGGGCTACTAGACACCTTTACAATGGGCTACTAGACACCTTTACAAAGGGTTACTAGACACCCTTACAATGGGCCACTAGACACCCTTACAATGGGCTACTAGACATATTTACAATGGACTACTAGACACCCTTACAATGGGCTACTAGACACCCTTACAATGGGCTACTAGACACCCTTACAATGGGTTACTAGACATATTTACAATGGGTTACTAGACACCCTTACAATGGGTTACTAGACATATTTACAATAGACTACTAGACACCCTTACAATGGGCTACTAGACACCCTTACAATGGACTACTAGACACCCTTACAATGGGTTACTAGACATATTTACAATGGGTTACTAGACAACCTTACAATGGGTTACTAGACACCCTTACAATGGGCTACTAGACACCCTTACAATGGGCTACTAGACACCCTTACAATGGGTTACTAGACATATTTACAATGGACTACTAGACACCCTTACAATGGGCTACTAGACACCCTTACAATGGACTACTAGACACCCTTACAATGGGTTACTAGACATATTTACAATGGGTTACTAGACACCCTTACAATGGGTTACTAGACACCCTTACAATGGGCTACTAGACACCCTTACAATGGGTTACTAGACATATTTACAATGGACTACTAGACACCCTTACAAAGGGCTACTAGACACCCTTACAATGGACTACTAGATACCCTTACAATGGGCTACTAGACACCTTTACAATGGACTACTAGACACTCTTACAATGGACTATTAGACACCCTTACAATGGACTACTAGATACCCTTACAATGGGCTACTAGACACCTTTACAATGGACTACTAGACACTCTTACAATGGGCTACTAGACACTCTTACAATGGACTACTAGACACCCTTACAATGGACTACTAGACACCCTTACAAAGGGCTACTAGACACACTTACAATGGAGTACTAGACACCCTTACAAAGGGCTACTAGACACCCTTACAATGGACTACTAGACATCCTTACAATGGACTACTAGACACCCTTACAAAGGGCTACTAGACACACTTACAATGGAGTACTAGACACCCTTACAAAGGAGTACTAGACACCCTTACAATGGACTACTAGATACCCTTACAATGGGCTACTAGACACTCTTACAATGGACTACTAGACACCCTTACAATGGTTTACTAGACATATTTACAAAGGGCTACTAGACACCCTTACAATGGGCTACTAGACACCCTTACAAAGGGCTACTAGACACCCTTACAATGGACTACTAGACACCCTTACAATGGGTTACTAGACATATTTACAATGGGCTACTAGACTCCCTTACAATGAGCTATTTAGACACCCTTACAAAGGGCTACTAGACACCCTTACAAAGGGCTACTAGACTCCCTTACAATGGACTACTAGACACCCTTACAATGGACTACTAGACACCCTTATAAAGGGCTACTAGACACCCTTATAATGGACTACTAGACACCCTTACAAAGGGCTACTAGAAACCCTTACAAAGGGCTACTAGACACCCTTACAATGGACTACTAGACACCCTTACAATGAGCTACTAGACACTCTTACAATGGACTACTAGACACCCTTACAATGGACTACTAGACACCCTTACAATGGACTATTAGACTCCCTTACAATGAGCTATTTAGACACCCTTACAATGGACTACTAGACACCCTTACAAAGGGCTACTAGACACCCTTACAAAGGGCTACTAGACACCCTTACAATGGGCTACTAGACACCCTTACAATGGGCTACTAGACACCCTTACAATGGGCTACTAGACACCCTTACAAAGAGCTACTAGACACCCTTACAATGGGCTACTAGACACCCTTATAATGGGCTACTAGACACCCTTACAATGGGTTACTAGACATATTTACAATGGGCTACTAGACTCCCTTAAAATGAGCTATTTAGACACCCTTACAAAGGGCTACTAGACACCCTTACAATGGGCTACTAGACACCCTTACAAAGGGTTACTAGACACCCTTACAAAGAGCTACTAGACACCCTTACAAAGGGCTACTAGATACCCTTACAATGGACTACTAGACACCCTTACAAAGGGCTACTAGACACCCTTACAATGGGCTACTAGACACCTTTACAATGTACTACTAGACACCCTTACAAAGGGCTACTAGACACCCTTACAATGGACTACTAGACACTCTTACAAAGAGCTACTAGACACCCTTACAATGGGCTACTAGACACCCTTACAAAGGGCTACTAGACACCCTTATAATGGGCTACTAGACACCCTTACAATGGACTACTAGACACCTTTACAATGGACTACTAGACACCCTTACAATGTACTACTAGACACCCTTACAAAGGGCTACTAGACACCCTTACAATGGACTACTAGACACCCTTACAAAGAGCTACTAGACACCCTTACAATGGGCTACTAGACACCCTTACAAAGGGCTACTAGACACCCTTATAATGGGCTACTAGACACCCTTACAATGGGTTACTAGACATATTTACAATGGGCTACTAGACTCCCTTAAAATGAGCTATTTAGACACCCTTACAAAGGGCTACTAGACACCCTTACAATGGGCTACTAGACACCCTTACAAAGGGCTACTAGACACCCTTACAATGGGCTGCTAGACACCTTTACAATGGGCTGATGGACTCCCTCACAATGGGTTATTTAGACACCCTTACAAAGGGATACTAGACACCTTTACAATGGGCTGCTAGACTCCCTTACAATGGACTACTAGACACCCTTACAAAGGGCTACTAGACACCCTTACAATGGGCTGCTAGACACCTTTACAATGGGCTGATGGACTCCCTCACAATGGGTTATTTAGACACCCTTACAAAGGGATACTAGACACCTTTACAATGGGCTGCTAGACTCCCTTACAATGGGTTACTAGACATATTTACAATGGACTACTAGACTCCCTTAAAATGAGCTATTTAGACACCCTTACAAAGGGCTACTAGACACCCTTACAATGGGCTACTAGACACCCTTACAAAGGGCTACTAGACACCCTTACAATGGGCTGCTAGACACCTTTACAATGGGCTGATGGACTCCCTCACAATGGGTTATTTAGACACCCTTACAAAGGGATACTAGACACCTTTACAATGGGCTGCTAGACTCCCTTACAATGGACTACTAGACACCCTTACAAAGAGATACTAGACACCCTTACAATGGACTACTAGACACCCTTACAATGGGCTACTAGACACCCTTACAATGGGCTACTAGACACCCTTACAATGGGCTGCTAGACACCTTTACAATGGGCTGATGGACTCCCTCACAATGGGTTATTTAGACACCCTTACAAAGGGATACTAGACACCTTTACAATGGGCTGCTAGACTCCCTTACAATGGGCTATTTACACACCATTACAAAGGGCTATAGACATACTTACAAATGGCAACTAGACACCCTTACAAAAGGCTATTAGACACCCTTACAATGGACTACTAGACACCCTTATAATGGACTACTAGACACCCTTACAATGGGCTACTAGATACCATTACAATGGGCTACTAGACACACTTACAATGGGCTACTAGAAACCATTACAATGGGCTACTAGACACCCTTACAATGGACTATTAGACCCTCTTACAAAGGGCTACTAGACACCCTTACAATGGGCTACTAGATACCATTACAATGGGCTACTAGACATAAGTACAATGGGCTACTAGAAACCATTACAATGGGCTACTAGACACCCTTACAATGGACTATTTGACCCTCTTACAAAGGGCTACTAGACACCCTTACAATGGGCTACTAGATACCATTACAATGGGCTACTAGACACCCTTACAAAGGGCTACTAGACACCCTTACAATGGACTACTAGACACCCTTACAATGGGTTACTAGACATATTTACAATGGGCTACTGGACTCCCTTACAATTAGCTATTTAGACACCCTTACAAAGGGCTACTAGACACCCTTACAAAGGGCTACTAGACACCCTTACAATGGGCTACTAGACACCCTTACAATGGGCTACTAGACACCCTTACAATGGGCTACTAGACACCCTTACAATGGACTACTAGACACCCTTACAATGGGCTACTAGACACCCTTACAATGGACTACTAGACACCCTTACAAAGGGCTACTAGACACCCTTACAATGGGCTACTAGACACCCTTATAATGGGCTACTAGACACCCTTACAATGGGCTACTAGACACCCTTACAATGGGCTACTAGACACCCTTACAATGGGCTACTAGACACCCTTACAATGGACTACTAGACACCCTTACAAAGGGCTACTAGACACCCTTACAATGGGCTACTAGACACCCTTATAATGGGCTACTAGACACCCTTACAAAGGGCTACTAGACACCCTTACAATGGACTACTAGACACCCTTACAAAGGGCTACTAGACACCCTTACAATGGACTACTAGACACCCTTACAATGGGTTACTAGACATATTTACAATGGGCTACTGGACTCCCTTACAATTAGCTATTTAGACACCCTTACAAAGGGCTACTAGACACCCTTACAAAGGGCTACTAGACACCCTTACAATGGGCTACTAGACACCCTTACAATGGGCTACTAGACACCCTTACAATGGGCTACTAGACACCCTTACAATGGACTACTAGACACCCTTACAATGGGCTACTAGACACCCTTACAATGGACTACTAGACACCCTTACAAAGGGCTACTAGATACCCTTACAATGGGCTACTAGACACCCTTATAATGGGCTACTAGACACCCTTACAAAGGGCTACTAGACACCCTTACAATGGACTACTAGACACCCTTACAAAGGGCTACTAGACACCCTTACAATGGACTACTAGACACCCTTACAAAGGGCTACTTGACACCCTTACAAAGGGCTACTAGACACCCTTACAATGGACTACTAGACACCCTTACAATGGACTACTAGACACCCTTACAAAGGGCTACTAGACACCCTTACAATGGACTACTAGACACCCTTACAAAGGGCTACTAGACACCCTTACAATGGACTACTAGACACCCTTACAAAGGGCTACTTGACACCCTTACAAAGGGCTACTAGACACCCTTACAATGGACTACTAGACACCCTTACAATGGACTACTAGACACCCTTACAAAGGGCTACTAGACACCCTTACAATGGACTACTAGACACCCTTACAAAGGGCTACTTGACACCCTTACAAAGGGCTACTAGACACCCTTACAATGGACTACTAGACACCCTTACAATGTACTACTAGACACCCTTACAATGGACTACTAGACACCCTTACAATGGACTACTAGACACCCTTACAAAGGGCTACTAGACACCCTTACAATGGGCTACTAGACACCCTTACAATGGGCTACTAGACACCCTTACAATGGGCTACTAGACACCCTTACAATGGACTACTAGACACCCTTACAATGGGCTACTAGACACCCTTACAATGGACTACTAGACACCCTTACAAAGGGCTACTAGACACCCTTACAATGGGCTACTAGACACCCTTATAATGGGCTACTAGACACCCTTACAAAGGGCTACTAGACACCCTTACAATGGACTACTAGACACCCTTACAAAGGGCTACTAGACACCCTTACAATGGACTACTAGACACCCTTACAAAGGGCTACTTGACACCCTTACAAAGGGCTACTAGACACCCTTACAATGGACTACTAGACACCCTTACAATGTACTACTAGACACCCTTACAATGGACTACTAGACACCCTTACAATGGACTACTAGACACCCTTACAAAGGGCTACTAGACACCCTTACAATGGGCTACTAGACACCCTTACAATGGGTTACTAGACATAAGTACAATGGGCTACTAGACTCCCTTACAATGAGCTATTTAGACACCCTTACAAA
Organism: Cyrtodaria siliqua; assembly: GCA_037043455.1. Lineage (NCBI taxonomy): Eukaryota > Metazoa > Mollusca > Bivalvia > Adapedonta > Hiatellidae > Cyrtodaria > Cyrtodaria siliqua. Next base: position 111,047 of record JAWPHD010000539.1, on the reverse strand, counting down.
GGGCTACTAGACACCCTTACAAAGGGCTACTAGACACCCTTACAATGGGCTACTAGAAACCATTACAATGGGCTACTAGATACCCTTACAATGGGCTACTAGACACACTTACAATGGGCTACTAGAAACCATTACAATGGGCTACTTGACACCCTTACAATGGACTATTAGACCCTCTTACAAAGGGCTACTAGACACCCTTACAATGGGCTCGATGTATGTCCTATTTACTCATAAATGAGAGCTTGTTCAAATGTGGACAGAAGAGGTGATGGTGAGGAATAAGTTACAATTATTTTAAAGCTCAATAACTTGAGAATATGGACTTACCAACATTGGTGTTTGAATAACCATCACAGTAATTTTTTCAACTGTCTAGCCTCAGAAATATTTTCTTTAACTTGCCTTTTTATTATTTTCAGACACTTACTGCATTGATTAAAATCATCATTACCAGTTAAAATATACAGAATATTTCTTCATCATGTATAATCCAACTGTGTTTAATAAAAGAGAAACAGGCACAATAAAACCAGCTAAAATAGGACTTACCAGATATACATCTTTACTTTGTAGCAAATGAAGTCCGCGGGCAGAATCAGCGTGCCTCCCTCGTACACATAGATATTTAGGAGGAATTCCATGTCGTCTGGATGCTGTACAAGCGCCAACTGACCAGGACCTATGTGCAGGGAACCAGTCGTGTCACCCTCAAATTTGTAGCCTCTCAATTCAAACACATCTCTGATGTGGATAAGAAATGTTTTTATCGACTTTTATGCACATGCAACAGATTATAGAATAATTTTAATTACCCCTTCTTAAAACTCTCAAGGTTAAGGTCTACGAGGTGTGATTTATGTCATGATACACTAGATGACCATCTGGTTCCAGAGAAACAGAGCAAACATGTAAGAACTAAACATAACCTTTACATGAACGACCCCTAAAATTTAGGGTCACGGTCATTTGTGGACCTGTTCTATTGTATTCAGATCAACTGCCATATATATAATTAGAATCCAAGTTCATGTAGCTAAAAAACAGAACTAAACACAAAAACCTAATGTAAATGACAAAGTACAATGCATCAGTATTAATCTAACAAGAACACCTATAGTAAAACAATAAAGAAACACTTTTATTCCAAAAAATTGTATTACCCCCAATATTTAAATATCTACATGCATTTTTAAACCAAAAATAATACTGTATGAATAAATTATGGTGCAATACAATTATAAGTGTGTTCTTTTAAACAATGTTCTTGTAAATAGCTTTGCCACAAACAAAAGTCCATATTCTTTTAAGTTTAACATAAATTGAATGTTACAACTTACGAGTTCAGGTTTGGACTTATGGCAAGATGGGCATTGCGGACAACCCTGATGTTGTCCATCTCTCTCATGTCTTTGTCAGACAGCCACGTGCGTCCTCCCTCGCTCGTGTAACCTCCGTAAGTGTGATCGCTGATCTCCAGGTGGGAACGAGTCACGGCAAAGTTGTCGATAATCAGTGTCTCATTCTGGGCATCTGTCGTCATGTCCTGTGTAGTGTGAATCAACACAATAGCAACACATTGTCTAATTTAATTAGTAATAAATTAATTACATACACAAAACGTAGTAACTTTTGATAAAGTATAAATAAGTGTTACTTATAATAATGGGAAGATACTCTGTATAAAACTGGGAGTATAAATACCCTCGTGGCAATTGCAATTCATTAAAAGTTCATTAAAGACAACTTCGGTCTTGTGCATCATGAGGTTATTTTGTTTCAGCCAATATTTAAAAATCTTTTGAAGTTAGAAATCTAGATAGCCTCCATCTCTGCCTATACATTTTAAGTGCGAAATTACGAAAATAAAAATGTTCACACAAAAATTAACAAATTAAAAATAACTTATACACACCTTGAGATAGACTGTCCCAGCACCACCAATGCCCACACTACTGGCTCCACCCTTAGCATTCAGTTCCCCAAACCAAAACTGCGTCGTCTTATAGTAAATGGCCATTCTTCCACCTCCACCGCCACCCACCTGGGGTCCACCGTCCCCGCCCATCACTTGTACACTCCCAGAACCCTCGAGGTGATGGGTATGGGCACGTATAAAGCCACCGCTGCCACCAGCTATAGCGTTACCAAGGCCGCTCGCACCACTCACTTCAATGGTGCCCTCGACTTGTAGTATCTTTGTTATGGCAAGGTCTAGTATACCACCACCTGCATATACAACCATAGTTAAAAGGACATAATTACAAAGGGCATTATCTCTAATTTGAATGAATATAGAGTTTGGGTTGTTTCAAGTTTCATTCCAGTCCTATTTATAGTAGATTTTAGGTTGATTTTGAGTTATGCTGACAACTATGTGGACGGAGGAAGGATGAACATAGTCACAAATGTTTAATTGTGTGGCTAATGCCATGCATCTTTTTTAGCCACAAAAAAACAATCATTTTGTGTGGCTTTCCATTGTAAAACAAATGTCTAAATAGTATCCTACCCTAGACCCTGGTCACTTAAACCCCCATTTGTGGAAGCAGAATGATGGAAGGGCGGAAAAAGTGACAACTCTATGATCCCCAAATTGTTTCCGGGGAGTAATATAATATTTCTTACAGTTTTAGTGGAGAAGTGACCATTCAAAGACTGATATACTTTCCCGAAAGTCAAAATTATAATACTGGCTAACCTGTTAATACCAACTCATGTCATTGTTTTCGACAGTTTTACTGACTAAAACAGAAAATGACAGCACATAAAAGTTTAACGTCACATGACTGACTTGCTACAGGTTAAGCATTAACAGTCATAAAGAAATTAACCTCAACCAATCAAATTTCAGGATTTTTAACAAGTGAGCTTAGAATAAGTCATTTACCTGCACCATAAGTACTGGAAGCAGCATATCCTCCACTACCAAACTGGGCATCTGCGTTGTATACAGTATCATACACGTCACCAGGGAGACCCGCTGTAATGTACATAGAAAATATATACCGTAATCATGACAAAACGTGATTCATTGCAAAAAGGGTTTTTGTCCCCGTGAACTTCAGACTACCGTTCTGATGCTCTACCGTCTGAGCTAACTGGTCGAACAATTCTACATAAATCTATGAATGGTGGCATAAGCTTAAAGGTGAAATATAGCGTGTCTTTTGAGCATATATTCTGAAATATATGTATATAATATACAATCTGTTCAAATATTACACTTATTGGTTGTCCCGTTTTCTCACAGTAGCCAATTTTAATTCATAGCGCACATGCTTCGAGTTTCGCCCTTTTTGAAGACAGGTAAGTGTCACGTGATCCTGTGACGTCATTGGTACCAAAAGATTAGCGGTGTCGCATTGAGTTGTATAGTATTGTCTATGTAGGATTAAGTTTTATGGTACGTGTTAAAAATGCCGTGTGCTGTAGCTGGATGTCAAAGTGTGCATAAAAAAGGACAATCTAATAACATCAGTTTCTTTCGTTTTCCTAATCAGGTTAATGATAGATTAAGATTTGAAGTGTGGGTGGACCGCTGTCGACGAAAATCGCCTGTCGCGTCAAAAAAATGGGAACCTTCGAAAGACGCGCGAGTTTGTAGTAAACACTTTTGAGTTGGATTCGTCGGAAGTCCATCCTTTGGTTTCATTTTCATTGAATTTGGAGGACAATCGGCCATGCAGATTAAAAACAACGACGATACCAACAATATTTTCTTACAAAAATGAGAAGTGGCTAACCCCGCCGTCTCCGAGCAAGTTTTATTCGCCGATTCGACCGGCGTTGAGGAAGAAATTATTAAATGAGGTAGGGTAGAAGTTTTTGTTCAGTTATCTTAGCAATTCCTCGGGTATGTGTATGATAAATTGTAGAAAGGTATATAGTCTTAGATCTGTACATCGTGATTGTTTAGCTGTTGAATTAGATGCATGTGTCTTACGTGAACGGCGCTAATATAATGTAGCCGTCTTTTTCAAAAGATTGCTAAAAAGGTTTAGCATATAAATGTAAATGAATACGGTGAAATAAACACTGTGTCGTTGTTTGAATATATATTTTGTAGTATTTTGTATTTTTTGTTTTTTGTTTTAAATTATACACCTTCTTCCAATAGTGTTATAGATTTATATAGAGTTATATATTGGTCTCTGGATTTGAAAATAATGACAAAATGTTTCATGGATGTCTATAAAAAGGCAGAAAATTGATAATGTTACTAGCTATTATATTAGTTCAGTAATGTTGCATGACAAAACAACAACAATAACGGCTTTTACCTCATGCAGTAAGTAAACTAAGTGCTTTACAAGCATATATATATACTTTATATTCTAAATCAAAAATTTGATCTGTTAGGTCTTTTTTTATTGATCTCTACATGTACATAATACATAATGTCGTGCTCATAATACATTTGACTATATTATTTAAATCATAGTATGTTTCGCTCTTCGTGCGCGATGAGCTAGTTTCTCACGCATCATATATCCGTCTTGTGCAATACGCGGCTCGCCGCGGCGGTATTGCACCGCTCACGGCATTGCAAAATACTGGAAATGTAGGCATATCATAAAACTACGTTTCCCTAAATGGTGCGTGATTTTGTCATATACCGTCGTATGTACCCTGATTAGGCTGTACTTCAATAGGGCACCGCAATAGTTGATTAGTCGGTGTGTGGTATATTGTTAGTTGGGGGCACGTGGAGAGCGTGTCATACTGCAAATCCGAATCTCATACACCACTATAGAGTGTTTGGAGGCGGCGGGGACTTATGGTATATAGAATACTGTAGAAATTAGATGCTGTTTCATTTATTTATTTATTTATCAACTATACTTACTAGACTCTAAATATATTTTTTCAATGTCTACTTTTTGGCAAAAATAAAGTCCTTATAGTCTGACGCTCGTATTAATGTACAAATATTAGACCATGTCCATTCATTCGGAATATACTGCAATTCGCGCTTAGTGTAAATGTACCGAGATATTACAGCGTTGCTGGTGACTTACAGTCAGAATTTCGATGAAAACAATGTCAACACGACCAAGCTCTTCATTTGCACCTGCATTGCGTTCAACTTCCTCATCGGTTGATTAATCCGAGGTATTTTCATCCTCAGACACGAATTCTGGCTCAAAATCGTAAATTTGCACATTGTGCAACCGTCTTATCATGGGCATTTCATCTGACTCAGCATCATAGTCGCTTAATTCCGACATTTTCACACACTATACTGTTTTTGCGTGCTTTCCCTATGTACAAATGGTTTCGTTTTGTTCCCAATGACGTCACTTCCGGTTTTACGAGGAAGAGTTTTCCCCCTTTGATTTTTTTCAATTTTTTAGCGAAGCCTGTTCGTCTTTTCGGCTTTTATCTTTAAAAACATATTTTCACTAAACATACATCAATAGCATAGTAAACATCGTATTTATAATGATATTTAATAATTAAAAACATATCAACAACGGATTTGTTGATTTAGGACAAATTTCATCTTTAAGTCAAAAAATTGCTCTGTCAAGATCAGATCTCTATATTTTCTTAAAATTGTTAGAATCTGTTAATCTGTAACACTTACCTGTATTTACACCCAGCCCTCCACGTCCTCCAAAGCTACCCCCAGCTTGGTTAGCACCCCTACCCTCTCCGTCGACCCGACCTTGACCCGTCAAAGTCAGTGTACCGAGTTTGTCAACTTTCAGAATATCTGTGTCAATTTTCAAGTTTCGTGCCTTAAACGTGCCACCAGCCTCTACTGTAATCTGTCCCGGGATTGTGCCTCGACGAACCTATATATCGTAATATAAGTGTATAAAAGTATGCCGCCACATACAAGCTTTATCACAGTGATAAAAAAAATATGGATTGTTGTACAGTACAAATGCCCTATATGAATTTAGAGTTACAGAAGAGATATAATTATGTAAAGAAGAAAGATAAAAATATCGGACATGGAAAGCAGCATACAAGGACGACAGTCAACCACAAAACACAAAAACAAACATGCAAACAGACAAACGAGAAGGCAAAAGTAATAAAAAATGCAAACGACATCACAAACACAAAAGGGTTGACAATAGGTCTACCCCCTTGGAACGGTCAGTGGCAACAAAGGCCACTGTGGGTTTAAACCGGTTCTAGGGTGCACCAAACCTCACACTTACCCTACTGTCATCCCATTAAAACAGGACAGTGTAAATAAAGAAATCCTCGCCATGATCTAATCTCTAACCAACAAGGCAATATAAGTAAAACACAAATATGCTCGTGTAAATATAATACAAAAAAACAATAGCCTAGAAAGCCACAATGAAGGTACTCAATGACTTGGCAGAAGCCAGAGCAACAAGAGAATAAGAAGTTGGGCAAATCAAGATATCTCATAATTTTATCATGATTATAGAGGATTTAATACATGAGTTGGATAACATATACTATGCCAGGCTGTACAGAGCATAATATATTTTTACCTGATGAGTTTTATGGATTCAATATTCAACAGGCATGAATGTAGGATTCCTTTTATATAACTTTTGTGTTTTTGTGTTGGTGTATTTATAACTATAGAATTTCATGAGTTTTAATATTCCCTCATTTCTTATTGTGTTTCTTAATTTTCATAAATGTGCTGCTATGTTTGATGTGCTATTTTTACTTTTTGCTTATGTATCTGCATGGTTATGCCAAAATATTTCTTGTTTAGTTTTATTTAATGTCTCATTATGCTTCTGTGTATGTATTGCTTACGTGGTTGCATGCTTATTTTTTAGTTTTTTTGTTTCTTAATACTTAACATATTATTAACATATTTAATAACAAGAGGTCAATGACCTTGAAGCTCTACCGATTGATTTTGATTTCAGGAAGTAGTCGCTACAGACTTGTTTTTTGAAAATCTATTTTTAACCGTGGCGGTCATCTTGAATTTCCGGCTGGCCTGAAATTTTGCAAGGATCAATTAGACATTAAGAGCAACATTCCTGTGAAGTTTCATGAAAATCCGTCAAGTAGTTTCAGAGGAGTAGTCGCTACAAGTTTTCATTATATAACTCTATGTAAACAAAGATGGCCGCTGGTAGCCATGTTTAACGTCAAATCAAAACGATTTTCGACAAGGACCAACATCATGTCATACTGATCATTTTAGAAAAAGTCCCATATCAATATCTCTTATAGTTTTGAAGAAGTAGTCGCTACAAACTTATTTATTTTAAATCTATTTTTAGCTGTGGCGGCCATCTTGAATTTCCGGCTGACCTGAAATTTTTCTAGGATCAACAAGACATCAAGAGCAACATTCGCGTGAAGTTTCATGAACATCCGTCAAGTAGTTTCAGAGGAGTAGTCGCTACAAGTTTTTACTATATAACTCTATGTAACCAAAGATGGCCACTGGCAGCCATGTTTAACGTCGAATCAAAATAATTTTCCACAAGGATCAACAGCATGTCATGCTGATCATTTTAGAAAAAGTCCCATATCAATATCACTTATAGTTTTCAAGAAGTAGTCGCTACAAACTTATTTTTTAAAAATCTATTTTTAGCTGTGATGGCCATCTTGAATTTCTGGCAGATCTGAAATTTTGCTAGGATCAATTAGACATCAAGAACAACATTCCTGTAAAGTTTCATGAAAATCCGTCGAGTAGTTTCAGAGGAGTAGTCGCTACAAGTTTTTACTATATAACTCTATGTAAACAAAGATGGCCGCTGGCAGCCATGTTTAATGTTGAATCAAAACGATTTTTGACAAGGATCAACATCATGTCATGCTGATCATTTTAGAAAAAGTCCCATATCAATATCACTTATAGTTTTCAAGAAGTAGTCGCTACAAACTTGTATTTTAAAACTCTATTTTTAGCTTTGGCGGCCATCTTTGATTTCACATCAACATGAATTTTTGCTAGGATCAACTAGACTTTATGGGCAACATTTCTGTAAAGTTTCATGAATATCCATCCAGTAGTTTCAGAGGAGTTGTCGCTACAAATAAAAGTTTACGGACAGACGGACAGACGGACGACGGACGCCGCACCACGTCATAAGCTCTGCTGATCTCTGATCAGTAGAGCTAAAAATACTACAAGTGTTTTAAATGTGCTTTTATTGTGGTTGTAAATTGTTTAGTGTGCTTTAAATGATATTGCTTTTTTTAGCTTTAGTAAATTTTCTAGTTTTAGATGACAGTGATGTGCTAGATGTAAATGTATATGTACTTATGCTCTATTTGTTGACATTTTCTATGTATTATGCATGAGTGCTTAGAATAATTATTTTAATATATATTCATATCTGTATAGTCTTTCAAAAGGAAAGTTAATTCAATATTAAATAAATAGTAACTCTTCTTCAATTTTTTGAACACTTGTTCTTTTTCAAGAAAGAGCACAGAAATACAACTTTTAAGCAAAATCCATCTTGTTGTTTAAATGGCTGACGTTATGATGAAAAATATACCATAACGACGTCACATCATTTCCTGTACGACGTTAGGCAAATGACATGACGTTGTTTCCCGTAACACTCCTTCTACTTCAACACATACCGATTTCATGAACACTATACACAAAATATTCATAGAAGTAATGAATTCAATTTAAAATTGTCTCTCGGTATTCTTTAAAGAGTACTCTATGAATTCAACTGCACACCACCTTGATGATAGGACATTATTAAACTCTTACACTGCAACTTAAAATTAATGTATTTATTGTACATAATTGTTTTGCCACCAAAATTAGTTTTTACATTAAATTGAATTTTGAGGGACGAATGTCAGTGGATATTAACATAGCAATATATGCAATAAAAGCAGTATATATTCACTGACTTTGTTCGGCATATACATATCTTCATAGTTATCAGATTTAATACATAATTTGTAAAATTACAACCTGTAGGTTCCAGACATCTGCGACATCGCCATAGTTACTGAAGAGTTCCAGTGTGCCCTCGTCCTGTATGGTAAGATTGGCAAACATCAGAGACCGCTTGCCAGCCCGCCCAAATATAAGTGATGCTCCTATAAAAGAAACATTATAAATGAATAATTGTGTAGATGGTTTTCCCAAACATGCCACTTTTGCCATCCGTTTTCCCATTAAGAGTGTTTTATGCAATTTACATAATAAGACGCCAGTTGTACATTGTATTCAGTTGTTGGATTGGTTTCTGCCAGTACATAGTTCAAATCCAAAATTACATCAGGTATTTGCAGCTGTAAGAAAAGCACATACATCCCACAAACAACTCCTAAATACAAAGAAGCACATGGCCAATGTGTGTGGGAACCTATGGACAATAGAGGAGGAAGCCAGGAATTGAATGTTGGACATATCAACTGACCAAGGGGTAAGAATGTACTCATTCAACAGCAATTAAACATGTGAAATTAATAAAATATAAAGTTTAGATTTTCAGCATTTTTCATGGATTCTAATTCAAGATATCTACTGTCTATGCTATTATGAAGGCATGAAAAAAATCTGAACTGTTTTGGTTCAACTTTAATTTGTTTGATGTGTTTTCCATACCTTTAAATAAAAGATTATTATGCCTGTCAAGGCTTTCACCAACATATTTTCCCCATAAGTAAGAGTGAAGTATACTTCCAGATGAGCTTTGTCTTAGAAATTGTTTCAAATATGTAACAGGCATGTTTGAACTTATTCATTTTTTTCTCAACATTCTTGACAATAATGCTGACATTAAAACTAATAAGATTCCTCCTTGCTTTTAGTTCATTGCTGCCGAAAAATATCACTAACCAGTGATTACTACCAAGCTCTGATATCAATGGTGTATCAGAGACACATACCCGTGTTACCTATAGACACCAGGAAATATGTTCCCCAACATTACCTGTAGAGACCAATAGATGCGCCTTTCTTCCATCCACAGTGCCCCAAATCCGTGACGATGTTGTTTTTAGCTGATTGCTGGGACACGACCAATTGCTTGTAGGCATTCCGAGGGCCTGCTGGTCGAGGACTTCCCGGAATTCTACGGTGGACTCTGGCATGATCCATGTTGCTCCCTCGTACAGGAACAACTCATAGGTGATATTGGTACGCTTGTACTCAGATACCTGTAATATGAAAACTTCATTCATTATATTATGAATAACCCCCAGACTTCAAGTAGCTATCCTGCCAACAACAGTCAGATTATACAACATATGGACACCATTTCTAAACCTACTGATGACGAGGCATATATATATATATAACTTATATATTTTGAGAATCCTAACTCTATAGACACGATATAAATGAATTTAACCAGACAGGCCAAACCCCAAAACTAAAGCATCTAATTAAGAGTTACCAACTCATAATTCATTTTACGCATTTTCAATCATGAGTAATTTAATAACCTGTGAAAAAAACTATGTTTTTAATTGGCACATATACATTATTATATTACCTGAACACCTGGATAGAGTTTTGATAAACGGTTTTGTAATTTTTTAAAGTTATGCCTGAAACATGATTGTTTCAGATGGACAAAGGAACAAATTAACGGTGTGATTACTGTATGCCCCATCCCTTTGGGGACTTAAAAATGTAGATTTTTTTTGCTTACCTCGGTTAGCTCAAAGGTATGTCCGGGCCCGATATGTAGGTGCCCTGTATCATCCCCATACATCACCTCTGTCTTCAGTTTAGTACCAGTACCTCCCAGGGTGAGGTGTGCCCCGCCATACAGCTCCACATGGGTAAACTCAAACACAAAGTTGTCTACAGAGGGTGTCAGGTATGCTATACCGCCTGTATGGGACAGAATGTATTGTTGTTAAATAACATACAAAAACAAGTCTATATCACAGGGTCTAACAGGGTTACTATAGGTATAGAATAATATATATATATGAAAGGGCACAACATGGTATATCATATGACCTAACAGGTTTTCCTAGACAAAGGAATATTGCGTTTTTTTAAAAAAGCTGAAAGAAGTATTAAAATGCCAAGAAAAATAAAGGAGATATGACCTATTGAAAACGTGCAAAGAAACATAAATGGAGGCGGCCATCTTGGAACAATGTCATCGCGCCTTTTTACCATTTATGGCTTATTGACAAAATGTCTTTTAAAGCAAAGAAAATCACCTATGAAGTTTTATGAGGGTAGGTGTTACAGTTTTGGATTTATTGTTCAGAATGCATGATTTCATATAAGGTCACTGTGACCTTGACCTTTGACCTACTGGCCTCAAAAACAATAGTGTTCCTTCTCTCAACTAGGAAAATGTACCTATGAAGTTTTAGAAGTGTTACGGTTTTAAAGTTATTTTGTGGAATGCATATCCAATAAAAGGTCACGTGACCTTGACCTTTGACCTACTGGGCCCAACAGAAATTGGATTCCTGCTTTCAACAAGGGCAATGAACCTATGAAGTTTCATGAGTGTAGATGTTATGGTTTTGAAGTTATCATGTGGAATTCATATTTCCATATTAGGTCAGTGACCTTGACTCCAAAAACAATAGGGTTCCTGCTTTCAACAAGGGTGATGAACCTCTGAAATGTCATGAGTATAGGTGTTACAGTTTTGAAGTTATCATACTTCCATATAAGATGATGGTGACCTTGACCTTTGAACTACTGACCCCAAACACATTAGGGTTTCTCCACTAACCATGGGCAATGTATGTATGAAGTTTTAAAAGTGTAGGTGTTTCAATTTTGAAGTAATCATGAGGAATGCAAGTTTTTATATAAGGTGACAGTGACCTTGACCTTTGACCTACTGACCCCAAAAGAAATAGGGTTTCTCCTTTCACCTAGGTCAATGTACCTATTAAGTTTTATGAGTGTAGGTGTTACAGTTTTGAAGTTATTGTGCGGAAGACATATTTCCATATAAGGTCACTGTGACCTTGAACTACTGACCCCAAAAGCAAAAGGGTTTCTCCTCTCAACTAGGGCAATGTACCTATGAACTTTTATGAGTGTAGGAGTTACCGTTTTAAGTTATTATGCGCAATTCATATTTCCATATAAAGTCAGTGACCTTGACCTTTGACCCCAAAAGCAATAGGGTTCCTGCTTTCAATAAGAGTGATGAACCTATGAAATTTCATGAGTGTAGGTTTTTCGGTAAAGTTATCATGTGGAATTCATATTTCAATATAAGGTGATGATGACCTTGACCTTTGACCTACTGACCCCAAACACATTAAGGTTTCTCCGTCAAAAATCAGCAAACTGGAACAAAAGCGTGATATGCACAACTAGCCATCTTACCGATGCTTCCTGCCAAGTTTTGTATGAGCCAAGACGAGTTATCGTTACAGACCCTTTTGCAAAACAGCTTTTATTATCGACAATCAAAAATCAAATCGCCCCAGAATTACATTTTCAGTATGGACTCTTATTTAGTGGAATCTTCTGATAACACACTAAACATTTTTTACCATAAAAGGACAGGATCTTGTGGTGATATACATTACAGATTAAACACAAATTTAGCTGTGTGCCATTGGAATGAGAACATTAGTTTGGAGAACGCACGTCGATCGTATGAATACAGAAATCGGATTTGGTCAAGATGGGTCAATTCATTGTTTAAAGACCGTATTTGGAGACCATTCTAGAAGACGAAATGTAAGTTTACACATATTATTAAATTAACAATATAATGTATGTTATCTTTAAACTCAACCAAAATCAATAGTTTTTTCTAAAAACCTTGAAATTAAATCATACTGGTATTGTCACACATAAAATGTAAAAATAATTGAGAAATCGGGTTTAAAATTGTCGGGGCCTCATAATATAACAGTACATACCAATCTCCAGTTTTGTATGAAAATCATCACACTTGCCAAAATGCATAAGAAAGGCAAGTATAATTATGCTCCTGGTTTTTCTTTAGGCTGGTGTTTTGCCTTTAAATCTGATACCATGGGGGCCATTTTCTAAAGCCGAGGGAAAACACTGGGTTAATATGGATATAGAAAATGTTAGTGGTGGACATTAAAGTTAATTACAATACAGACTTCTGCTCAGAGAGAAATAATCCATACATGGCCAAGAAGAGAGCAGGTAACAGGACAGCTGAGGACACAAACACACGCACACACATACCAGTTTCAATGTAGCTATTGTACTGTGCTGTACCAGCTGCTGCACCACTTGGCTCTGTCACCTGTAAAAGTGTAATACATGTCATAACTGTCTCTTACAGTGCTAAAGGAGAAATATCAGAATTTATTCGTAGAAATCTTCATGAACGAAGCTACCATAATGTTTACCTCAGTTTTCATGCAGATATAATGCAAACTAGTACATTGTCAACCATGAATATCAATACATGGAGCCATTATGAGATACTGCAGATCACATTATTTATGCAAGCTTAAGTTCGCGAATCACTGGGTCTCTGATTTATTCGCCTGTTCATGAATTCACGTCCAAGCAAAATATAAATAATGTTTTCTTACAAATAATACATTTCTTTTCTTTTTATTGTGTTTTTTTTTTAATTTCATTCGGGTTTCCCTGATACTTAGATTTCACCGTTATTCTGTTAATAACCTTCCGCTATCAGAATCCTGTGTATATCCCGGAGGTGCATCAATTATCCTGCCAATAATACTAAGTGGCTCAATGTGTGAAAATAGGGTTTTATTGATTTTATTAATTGTTCATGGTTTGTAACAGTTGGTCGTTGACTGATGTTTAACAAATATAATTACCAGTAAACATGAAAAAAAAAAGTATTTTTTGAACTGTAGACATCGAATTTTAAGCTTAATCAATAGACACGATTCAACATGTTTATTAAAATTAATACTTCTAAAAAGTATTTTTCAAGTATTAACATAATTTCTACTTTAAATCAAACAAATGTAAACTAATAAATAAGTATTGGTTAACCAATCTTTATGGTAAAATTTTCTTGCTTGTACACGTATATATACCTACCAATCATGTGATAATTTAATACTTCTTAATTTTGGATGTTGCAGTTTTCGGATTCCCTTTCGAGTTTATTATCCTCAAGTTCTTATAGTGAAAATAAAACCTTTGTGAATAAAATACCGGATCTACAGTATTTCTTAATAGGAAAATGATCAACTTTGTCATGCCTTAACAATAACAATCATTCAAAGTAATGCTCCGTCATCTCAGTGATCAATAAATATTCAACTACAAAATGCCTGTAGCCAGAGACTGTTGTTTTACCTTTGGCTGCTGACACCTGTTGTCCACACGTAAATTCTTGATATTGGCACCATGTAGGTATGTCACTCCTGGCCCACCGTTTTCACCTGTTACAGAACTGCCACCTGCAAATATTCAACTATTATAATGTGTTCAGCATTGAGTATGCAACTTTATTTTGTAGGTAAGTTTGTACAGTTTCCAAGCAATACTTTGTTACTGTTGGATCCTAACACTACATCAGCTCAAGGGAAGTAACTACTGTATGACTGATGTAGGATGAAATTGTGTATAAGTATTAATCCACTTAAGTTACTTCCCTTGTTCAGGTATAGTTTTTGTAATAAATATGTTCAATATGGGTTGTCTCCCTTAGTCTGGTAGTCACCATTTGTAGAGAGTAGAAGGCGTAATTACACCACTGAGATTGTGCCTCTGTGGTGTAGTCTGACAGTCAAATAATGCCTAGAAAAAAACATTTCCTTGTCTTACTTGTGATACAAAATACACACTTTTGACTGCTTGTTGTTATTAGTGCTTGAGATATTTAATTATAATTGACACGGATAGTAAAGCGAAAGTAGAAATGGGTTAAATCTACCTGTGATGTGTCAAAATGGAAAGTTACGTCATTCAACAGATTGGCTTTTTCTTACATGATAAATAAGCCCCTTTTTTATCGAATTTTTCTACGGGAGATCGCTCAATCGTTTGATTGATATGTGTTTTAAAATAAAAGAAATGATTTATCATTTAGAAGATAATTACAGAAGCTCTGCATTAAAAAAAAACGTGTTCGTTCATCTGTTGGTTACCACTGTTTACTGGCATCGGACAAAATGATTGAAAAACAGCCATGACACTAGACAGAAACACAGCTTCAATGTTGATGCTTATATAATACTTAGTAAGTAAATAATAACAAGTTGTCATCATATATTGTACTTTGGGTAGACATTTAGTCCAGGGCTGTACAAATCCTATAGCCCGACGCCCGGGACTAGTCCAAAACCAAAGTCGGGCGTGTCACTTTTTCAAAGATGTCAGTCCCGGACTAGTCCAATTTTAAACAAGAGGCCCAAGAGGGCCTGTGGACGCTCTACTGGCTAACATGGCTCTTATAACATCAATGAAGTGAGTGACTGCCATTTACGTTTTTTTGAAAGTTTCGGGCAAAAAACAGCTTTTTAACTAAATCAAAGGCCATAACTAAAGAATCTGGTAAAGTTTGGTAAAGATCAGATGAAAAATGAAAGCCCAACCGTATCAACGAGGCAACATATAGCATGTTTAACTAAATCAAGAACACCTCTGTTACTGGTCCGACTGGTCGAACATAGAGCTAAAAAAAAAAAAAAAAATGCAAAAAAAAAAAAAAAAATTCAAAAAAATTAATCTCTATACATGTCTATGTAAAACATGTGACCCGAGGGTTACCATTTGAACAAACTTGGTAAAGGACCATAAACTTACAGCAAATGCAAAATATTAAACCTCTGGCTCTTGCAGTTCCAGAGAAGAAGATTTTTTTCAGTTTTTCCCTATACAAGCATTTATGTAAAACTGTGACCCCCGGGGCGGGGCCAGATGTGACCCCAGGGTCCCCATTTGAACAAAATTGGTAAAGGACCATAAGCTTATAGCAACAGCAAAATATTAAACCTCTGGCTCTTGCAGTTTCAGAGAAGAAGATTTTTTAAGTTTTTCCCTATTCATGTCTATGTAAAACATGTGACCCTGGGGCGGGGCCAAATGTGACCCCAGGGTCACCATTTGAACAAACTTGGTAAAGGACCATAAGCTTTTAGCAAATGCAAAATATTAAACCTCTGGCTCTTGCAGTTCCAGAGAAGATTTTTTTTCTTCAGTTTTTCCCTCTACAAGCATTTATGTAAAACTGTGAATCCCCGGGGAAGGGCCAAATGTGACCCCAGGGTCCCCATTTGAACAAAATAGGTAAAGGACCATAAGCTTATAGCAACACCAAAATATTAAACCTCTGGCTCTTGCAGTTTCAGAGAAGAAGATTTTTTAAGTTTTTCCCTATACATGTCTTTGTAAAACATGTGACCCTTGGGGCGGGACCAAATGTGACCCCAGGGTCACTATTGTCACTATTTGAACAAACTTGGTAAAGGACCATAAGCTTATAATAAAGGTAACATATCAAACCTCTGACTCTTGAAGTTGGCGAGAAGATTTAAAAAAAAAAAATCCTATATAAGTCTATGTAAAACTGTGACCCTCGGGGCGGGGACAAATTTGACCCCCGGGTCACCATTTGAACAAACTTAGTAGAGGACCATAAGCTGATGCTACATGTATTACATGAGAGCTCTGTGCCATGTGGTTCCAGAGAAGAAGATTTTTTTCAGTTTTTCCCTATACAAGCCTATGTAAAACTGTGACCCCCGGGGTGGGGCCAAATGTGACCCCTGGGTCACCATTTGAACAAACTTGATAGAGGACCACAAGCTTATAGCAAATGCAAAATATTAAACCTCTGGCTTTTGCAGTTTCAGAGAAGAAGATTTTTTAAGTTTTTCCCTATACATGTCTATGTAAAACCTGTGACCCTTGGGGCGGGGCCAAAAGTGACCCGAGGGTCACCATTTGAACAAACTTGGTAAAGGACCATAAGCTTATAGTAAATGCAAAATATCAAAAGTCTGGCTCTTGTAGTTTCCGAGAAGAAGATTTTTTAAAAAAAAATCCTATATAAGTCTATGTAAAACTGTGACCCCCGGGGCGGGGACAAATTTGACCCCAGGGTCACCATTTGAACAAACTTAGTAGAGGACCATAAGCTGATGCTACATGTAATACATGAGAGCTCTGTGCCTTGTGGTTTCAGAGAAGAAGATTTTTTAAAGTTTTTTCCTATATGTCTATATGAAAAACATGCAAAACCTCAATATACAAATTTTGGACCCCCGGGGCACGGCCATTTTTGACCCCGGGAACTTTATTTGAACAAACTTGATAGTCTAGGCGTTGGCGATCATTTTAAAAGAAAAACTGTTGAAATCTGTCCAGCGGTTCTGGAGAAGAAGATTTTTTAAGGTTTCGACCATATATGGTAATGGCAGCCATCTTGGATGTAGCATTGACCTAATTTTAACAAATCTAAAAAGCATTCAACTAAGGATCATCCACGTGAAGTTTGGTCAAAATTAGCCAAGCGGTTTCTGAGAAGAAGTCGTTTGAAGAAAAGTTAACGGACGACAGACGGACGACAGACAGACGACAGACGACGGACGACGGACAACACAGCATCCCATAAGCTCTGCTGGCCCTTGGCCAGTAGAGCTAAAAAAGAGAAAGTCGGGCATGTCACTGTTTTAAAGATTTCAGTCCCAGATTTGTCCAGTTAACAAAGTCGGCCACCTGTCATAAAACAACCCCAGCACACTTCTCAACGTAATCCTTTAATTGCACTCGCTTACGTAATGCAATTAGCATCCACAGCGGCAATCAGATCAGCGATTGCCCTGGGCAGTTTTATCAACAATCAACCATGCCGGAAGTCCCGCCTCCAAATTACTTTGACAGTCGGCATTGTCGACAGTATCCAATCAATTGACCCGATCTATTTTAATCCAGACCCGCTAGACAATGAAATATGACTACTACGCATGTTCGTCACGTGATTACCTGT
Source organism: Cyrtodaria siliqua (assembly GCA_037043455.1). Classification (NCBI taxonomy): domain Eukaryota; kingdom Metazoa; phylum Mollusca; class Bivalvia; order Adapedonta; family Hiatellidae; genus Cyrtodaria; species Cyrtodaria siliqua. The sequence continues at coordinate 93,201 of JAWPHD010000539.1, read as the reverse complement.
TCGTCACGTGGTGAGCTGAAAATAGCGATACACTGAAACAATAACACTATAACACGTTGATTAATTAGCAGTCAGGCCGATTTGTCGGCAATCTTTCGATGAGTAAAGAAACTAAGGACGTTTGATAATGGAAGTATGTTTGATATGAAATGGTAGGTGTGATTTGTTTTTATTGTTTCTCAGTGTATTGTCGAGCGTAATTGTAACAGACATGAAAGGCGGGTGGGGTAACGGTTTGTGCATAGTGTACATAATTACGTTCGAAGAATTGAGTTGTCAAAAAAATGAAATAAAAACAAAACGAACTGATATACATAATCAGTTTGATTTCGTATTTGGCAGTGCTAATGTTTACATTTCAAAATGAGTTTGTTGAACTTTTTCAGTGTTAAAAATAGGGAAAATATGAAAGTGAAAGTAAAAATAAAAAGGAAAAATGAAAAATGTGATGCACAGCCAATCAAAAAGTCAAACTCATCTGGTGTAGTGGACAAAAACATAAAAATAAAATGTTTATATTGATTCACATGTTATTTATTTTTTGCATTAGGTAAAATGGTAATAAAGTTAAGAATCTCATCTGTAGCCCCTTACCTATATAAAGTTATGACTTTTTTTCTCTACTACATTAAATGATTATCTGAACTATAATATAAAACTCAATATCTATACTGAAATTTGAAAATGCAGATGTTGTGATTCTTACTATTGCTACTGTTTCACCCAATGGCAGTCTACAATCTATCAGTATATAGACTATACCACAGAAACATACATTAATTGTCTGAAGACTAAATAAGGATTGTTTCCTTTACTGTGTATAATGAATTGTAATGAGTATGCAAGACGCAGTTTTAACATATTGAGAAATCGAAAGAATTCAGGACTTGTGTCCATTTTTTGGGACTAGTCACAATTTTTTTGGGACTAGTCACTTTTGACAGGGTGACTAGTCCCGGACTAGTGGCTAAAAAAAATATTTGTACAGCCCTTTACCCAATGTCAAATATCTTTGGCATCAAATATCTTTGGCATAATAACTTCCCAAAGTCTTAAACATCTCTCATTACTGTGATGTTTAATTTTCGCTAGCTTATTCCTCTCAAAAAGCATCTTACACAATAACATTTTTTGAAAGGGAAGATAATTTAAACATTATTTCCATTAAAGGGTTTTGAGGAAAGGGCATTTTCAAGTATATAGGGTGCCATTATACCTTTTGCCTCTATATGTCCACTGATGAAATCTCCGTCCTGAAAGAAGACCTGAACCCTGCCACCGGCACCTCCACCACCAGCACCGGATGACGATCCACCATTACAGAAGATATGTCCAGTAAGCTTGAAATCTCCATCGTTCCGTATGTAAATGCTTCCACCACTACCACCACCAGCATTGCCAGTCTATATTCAATGAAAACAACATAAATACACAATGTATTAAGCCAAAATAATCAAGTCCATTTATGGATATCATATTAGGTCTTCATTATTGAATGAGAAGTTCAAATCTTAGATAAAACCATTTGCAGGACCAAAGATTGTGATTAATACGAATAATTGTAATTGAAAAAACTTGAGTTAGGACACATTTTTGCTTCCATTCAATATTTAGTAAAAAAAATTGTCTTCTTGTTTTGCGATGTGGAGATTACACCACAGTTTTGGCTTAATCTTTAACTCGCTAAATATATATAATGGACAGTTTCTTTGAATTAAGACTGTTCCATTTATGTGACAAAGTTTTTTTTGGGGGAAAATGACTGATCAGCAGCCGGACACTGAGTTACTCTGGATTTACAATGGACGCTATTATAGTCATGCTTTGCGGGTTACGGGTTAATTTATGCTTTTAATATAGGTGTCTTGCAAGTTTTTTTCATTAAAAATATTATTTCCACCAATTACTGATGTTGTTCTATATTTGATCTAGAACCAAATCTGAGCCTTTGTGTGCAATATGAAAAAAGGAAATACTTGTGATTTTGCAACAGAAGAAAGATGACAGAATTCAGAGTCAAAATGTCCAACATGAGGTATAAATAAACTAGATACCTGATTCTTCTCTTGCATACGAATGCCATGTAATGCATTGATGTTGCCAACAGTCAGAATTTTCTATATTTATCTACACAATGATGTCATGAAACTGATGATGTTATTGATATTATTGTTGATGCATGTGACGTTTATTATTTATTTGTTTGTTTGGTACTTAACATCATTTTCCAGCACATTTTAGGCTATCATATGTATGATAGTCGATTTTTTTGTGGTGGAGGCAGACCACCAAACTGCACTTATTCCTTGGTAGGACCAATACTGTATCCTCCTGTCCATAAGGCCAAAAAAAAAAGGTTTGTTTCCGCTAACGGCTTAAAAAAAATAGGGTAGGTAGGCAAAACTTTTTTATTTTTTTTTATTTTTTATTATTAATGACCTTATTTTTGCTAATGAAAAAACACTTTTAATATGATAAAAAATACTGGGGACGGTATTAATACCTTGAAAAAACATCATCATGGTCTTTTTCAATATTTGGTAATGTACACTGGAAACCCCAGAGGTCGTGGGTTCAAATCTCACTTTTTTTTATCTCCATAAGAAACCTTGGTTCATGGGGTCAATTTTTTTATTATTATTTATTTATTTTAAAAAAAAAAATAAAAAAAAAAAATAAAAAAATAAAAAATTGCAATAAAACAAGTTAGGGTCGGCAGCTAAATAATAGAGCGGAAACAAACACTTTTTTCTTTTAAGCCTAATGAATGAATGAATGGTGTTTTAAAGCAAGTCGACACATAAATAGGCCATATTTTGCACAAAAAACGATGAAAGATGAAGAAATTAATGAAAATATATAAAGATAAAACTATTAAAAATAAGGGATGATATGGTAGTAATATAAACTTTATATGTAAATCAACAAATGCCCGTCAATGGGTATATGAACAAGTAAATATATATAAGAACACATTATAATGATTTATATAGTCTGATTTCTTTTAGGAAATCTAAAACAAGACTAAAATCTATAGTATCAAATAACTCTTTCATAGTATTAACATTGTAGTGCCTTTGATGCATAGGATCAAAGTCTACACATTCCAACAAGATGTGTTTGACCGTTTGCAATCAAATTTAGGTCAATTTCAGTGTCTCTTAATTTTGGTTTAATACAAAGACCAAATGATCGAATGGCTTTCATAACTAGGATTAACAAGAGGCCCAAGAGGGCCTGTGGACGCTCTATGGCTAATATGGCTCTAATAACATCAATGAAGCGAGTGACTATCGTCTTAAAGAGGCAAAATATAGCATTTTTAACTATATCAAGAGCCATAACTCCGCCATTACTGGTCCGATCTGGCTGGTTTTCCAAGTTGGCCAGTAGAGATAATAAAAAAAAAATAAAAAAAAAAATAAAAAAAAATAAAAAAAAAAAATAATAATAAAAAATAAAAATAAAAAAATAAAAAAAAATAAAAAAAAATAAAAAATAAATAAAAAAAAATATATAAAAAAATTACAAAAAAAAAATAATAAAAAAAATTACAAAATAAAGAAATTTAAAAATTTAAAACAAGCATTGATGTAAAACTGTGACCCCGGGGTGGGGCCAAATGTGACCCCAGGGTCACCATTTGAACAAAATTGGTAAAGGACTATAAGCTTATAGCAACAGCAAAATATTAAACCTCTGGCTCTTGCAGTTTCAGAGAAGAAGATTTTTAAGTTTTTCCCTGTACATGTCTATGTAAAACATGTGAGCCTTGGGGCGGGGCCAAATGTGACCCCAGGGTCACCATTTGAACAAACTTGGTAAAGGACCATAAGCTTATAATAAATGTAAAATATCAAACCTCTGGCTCTTGTAGTTTCCGAGAAGAAGATTTTTAAAAAAATAAATCCTATATAAGTCTATGTAAAACTGTGACCCCCGGGGCGGGGACAAATTTTACCCCAGGGTCACCATTTGAACAAACTTAGTAGAGGACCATAAGCTGATGTTACATGTAATACATGAGAGCTCTGTGCCATGTGGTTCCAGAGAAGAAGATTTTTTTCAGATTTTCCCTATACAAGCCTATGTAAAACTGTGACCCCCAGGGTGGGGCCAAATGTGACCCCTGGGTCACCATTTGAACAAAACTGGTAAAGGACCATAAGCTTATAGCAAATGCAAAATATTAAACCTCTGGCTCTTGCAGTTTCGGAGAAGAAGATTTTTAAGTTTTTCCCTATACATGTCTATGTAAAACATGTGACCCTTGGGGCGGGGCCGAATGTGACCCCAGGGTCACCATTTGAACAAACTTGGTAAAGGACCATAAGCTTACAATAAATGTAAAATATCAAACCTCTGGCTGTTGTAGTTTCCGAGAAGAAGATTTTTAAAAAAAAAATCCTATATAAGTCTATGTAAAACTGTGACCCTCGGGGCGGGGACAAATTTGACCCCAGGGTCACCATATGAACAAATTTAGTAGAGGACCATAAGCTGATGCTACATGTAATACATGAGAGCTCTGTGCCATGTGGTTTCAGAGAAGAAGATTTTTTAAAGTTTTTTCCTATATGTCTATATGAAAAACATGCAAAACCTCAATATACAAACTTTGGACCCCAGGGGCACGGCCATTTTTGACCCCGGCGACTTTATTTGAACGAACTTGGTAAAGGACCATAAGCTTACAATAAATGTAAAATATCAAACCTCTGGCTGTTGTAGTTTCCGAGAAGAAGATTTTTAAAAAAAAAATCCTATATACACTTCTCAAAACTGCTAACTACACCGCTCACATTTTGGGTTATATATATCGATGGGTTGAATGTTTTTCAATAAAATAAAAAGGAAATACCAATTCAATCATGTTTACATCATTTCATTTTATTTTTTTCATGGGCAATGCTAGAACTAAACCACAATAAGCAATTACAAACGACCCATGTAAACACTAAAGTCACACTTTTCCCATATCTAATTTTATTTTTTTCATGGGCAATGCTAGAACTAAACCACAATAAGCAATTACAAACGACCCATGTAAACACTAAAGTCACACTTTTCCCATATCTACATGTAGATATGGGAAAAGTGTGACTAATTTTATTTTTTTCATGGGCAATGCTAGAACTAAACCACAATAAGCAATTACAAACGACCCATGTAAACAATAAGCAATTACAAACGACCCATGTAAACACTAAAGTCACACTTTTCCCATATCTACATGTAGATATGGGAAAAGTGTGACTTTAGTGTTTACATGGGTCGTTTGTAATTGCTTATTGTGGTTTAGTTCTAGCATTGCCCATGAAAAAAATAAAATGAAATGATGTAAAAATTATTGAATTGGTATTTCCTTTTTATTTTATTGAAAAACATTCAACCCATCAATATATATAACCCAAAACGTGAGCGGTGTAGTTAGCAGTTTTGAGAAGTGTAAGTCTATGTAAAACTGTGACACTCGGGGCGGGGACAAATTTGACCCCAGGGTCACCATTTGAACAAACTTAGTAGAGGACCATAAGCTGATGCTACATGTAATACATGAGAGCTCTGTGCCATGTGGTTTCAGAGAAGAAGATTTTTTAAAGTTTTTTCCTATATGTCTATATGAAAAACATGCAAAACCTCAATATACAAACTTTGGACCCCAGGGGCAAGGCCATTTTTTACCCCGGCGACTTTATTTGAACAAACTTGATAGTCTAGGCGTTGGCGATCATTTTAAAAGAAAAACTGTTGAAATCTGTCCAGCGGTTCTGGAGAAGAAGATTTTTTAAGGTTTCGACCATATATGGTAATGGCAGCCATCTTGGATGTAGCGCTGACCTAATTTTAACAAATCTAAAAAGCATTCATCTAAGGATCATCCATGTTAAGTTTGGTCAAAATTAGCCAAGCGGTTTCTGAGGAGAAGTCGTTTGAAGAAAAGTTAACGGACGACAGACGACAGACGGACGACGGACAACACACCATCCCATAAGCTCTTCTGGCCATTGGCCAGTAAAGCTAAAAACATTATCGAAAGTTGGGTTTGAAGGGTTAGATTTTAATTTAATGTCATAATGAAGGGCTAATTTGTCCCGTCTATGAGACAGTGATGGTTCATTAGCTTCAACATATAGACTTTCAGCTGGTGATGTACGAAAGGCACCTTGATTATGTATAGGATCGAGCATCTGCAAGTATGACTTGCGAGTCGACCCATATACTACTGAGCCGTAGTCCAGCTTGGATCTGATAAGGGATCTATAAAGTTGTAAAGGTACTTTACGATCTGCTCCCGAATTAGTGTTTGCAACAACTTTAAGTATATTAAGAGCTTCAAGGCACTTGGCCTTTAAGTATTTAAGGTGTGGTATAAACGTTAATTTAGGGTCGAAAATAAGACCAAGGAATTTTGTTTCATTCACTGCTGGTATTGGTGACCCATCCAGTGTTTGATGAGGGTCTTCATGATGTTTAAGTAGTTGACAAAAGTGCATACAATTTGCCTGTCATCCATAAGAATTATTATTATAATAAAGAATAAATACAACTGCAATACAAGAAATCCGCAGAATCCACATGTCTCCCCTAATGGGGGCGGGACTTAAAAATAAAAAATAAATGTTGCTTAAATGAAAATTTGTAAACATTTTAATAACTAAAAACAATGGAGTTTGCTGTTATGACATTTAAGTGCATTCGTTTTAAAAACAAAATGCCATTCTATAAAAAAAAATAATATATATCATCATTCCCAAAAAGTAGGTCAAGGTCATAGATGAAATCCATGCGTCCAAAAAGATGTACTACCCAAGACACAACTATGTCAAAATAGAATGTTTTGTCTTCCAAAGATTAAGCTATAAACTAGGTTTAGGTCTAGGCAGAAAGTGATGTTAATGTAACAATTACAGTTATCTGCCCTTTGCTTGGAGTGTGAATATCAAGTGACATACACATTTGCTTTTGTACACGTTGTGATGTACTACCCAAGAAACAACAATAAGCAAAGTTTGAAAGGTCTAATGCATAAAGTTTGTGAGAAAGTGACCTAAACGCAAATATTGAAGTTAAAAATGATTAAGATATCTGCCCCTTGCTTGGAGGGTCAAGGTCACATACACATTTGCTTTGTCACGTTGCAATGTAGCACTCAAGATACATGTATAAGCATAGTTTGAAAGGTCTAGTGCATGCAGTTTGTGTAAAAAGTGACCTAAACGCAAAAGTTGAATGTAAAAATTATAAGGTTATCTGCCCTTTGCTTGGATGGTCAAGGTCACATCCACATCTGCTTTGCCACATTGCGATGTACCACCCAAGATACAACTATAAGCAAAGTTTGAAAGGTCTAGTGCATACAGTTTGTGAGAAATCGATCTAAACACAAAAGTTGAAGGTAAAAATTTAAGTTATCTGCCCTTTGCATGGACGTTCAAGGTCTAGTGCATACAGTTTGCGAGAAAATGACCTAAACGCAAAACTTGAATGTTGACGCTTTCGCCGCCGGAAAAGCAACACCTATGTCTCTTTTTTTCTTCGAAAAGGCAAGACAATAAAATGGAATATATGTCTAACACTTCACTCAACCTGTTAACAACAGTCAAACTTACAGATGAAGGCATTGCATTAGCTTTCACAGATCCGCTGATGGCCACATACTTGGTGACATACATATGGATGAGACCTCCACCAAACCCTCCTGTGGCCTCAGTCACCAAACGGGTTCCCCCACCAGATCCCCAGGTGCCCTCGGTAAAAATGGTTCCATAAGGCTGGCTGGCATAGGTAACGCTGGCCCCTCGACCGCCCCGACCTCCGTGACTTCCACCACTGGCACCACTAGCTGAAATCTGTCCTTTACCTATTTCGTGAGTAATAATATAACGTAATAAAAAACTACCTATATTTTTAAAAAGAAATGCATTTTTTTTTTTTTTTTTCAAACTTAAAAACACGTTTTTAAAATGTTTCTCACTTTGTAAACCAACACCATAGCTTTTAAGGCTTTTTTTATGCAAAACACAACATACTAGTACAAGATTGCTTGAATAAAAATTGGCTGCACATTTTAGAGTCAAATTAAAGCCTTGACAATGTATAAACCCACCTGGTCCATTGTCAGAGAGATAGCCGCCACCAGTCACGTCTAAAGTTCCGAAGATATGCACTGTCTCACAAGTCTGTGTGCCGTCTGCCAGTGGACCTATATACACTGAGCCGGCCTTCACTGTGCCACTGATGTCTATCGTTCTATACAGAAGTTTTGACGGTGTTGAACCGGATGTGGAATTGTCCGGTAAATGCTGGTAAGCCATATCAATAGAACCGCCGGATCTCACCTTTAACGTCGCACCTTTGACTACTACAGATCGTGAGAAATCAACTAGGCCGGTGGCGAACACATCAAAATAGATAATTTGAACATCGGATGAAGGATATGAGTAAAGATTTCCGCTTATTGTTGCGGTCTTTACTTCCCACTTGGTGTTGCCGGATTGGAAGTAGGAGTTAGTCGCCATCTCAAGTGTGTTGGCTGTGAACGCCGACTCTTGTTTCCAATTGGAGCTTACGAGGGAATCAAATCTTACGTTACCATTTGTACCAATTTGGAAGTCCATCTTAACAGTTTTACTGGAATAAATATTTATATGTGTGTATGCCTCAAATTTGCCATTTACATGTACCGTATCCACTATAAAATCTCCACTGGGTTGGAAGTAAAATGATCCATTTATTAGAATATTCAAAGCATCCCAGAATCCGTCTTTGACAACTTTGTTTTTAAGTTCCCCGGCATAGAACTGTCCGTTTATTTCAAAAGTGTGAACGCCAATCTCAGAGTCTGATTTCCAGGCTTTTGTAGCTTGAGCATCGGAATCTAGAGTAACAGTGCCACCATACTCTATGTAGATCTTGTGTACCTTTTCTATACCTGTTCCTTCTAACCTCAGTGGTGTTGTCGACGTCATGGTCCCATTTGTGTAGATCTCGTGTATACGATACGTGCCGCACGGCGTGAACTTCCAATTGCCATCATTACTTATTGATACTTTGTCAACACCTGAATCAATACTAAGCATACCGCCTCCAAGAATTCCATTTATGGTCAGATATCTCGCCCTGATAATGCTACAGGTAGAATTCTGGTCTACACCCGACACCAGCGCTGGAAGACCTTCTGTGTTGAGATGTAGCTCTCCTTTGGTAGGATGTATTGTGAAAATTTCAATTCTTGAGTCAGAAGTGTTATCAGCCTTAAACTCTGCAAGATTTTTAATATACATCTTTCCTGAAACTGAAACTGCATTTGTTAGAAATGGTCCATCAGCAATGAAGGTGAAAATTCCATTACTGCCCACAGTGAAATATTCAACACCCGAATCAAAAAAAGAAACCGTACCAGGGGAAAAGAGACTGTTTATTTCAACTTCGGAACATTCAATTTTGAATATTTCATCTGTGTCTGGCCACGTTAGTCTACTACCATTTAACAGTTTGAACTCGGTGCAGTTGACGATGTTGACATGCTTTCCCAGTGTAACAACACCGCTTACGCGAATTGTTTTGCCGAGGTACATATCTGACGTTTCCGGGTCAAATACCACATCACCTTTTTGTCCAACAGTAAATGAAGTCAGTCCCTGAATGTCCAACACCCCAGCATGAAACTTACCATCTATGGTAATACTTCCAGTAGTCAGCACAAACGTGGCGATGTTTTTCTTTATGCTTAATTCAGTTTCATAATTAATTAGCAGCTCCGTCATACCCAGCGAGGAAATATCAGTCGAGTTTATAATCAGAGCAGCCGGCTTAGATAGTTCAAGCTTCTGATTGGTGGAGTTTTCAAAAGTTAGTGAGCCCTGAATATGAACGATACTCTTGAACGTTACCAATGGCTGCGACATCATGTGTAGTGTTCCCCTAGGATACACGTATATGTGGGCAGTAATTGTTTTTCCAATTATCAAAGTGGAGGTTACAGCAACGTGAATCATTGATCTACCATCACCTATAACATCAGAGATGTTAACTACCTCTCTGCTGTCAACTACCAGATGAGAACCATCGTTAATCACAATTTTGTCAAGGTCACTGGAATTGTTTAATATGTAGGCTGCACCACCTTAAATGAGAAATTTCAAAAACGTATTCATTTGGAACATCTTTGATTAGTGAACAAGTACATCACTTAGTATCAAAGGAAACATGATCAGTAAACCTGTATAACTCACATAACTTTATTCCAGTCTATAATTCACATAGGAGAATTCTGGAAGGGCATTAAGTTTTATCATATATAGTGCAATTGTTTTTACAGTGTTTTCAAAAAGTGTTTTGATAGAAAAAAAACTTCATATTTTTTTAATTCAATATAAAATTTTAAAATATTGGGAATGGAAATGATATAGAAGTGAATCAGATCAAAATTATATATTTTCATACATCACACTGTGCAGGCCAGGTCAAATGTTGCTTTTTATGCCAACAAATTGGTGTCAATGCATGCATCCAACTTCAAACTTGATCAGCATCAAGAACTTTACACTGACGTCTATGGTAAGCTATCAGGGTCATAGCATTATGGATCATTATGTGGGTTACACATAACAATGCAACTTATGTCATGATAACATAAATAACCAATGAAAATAAATGGTTATGTTATGCGTAACGAAAGTTTGTTATGTGTAACAATAAGTAGGCTAAAGTTACACATAACCACAGATTAAGGACTGGGCAAGTTTTGACATTTTCAAGTCAAAGGGTTTTATTTTTTAAATCATAGTTTTATTTGACAACAGAATTGTTTCATGTTTTGCATTCTAGTAGATATGGACATAATGTAGGATTTAAGATGGTAACATATCAAATTTTAAGTAAAATCTTTGTCTTTTTTCTGTCATTTGTGATCATATTTTGTTGTGAACAAAATAGGGGGTATGGGTAGCTCTGAGTAGAATTTATCCTTATGCTATAGGAAAAATAAGATTTTAGTTATTCAAGAGTGGAATACATATATAAAAGTAGATACTGAGCTAATTTTATATTCAGTCTCTATGTCACAATTTTGTGTACAGTATTTTACAGTGAAAATGTCAAAATAACTCCAAAATGTGATTAATTTTAAGAATTTTTAATAAAAAATCATATAATAGAAACCAGGCCTTGACTTCACCATCCTTTCTTGAGAATATTCTTAGACTGAAGCTCAAGTATGCAAATTTCAATCACAAATATTTCTATAAGTTTACAGAATAAACATTCATAACAAGCGGCTATGTATAAATATCATGCATATTAATAAATAGCAACTTCTTACTATTGTTTATATTTAAAGGTCATGGAAATATTTGTGAGCTTGAGCACAAGTCTAATAATAGTTGGAAGAGTGGTTGGTGAATTCCAGGCTTGATGAGCTATACATGATTTTACTTGTTTTGGTAGAAATGTCATAGGAATTTATCATATACAAGTTTTACAAACATTTGAGCATTAGAACATACTTTTTTTTTATCTTGAATTGTTTTTTTAGTAAATATAAAATGGGTGGGGTACAGTCCATATATGTTTGCTTTTTAAAGTAAAAAAAAAATATGAATGAGGATTACAATTGTGTTTGTATGTTTTGAAAGATATGTATATATGTAATCGAAAATTAATCATCGTTTTTCAATAAATGTATCTTTTAGAGATATTTTGGAGTTAGAAATACGTGTTTTCTTCGAAGATATCTAGTGGAAAACAAAGTGTGACTTTTGATAATTTTGTATCTAAATGATACAAAGAAGCTTTAAATATCAATTAAACAAAACTAATCTCAGCACTACATCGTTTCCCAGCCAACCTCCGTAACATAGTGTAAATAGTGTAAATGATAACGTTCTGGCCATGAGGGTCATAAGATCTTAACCAAAAGTATGTTACGTGTTACATAAACAACTCATTTCATTGGCTGATTATGTTATGCATAACGTAACATCTTGTCACACATTACATTAGGATCTCATTTTATTGGCTATTTTTATAACACATAACTAAATGTTACATTATGCTTAACATTATTAAGTGCTTATGTTATGGGTAACCAAGTTATGTTGCAGTAAAAATTGCTTATAACGAATTTCTGGGGACCTCAATAAAACACAGTACACTTCGCTATAACCGTGGTTTGTTATATCCGTAAAATGAATCCGGTACTAGCAAAGGTGTTATGTTTACTATAAACATTTGATGAGTCATCATTGCAAAACAGAAAGTGTACCGAGTTGAGCTGATGTTCGTCAACTATTTGACTGCAGATAGTTTATCCTTATCATGTTTTTATTGAATAAGCCATTTTGAATAATCTATTGTATTTTTCGATTTGTTTCTGTTACATAAAGGTTCAATATTATAATACATTACTGTGAGTATCGTCTTTCATTTATCCATTTGGTCTACATGCAATAAGTGCGATCTATTTCTTAAAATGTTTTCCAACTGAGTATCTATCACTGATAGATGCTCACGCTTTAGAAATTAGAGCAAACAAGTTGTCAAACAATCTGTTTACTAAAACCACTTCATTATGTTGCAAACGCCACTTAAAACCTTTCTTTTGTCAAAGTTGTGAAAACTTTGTCCTGGCTTATGTTTGATGCCGGAAAATACCGAGATATGCCTTAGTTATTGTAAACAAAAACGGCCGATTTGCTACAAAAAGGTAATTTACGCTGGTTTCTTTGAATGGGGAATGCAAAATTACTTCACTTTTATAATAACCGAGAATTCGCTATATCTGCAGCAAAGAAGGAGTTGGTCAGGGCATTGAAAAAACTTCGCTATAACCGAGTATTCGCTATAACCGAGTTTGCTATAAATGAGTTTTACTGTATGAATAATTAAAACAGCCAATGAAATGGATTTCTGGTTTTAAATCATGCTCACTACTCACCTTGTTTTATCACATCTAGTGCATTACAGTTGGCATCCTTTGTGATGTCTGTACTCTTGCCAAAGTTATCGATGACCAAAGTTGAGCTGGTGCCAGGCTTCCAGTAATAGACTGTTCCCGGTCCCCCTGAACCCCCTGCAGACCAGAGAATTATAGCATTCATGTTTTTACTACAAGCTTGATTTTAATTTAACATAATACGTACTATGTCGAAGAATTTTTCAGAAATTTACCAGCGAGTAAGCATTGTGCACAAATCATAACAAGGTTTTGTAAATGTTGAGCTATTTTTAGAAATGGTGGCCATACTGAATGGTCAATAAACCCAATAATCATTGGAGTTAAGACATTTTGTTAAATTGGTTTGGTAGTTTTTGAAGTGACAGTCAAATACCTAGTAATTATTTCTTAAAGCACTAATGGTTGAAATCTATTCAGTGGATCTTGAGAAGAAAATTGTTTTGAAGTTTAGTAACAGTGGCCATCTTGAAAGTCAGACATAATTTTACCAAACTTGAAAGCCATTGATCTAAGGATCATCCATGTTTAGTTTGGAAAATATTTCCTTAGCGGTTTTAGAGAAGAAGTTGTTTAAAGCAAATTTTATTGACAGACAGACAACGGACGAAGCGTGATCCAAAAGATCAACTCCCGAGTCTTTGGCTAGGTGAGCTAAAAATATTATCATAGTTAGGTGGTCTTGAAAATGTTTAATAAAAGTATAAATCTTAATTACCTGTGGATTTTGGGCTGCATATTCCTGTTGGTACCAAGTCAGAAGTACCTGTAATAGTCAAAACACAAACAGGTGTTTCAAAAATAAGCGAAATTTAAGCTAAACATTTATCATGTTATGCGCTGATAAAAATATGATAATTCTATATTTCTAGCTGACATAATTGAAACAATATATAAAGTGTAACCAAATGTAAATATATAAGACCAAAAAGTAAGTAATGAAGGACGATCCACTCCAATTATAAAAAAATCTCGCCCCTCAGGCTGAATGCTCTAGATCCCCCACTGTAACTTTATGTACAGGTGTGGATCTTAACTTGGACCATCGCGTTTTGTAGACAATGGCATTGTGTGTCAGGCAGCACCCACTAACAATTTACAAGGAAAAGCTGCTTCTTTCAACAAAAATGAAAACTGTATGCAAACTGAAAATATAATTCCTAAAACACACTATTATATATATAGTAACTGGTTCTTTTGCATTCAGTTTGCATTCCACTGGCACTTTTTTGCACACTGTTTGCATTTCATTGTTAACTTCATTTGAATGCATTCAACTGTACTGTGCCTTGAGCTTGACCCTAGATTGGCGCATAATCTCTATGTGCTGTACCTTTCTGCCAAATATTGTTTCGATCCAATCATTCATTGCAGAGCTATGGACATGACATGAAATAGGGAAGTTTGTACAGGATGTATAGGATGTACATACGAGACAGAATGGGCAGACAAGCCGAATGCTATAAGCGCGCCCTTCCAACTGTGTTGGCGGTGGCAAAAAACATACAAATCACAACATTGTTTACCTCTGCTCAGATAAGGTGAAATCAGAATTTACATATTTTTTAAAGAAGGTCACATTCAACAAACCTTGAGCGTATCCATACAGCTTCATTGCCAGCTCTATGCCATTCTGGTATGACTGTACATACAGGCGAACCTTAGATGTGTACACAGGCCACGGCAGTGCAACTTTCTTCAAACTGCTCCAGTCAGTATTGGCACTGAATTTAAAATTGTTGTCTCCCAGTCTCACCTACAACGATATGATGGTGATATTCAGATATATCATCGGAATCATAGGACATCATAATGGAATCATGAAATATTGTAAGGGAATCATGGAACATTTGAAGAAAATAATGGGAAATTGTAAGGGAATCATGGGATATTGTAAGGGAATTATGGGATATTGTAAGGGTATTATGGGATATTTCAAGGGAACCATGGGACATTGTATGGGAATTATGGGACATTGTAAGGGAATCATGGGACATCATAAGGGAATCATGGAATATTGTAATGGAATCATGGAGCATTTAAAGAAAATAATGGGAAATTGTAAGGAATTATGGGATATTGTAAGGGAATTATGGGATATTGTAAGGGTATTATGCGATATTTCAAGGGAACCATGGGACATTGTAAGGGAATTATGGGATATTTCAAGGGAATCATGGGATATTGTAAGGGAATTATGGGATATTTCAAGGGAATCATGAGACATTGTAAGGGAATCATGGGATATTGTAAGGGAATTATGGGATATTTCAAGGGAATCATGGGATATTGTAAGGGAATCATGAGGTAGTGTAAGGGAATTATGAGCCATTGTAAGAGAAGTATGGGATATTTTAAGGGAACCATGGGACATTGTAAGGGAATTATGGGATATTTCAAGGGATCATGGGATATTGTAAGGGAATTATGGGATATTTCAAGGGAATCATTAGACATTGTAAGGGAATCATGGGATATTGTAGGGGAATTATGGGATATTTCAAGGGAATCATGGGATATTGTAAGGGAATCATGAAGTAGTGTAAGGGAATTATGAGCCATTGTAAGAGAAGTATGGGCTATTTCAAGGGAATCATGGGACAATGTAAGGGAATCCTGGGATATTGTAAGGGAATTATGGGATATTTCAAGGGAATCATGGGATATTGTAAGGGAATCATGAGGTAGTGTAAGGGAATTATGAGCCATTGTAAGAGAAGTATGGGATATTTCAAGGGAATCATGGGACACTGTAAGGGAATCATGGGATACTATAAGGGAATCATGAGTGAGGTAGTGTAAGGGAATTATTCAATAATGAGCCATTGTAAATGAATCATGGGATATTGTAACGGAATCATGGGATATTGTAAAGGAATCATGGGATATTGTAAATGAATCATGTGATATTGTAAGAGAATCATGGGATATTGTAAGGGAATTATGGGATATTTCAAGGGAATCATGGCTATTTATCCTCCTGCAATAATATCTATCTGTATGGTATTTTTTTTTAAATAAAGATCCATGTAAACAAGCAACAAATTGAGTCACTATTCCAGTATATAAGTTAATAAAACGTGAATTATGATGATTAGAATAAAATTATAAAATGTGAAGAAGTTTTTACAATGCCTGATGTTATAATTTACTGCTGTTATGTCATGCAATGATTTATAGCCAAGAGATACTTAATTTCATACAAAATAAATATTATATTGATTTAGACCAATTACAAGAGCTCAAGTTGCATTCTGCAACAATTTTAAAAACAGTTTGGCCTGTATTTTTTTGTTTTATGACAACATAAAATCAAACAAGGAGCACATAAAATTTCAGGTATGGGGGATATAATTGTCTTAAGTGATTGAGTGTTTTACGCGCTCTCCTGGGTGGAGAAACCTACATGAAGCTTTACCAGTGGAGAGCGAGGATAAATCACAATTTAGAACATGCATCAACTTGACTTAACAGCAATGGCTTTCAGTACCAGATGTTCAAAACTGATAAGATAGGAGGAACAATGCAAACAAACACTAAAGATTTACGTTACTGTCATCAGTTATAAAATGCTGACACAGCTACTACAGCCTTGTAGGTGTTTTACTGTGTTTTTTGACATAATTATATTTTCCTACGTACAAACAATCAAAAACAGCACAATTATGTTTTCGTAATGGTCATCTTACTCCACTATACAACTATCTGAAATTTCATTTTAAATATTTTATTCTTACTACACCTGTTATCAGGGCCTTCCCCTTGTTTTTAAGTAACAGGGATATTTTTTTAAAGTAGGAAGGTTTTTTATAGTGCTTCCTTTTGTTGTTGTAATGAGTGCAGCTAAAAGTAGCCAATCAGGTAGGAGGGTACATCACCCGTCTACCAGCTATAAACGGAAGCCCTGTGTTATGTACAATGAACCATGACAAACACATTATGTGACAGCTTTCAATGATGGAAGCCCTGTGTTATGTACAATGAACCATGACAAACACATTATGTGACAGCTTTCAATGGAAGCCCTGTGTTATGTACAATGAACCATGACAAACACATTATGTGACAGCTTTCAATGGAAGCCCTGTGTTATGTACAATGAACCATGACAAACACATTATGTTACAGCTTTCAATGGAAGCCCTGTGTTATGTACAATGAACCATGACAAACACATTATGTGACAGCTTTCAATGGAAGCCCTGTGTTATGTACAATGAACCATGACAAACACATTATGTGACAGCTTTCAATGGAAGCCCTGTGTTATGTACAATGAACCATGACAAAGACATTATGTGACAGCTTTCAATGGAAGCCCTGTGTTATGTACAATGAACCATGACAAACACTTTATGTGACAGCTTTCAATGGAAGCCCTGTGTTATGTACAATGAACCATGACAAACACATTATGCGACAGCTTTCAATGATGGAAGCCCTGTGTTATGTACAATGAACCATGACAAACACATTTCGTGACAGCTTTCAATGGAAGCCCTGTGTTATGTACAATGAACCATGACAAACACATTATGTGACTGTGTTATGTACAATGAACTATGACAAACACATTATGTGACAGCTTTCAATGGGCAGCATGATTATATTTCGTTAAACACGTTGCGTTAGTTTTCAATGGGCACAACATAATTTGATTATTACTAGAGTAACTGGAAGCTTGTATCACCTGGAGTGGACATGTCATGGCAGCAGGATCTCACAATTTAGCCTTGAGTTTGATCCTGGAGATCTGGCATATCCACAGCAAAACTCTTACCCTATTCATGATACTTTTATTTTATACCTGCATAAGAATTAATGGACGGATGCACTATTTTCAAACAATATTTATTTAAAAGGGCTCTGAAAAACTTGATAAAAAGCTGAAAGAATTATCAAAAGGCAATGAAAAATAAAGGAGATATAACCTATTGAAATTCTGCAAAGAATATTTATAAATGGAGGTGGCCAACTTGGAACGATGTCATCGCGCTATTTTACCATATATGGAATATTGACAAAATATATTTTGAAGCAAAGAAAATCACTGCAAATTGATTAAAAATAAATATTTTTCATTTGCAGCGGTTTTCTTCAGTAAAAAGGCGCGATGACATCATCGTTCCAAGATTGCTGCCTCCATTTTTGTTTCTTTGCAAATTTGTAATAGGTCATATCTCCTTTATTTTTCACAGCATTTTGATAATTCTTTCAGCTTTTTTCAAGTTTTCAGAGCTCTTTAAAATAAACCTTGTTTGAAAATAGTGCTTCAACATCTTTAATGCTTGTAAAATATTATAGTACAGTGGATTCTAAGCTATTTAATACCCCAAAAAGGGTTACATCAAATGAAATCCTGATCTAGTCTTCGTAGTATAGCGATATAGAATCTGAAAACACTAGAAATGATACAGGTTTTTGTATTTCATTGTCAGAAAATGAATGTGTATAATAACAAGAAATGTCACTGTAAGTGACAAATGCCCCCGAAGTGGTTTTGACCTTTGAGCTCTAAGTGTGACCTTGACCTTGGAGCCACGGACCTGGATTTTGCCAAGTTATTTGAAAATCCGTCCATGAATGTCAGATTTATTAACCAGACACAAAAGCACTTATTGTTGACCGTTGACTTCTAAGTGTGACCTTGACCTTGGAACCATGGACCTGGATTTTGTGCACAACACATCGTCTTGTTGTGGTGAGCACTTGTGCCAAGTTATTTGAAAATCCATCCAGGAAGGTCAGAGTTATTGACCGGACACGATTGTTCGGACAGACGGACTGACTGACAGACAGACGGTAGATATAACAAGAGGCCCAAGAGGGCCTGTGGACGCTCTACTGGCTAAAACAGCTCTTATAGATTTAGATAGATATAGCTCTCTTCTCCTATAGATTTAACAAAGGAAAATACAATATAGCATTTTTCAACAAATCAAGGGCCATAACTCTGTTATTACTAACAAGATCTAGCTGGTTTTCAAAATTGTCCAAGATTTCATTGATATACCGCGCTTTGCACAACTAGACATCATACTGAGGCTTCCTGCCAAATTTTGTAGAAATCCAACAAGCCATTTAAGAGGAGTAGCGCCTACAAGAAATTTAAAATAAAAATGTCAAAGGGCCATAACTCCCGTCAAAAATCAGCGAACTGGAACAAAAGAAATGAAATGCACAACTAGACATCTTACTGATGCTTCCTGCCAAGTTTCGTCGAAATTCAACAAGGCATTTAGGATGAGTAGCGCCGACAAGAAATGTTAAAGTAAGTGTCAAGTAATTAAAAAGATAATGATTTTTTTTTTTAAAAAAAACAATTATTCAAATCAATCAATAAAAAAAAAAAAAAAGATGAAAAAAATTTAAAAAAAAATAAAAAAAAAAATTAAAAAAAAAAATTTGAAACATTTAAAAAAAAAATAAAAAAAAAAAAAAATTAAATTGAAAAAAAAAAAAAAAAAAAAATCAAATTAAAAAAAAAAAAAATTAAAAAGAAATTAAAAAAATGTTACCCCCGGGGCGCGTACAAATTTGACACCAGGGTCACCATTTGAACAAACTTGGTAGAGGACCATAAGCTGATGCTACATGTAATACATGAGAGCTCTGTGCCATGTGGTTCCAGAGAAGAAGATTTTTTTCAGTTTTTCCCTATACAAGCCTAAGTAAAACTGTGACCCCCAGGGTGGGGCCAAATGTGACCAATGGGTCACCATTTGAACAAACTTGGTAGAAGACCATAAGCTTATAGCAAATGCAAAATATTAAACCTCTGGCTCCTGCAGTTTCAGAGAAGAAGATTTTTTAAGTTTTTCCTATACATGTCTATGTAAAACATGTGACCCTTGGGGCGGGGTCAAATGTGACCCAAGGGTCACAATTTGAACAAAGTTGGTAAAGGACCATAAGCTTATAGCAAGTGCAAAATATTAAACCTCTGGCTCTTGCAGTTCCAGAGAAGAAGATTTGTTTCAGTTTTTCCCTATACAAGAATTTATGTAAAACTGTGACGCCCGGGCCGGAGCCAGATGTGACCCCAGGGTCACCATTTGAACAAAATTGGTAAAGGACCATAAGCTTATAGCAACAGCAAAATATTAAACCTCTAGCTCTTGCAGTTTCAGAGATGAAGATTTTTTCAGTTTTTCCCTATACATGTCTATGTAAAACATGTGACCCTTGGGGCGGGGCCAAATGTGACCCCAGGGTCACCATTTGAACAAACTTGGTAAAGGACCATAAGCTTATAATAAATGTAACATATCAAACCTCTGGCTCTTGTAGTTTCCGAGAAGAAGATTTTTAAAAAAAAAATCCTATATAAGTCTATGAAAAACTGTGACCCTCGGGGCGGGGACAAATTTGACCCTAGGGTCATCATTTGAACAAACTTAGTAGAGGACCTTAAGCTGATGCTACATGTAATAAATGAGAGCTCTGTGCCATGTGGTTCCAGAGAAGAAGATTTTTTTCAGTTTTCCCTATACAAGCCTATGTAAAACTGACCCCCGGGGTGGGGCCAAATGTGACCCCTGGGTCACCATTTGAACAAACTTGTTAGAGGACCACAAATTTATAGCAAATGCAAAATATTAAACCTCTGGCTCTTGCAGTTTCAGAGAAGAAGATTTTTTAAGTTTTTCCCTATACATGTCTATGTAAAACATGTGACCCTTGAGGTGGGGCCAAATGTGACCCGAGGGTCACCATTTGAACAAACTTGGTAAAGGACCATAAGCTTATAGTAAATGCAAAATATCAAACCTCTGGCTGTTGTAGTTTCAGAGAAGAAGATTTTTTTAAAAAATAATCCTATATAAGTCTATGTAAAACTGTGACCCCCGGGGCGGGGATAAATTTGACCCCAGGGTCACCATTTGAACAAACTTAGTAGAGGACCATAGGCTGATGCTACATGTAATACATGAGAGCTCTGTGCCTTGTGGTTTCAGAGAAGAAGATTTTTTAAAGTTTTTTCCTATATGTCTATATGAAAAACATGCAAAACCTCAATATACAAACTTTGGACCCCCGGGGCACGGCCATTTTTGACCCCGGGGACTTAATTTGAACAATCTTGATAGTCTAGGCGTTGGCGATCATTTTAAAAGAAAAACTGTTGAAATCTGTCCAGCGGTTCTGGAGAAGAAGATTTTTTAAGGTTTCGACCATATATGGTAATGGCAGCCATCTTGGATGTAGCGCTGACCTAATTTTAACAAATCTAAAAAGCATTCATCTAAGGATCATCCATGTGAAGTTTGGTCAAAATTAGCCAAGCGGTTTCTGAGGAGAAGTCGTTTGAAGAAAAGTTAACGGACGGACGACGGACGGACGACGGAAGACGGACAACACACCATCCCATAAGCTCTGCTGGCCCTTGGCCAGTAGAGCTAATAAATGAGAGCTCTGTACCATGTGGTTCCAGAGAAGAAGATTTTTTTCAATTTTTCCCCATTACAAGCCTATGTAAAACTGTGACCCCCCGGGGTGAGGCCAAATGTGACCCCTGGGTCACCATTTGAACAAACTTGGTAGAAGACCATAAGCTTATAACAAATGCAAAATATTAAACCTCTGATTCTTGCAGTTCCAGAGAAGAAGATTTTTTTGAGTTTTTCCCTATACAAGCCTATGTCAACTGTGACCCCCGGGGCGGGGCCAAATGTGACCCCAGGGTCACCATTTGAATAAAATTGGTAGAGGACCATAAGCTTATAGCAAATGCAAAATATTAAACCTCTGGCTCTTGCAGAGAAGATTTTTTAAGTTTTTCCCTAAACATGCATGTGACCCTTGGGGCAGGGCCAAATGTGACCCCAGGGTCACCATTTGAACAGACTTAGTAGAGGACTATAATCTTATAGTAAATGCAAAATATTAAACTTCTGGCTCTTGCAGTTTCAGAGAAGATATGTTTTCCCCTATATAATATATATATATATATATATATAAGTCTATGTAAAACTGTGACCCTTGGAGCGGGGCCAAATATGACCCGAGGGTCACCATTTGAACAAACTTGGTAAAGGACCATAAGCTTATACTAAATGAAAAATATCAAACCTCTGGCTCTTGCTGTTTCCGAGAAGAAGATTAAAAAAAAATAATCCTATATAAGTTTATGTAAAACTGTGACCCCGTGGGCGGGGACAAATTAGACCCCAGGGTCACCATTTGAACAAACTTAGTAGAGGACCATAACATGATGCTACATGTAATACATGAGAGCTCTGTGCCATGTGGTTCCAGAGAAGAAGATTTTTTTCAGTTTTTCCCTATACAAGCCTATGTAAAACTGTGACCCCCGGGGTGGGGCCAAATGTGACCCCTGGGTCACCATTTGAACAAAATTGGTAGAGGACCACAAGCTTATAGTAAACGCAAAATATCAAACCTCTGGCTGTTGTAGTTTCCGAGAAGAAGATTTTTTAAAAAAAATCCTATATAAGTCTATGTAAAACTGTGACCCCTGGGGTGGGGACAAATTTGACCCCAGGGTCACCATTTGAACAAATTTAGTAGAGGGCCATCAGCTGATGCTACATGTTATACATGAGAGCTCTGTGCCTTGTGGTTTCAGAGAAGAAGATTTTTTAAAGTTTCTTCCTATATGTCTATATGAAAAACATGCAAAATCTCAATATACAAACTTTGGACCCCCGGGGCACGGCCATTTTCGACCCCGGGGACTTTATTTGAACAAACTTGATAGTCTAGGCGTTGGCGATCATTTTTAAAGATAAACTGTTGAAATCTGTCCAGAGGTTCTGGAGAAGAAGATTTTTTAAGGTTTCGACCATATATGGTAATGGCAGCCATCTTGGATGTAGCGCTGACCTAATTTTAACAAATCTAAAAAGCATTCATCTAAGGATCATCCATGTGAAGTTTGGTCAAAAATTAGCCAAGCGGTTTCTGAGGAGAAGTCGTTTGAAGAAAAGTTAACGGACGACGGACGACGGACGGACGACGGACGGACGACGGACGACGGACGACAGACGACGGAAGACGGACAACACACCATCCCATAAGCTCTGCTGGCCCTTGGCCAGTAGAGCTAAAAATTAACCAATATCTAAAGTGAATTATGGATATCCATTAATGTAAGGTAAGGAGCAATGAATGAAAACCTACCCAGGAATTAGCTGATGCGTTGAAATATTGGAGCGTATAGAACGTTACGTAGAAGTTCGAGCTTGGACCACCCCGAGTCTCGATTGCCGTGATGTAGCTGTGCTCGGATAAGCTCCCTTCCAGGTATTGCTCTCCGGTTGTGGTGCTTGGGCGCCATGATTGTGTGCTTGACATGCCAAGTTTGCCATAAGTGGATTGGTAGTTTGCGGCTTGCGAGCTTGCTGCCATGGACGCTATTGTCAGTGCCCCCTCCGCTGTGCCTGTAATAATGTGTAACAAGGAACTTCTAGCAACAAAAAAAAAAACACTTTAAAAACCAGAAAATATCTCATCCCTAATATAAAATAAAGAATGTTCACAGAATAGCAAATGCCAGATAACATTTATTTCAGTTTTACTTCAATTTTGTTCATATTATAAATATTCTACTGTATACTTCATATTAACAGTTGCTTTGCTCATGATGGCCCAATTGTACATGCACACCATGTCCATACGTTATTCGTTGATGTGGTGGAAGTAACAGCATTTTGTGGCGGAATAACGCCTCGGACGGGTGTAAATCAACACCGAAGGTAAGAAAATGATTATTTGCTTGTCCTTATTTATATATTCCAGAAGTGTGACATAGCGCAAGATGTGGTCCATACATTTTTGAACACTCGCATGAATGTTGTTTTGTCTAAACATTTGTCATTTTATCAAACATTCGATGAAATTATGGCTTTTTCTATCCAAACACAATAAATTGCACAGAAAATTCAGAAGTTAACCGGTCAAATGCATTAAATCGCATTGTACAGTATTCTGTGAGGTAAAGAACACTATGCTACACAATGTTTTCAAGTTTATTTGTTATCTTTAAAATTCCAGAATGACTTTGTAGACGTATTTCGGTGATTTCTTTTTATAACGCCCTTGATGTGGTGCGGGTACTCTAAAATGCAGTAGCACTTCAGATCAGGTAGCATTTTAAAGAACCATATTTTTTTCATTTTTCAAGCACGCACGCACGTTTTTATCGTCCGCATGTTTCGGCATCTGCTAGCTTATCATTTTAACGATTAAATTCAATACACTGGAATTGCTCTCTCCCTTATTTACGTCATTAAAAATGTAAATTGTGCTGTCATAGACAGGAACATGCCTACTGCTTGCTAATGAACATGTTCTGGAGCATTTTTTATGAACGATTCAGCTGTTGTATCACCTTTTCGAAGTAATAAAAGAGGCCTATATGTGGTATTTTTTTCATCGGCAACGGCGATGAAGGCATGAACGTTAAGTTGATGCATTTAGCTCTGTTCCACTTTAAGAATATGCCATAGAACAACCAAGCTTGGCTGATATTTTGTATAATGGGTAAAAAAGGTAAAGGTATTACGTAACCTGGCGATAGTTACCCACTCTGTCAATGACAAGGCATCCAATACCTCATTTCACTGCCTGAACATTTGATGAATTCAATCAGGTACCCATTGATCACTGCTGTACAATGCAATGCATTTAGACTAGAACAACAAATGACCATCACATTGACATTTATTGGCCATTACTTAAAGCAACTGTATGTTAATTTTGGTATTAACTTGATTGTTTCTATGAAACAAATCCTTGTCATTTCAGCGCCAAATTATCTAATAATTACTCGCAGCCCAACAGTGTTCGCTATATATATGTTGTTGTTGGTTTTTTATAATGTATAATATTGTTTATAAACGATAGGCATTCTCTACCCGGAGTTGTCGTTCCTTGCATATACATACAAGCTCTGTCAGTGTCTCACATTCTCTTTCCAGAGTTGTCGTTCCTTGTATATACACACAAGCTCTGTCAGTGTCTCACATTCTCTACCCAGAGTTGTCGTTCCTTGTATATACATACAAGCTCTGTCAGTATCTCACATTCTCTTTCCAGAGTTGTCGTTCCTTGTACATGTATATACATACAAGCTCTGTCAGTATCTCACATTCTCTACCCGGAGTTGTCGTTCCTTGTATATACATACAAGCTCTGTCAGTGTCTCACATTCTCTACCCGGAGTTGTCGTTCCTTGTATATACATATAAGCTCTGTCAGTGTCTCACATTCTCTACCCGGAGTTGTCGTTCCTTGTATATACATATAAGCTCTGTCAGTGTCTCACATTCTCTACCCAGAGTTGTCGTTCCTTGTATATACATACAAGCTCTGTCAGTGTCTCTCATTCTCTACCCAGAGTTGTAGTTCCTTGTATATACATACAAGCTCTGTCAGTGTCTCACATTCTCTACCCGGAGTTGTCGTTCCTTGTATATACATACAAGCTCTGTCAGTGTCTCACATTCTCTACCCGGAGTTGTCATTCCTTGTATATACATACAAGCTCTGTCAGTGTCTCACATTCTCTACCCAGAGTTGTCGTTCCTTGTATATACATACAAGCTCTGTCAGTGTCTCACATTCTCTACCCAGAGTTGTCGTTCCTTGCATGTACATACAAGCTCTGTCAGTGTCTCATATTCTCTACCCAGAGTTGTCGTTCCTTGCATATACATACAAGCTCTGTCAGTGTCTCAGCAAATTACAAGAATCTTAAAAAACATTTAACTTGAAAAAAGATAGATCTGTACTCGATAATTTAGTACATGTTTTCAAACTGTCTTCGTCATTCTAACTAGGTTTGAATATATTATTGTGCAATATAACCAACAATTAGTAATATGCAAAAACATTAGATTTATTCTATTCTTGTAAGTAATATTAATGATTAAACAAATGTTATTTATGTACAAAAACTAACGGAACGTCGCGAGTTTATAAAAAAAAAGTTTGCTATGTGTTCCTTTAATACCGTAGAGACTGACTTAACATAGCATGTACATGATTCCGACAAGTTTGTTAATCTTCAATTCATTTATACATATTAACAATTTAACCGAAACTGCGTTGGTCAATCATTTGTTGGTCTAGTCTATATAGTTTTGAGCTATACTACTACACCAGTAGTCAGAAATAAGACGTGTTTCAAGACAACGTGATCGTCAAAAAACTAAAGCAACACATACTCAATCATTCTCTGATTTAGCAGCATATAAAATATTACAAAACGAAGTTAATAATCTTAAAAAAACATGCGAAAGAATGTTTCTTTAATAATATGAAACTATAATTACTGAAACAACTATTACGGACAGACGTCAGTATTGGAAACTTTTAAAATATTTCATAAAGTCAAACAAAAATTCGGAAACTATTTCACCTTTAAAAACAGTCTTGCCTAATGGCGATACGTCATACTCAATAACTGACCAAGAAAACGTGAAATGCTGAAATGAATATTTTGTTTCAATATCAACAGTTGAGGACTCTTAAGGTTGAATTACCTATTTTTCATTCAAAATCCAATAATAAATTTGAAACTATTTATTTAGAAGAATCCGAAATTGTTGATATTATCAAGATTTTGGACATAAATAAAGCATATGGAGAGAATGAAATAAGTCATAAGATGCTAAAGGAGACCGTAAATAGAATCTCGAAACCTCTACATAGTCGTACATATACTTTTAACAGAATGAATGAATGGTGTTTTACGGCACGTCGACACATAAATAGGTCATATTGTGCGCAAAAAAAATATGAAAAATGAAGTATTAATTAAAAATTAATGTAAATATATAAAGATAAAACTATTAAAAATAAAATTAAAATAAGGGATGATAAGGTGTAATATAAACTATGTATGTAAATCAATAAATGCTCGGCAACGGGCATATAAAGAAGTAAATATATATAAGAACACATTACAATGATTTATATAGTCTGATCTCTTTCAGGAACAGATCATTAAGTGAATGTATTTTCCCCGACCTATGAATATCTGCTATGGTTATGGCACTTTTCAAAAAGTCAGATCTTAGTATTCCTATGAACTATAGACCAATATCGTTACTTAGTTGCGTTGGTAAAGTAATGGAAAGAATAGTATTTAAACACATGTATAATTTTCTACTTATGTTTGATCTTATCTTTAGGAACCAATCGGGTTTTCATCCTGGTCATTCTACTACACATCAACTTGTCGATATGTATCACCATATATGTCAGGCATTCGACGCTAAACAATTTATGTGTATTGTTCTTAATTATATATCTAGAGCTTTTGATCGTGTTTGGCATACAGTGCTTTTGTTTAAGCTAAAAGAATATGGTATTGATGGAAAACGTTTAGTCTGGATATCTGATTATCTCTCAACCCGATCTCAAAGAGTCCGTGTCGGATCTGCAACCTTCGAGTCAAAAACTGTAACTGCCGGAGTTCCTCAAGGTTGTGTATTGGGCCTTCTTTATCACCCTACGATACTCTACACTACAAGGATCTGACAACTCTCTATTGGAGGTCACGTCAGATTGACCTTACGATTAGCCGATCAGATTTCGGCCTACAAAATTACTCGGTATAGAATGCTTCACTGCACATGTCGCGGTATAGAATGCTTCACTGCACACGTTTCAGTAAAACGCTGTGGAGCAGTCTAAGCTCGGTATTGAAAGAGAAAATGTCCATAACTTTTAGCTTCAAAAATACAAAATAACTGCATTGACAAACATAATACACCAACCATTATTAAATATTTACTGGAAAAAAAAAAGAAAAGATTGTTTGACGGAATTTAATAGCGGTACAAAAAAATCACGGTCGTGGGATTGAACCCACACTAAAATGACACTCGCGGGTCATCAGCCGAGTTCGCTATCAACTGAACTAAGTGGGCCAGATGTACTTCGTCTTACTATTTAGAGTACTAAATTATAATGTCGAAATAATTTCGGTGGAATATATATTTTCAAACCCACATGGCAGTGCCCATGATTTTCTACGTATCTTGATATAAAACATGCCATTTAGTGCATTTTTTTGAATTTATCGTGCAATTCACAGCAATAACATTGCAATGACTTTATCTTTATTCGGATAATAGATCTATGTGTTTTATGTAGATTTTTGTTTGTTCAGTTCACTCGAGTGTCATCTGAAGTGCATATGAAGCATGTTATTTCATTGGTTGAATTTAGCTGATCTACTCATGAATATTGATTAGATGAACGGTCGATCTGATGTGACCTACAAGGGAGTGTAGTCAGATCCTATAGCGGAAAGTATCTAAGCGTAATTAGTATATGATTTTAATGAGATTGGTTTTCAATATACTCCTAAAACGAGGTCAGAGCTGTAGATAATTTTTGACTGTAATGAGTATTTACTCATCAGATTCAAAATGAACAAGTAACAGGGAACATGTTCAGTGTAAAAAAAAATGTTTTTAAAAAGTTCATGCTTCCAAAATGGATGTGAATCCATTTAATACATTTTAAAAGAAACAACCATTCTGATAAAATGGATGTTAAGTAAAACGAAACGCTGTATGTATGACCTTTGTTCTTCATATAAGACCCATGCTTAGAACAATTGGCATCATGTTAATATGAAACAAACTGTTAAACAGGACAATACATACACATTTAATACCCATGATTTTTAAAACTTTTGAGTATTTGTAGTAATTTGATGA
The DNA here is from genome assembly GCA_037043455.1 of Cyrtodaria siliqua. Lineage (NCBI taxonomy): Eukaryota > Metazoa > Mollusca > Bivalvia > Adapedonta > Hiatellidae > Cyrtodaria > Cyrtodaria siliqua. The sequence goes on along the minus strand of JAWPHD010000539.1, from coordinate 64,545 downwards.
CTAAAGATACTCACAATTTTAAAAATCTGAGGCTTTTTTGTGAAAAAGGTATGAGTAAAACACTCAAAAACTCAGCTTATCTACAATTCTGGAGGTGCGAAGCTTATATTGGTAATTTCCACCCTTACCCCGCTCGCCTCTCTTATTTTTACTGCATTTTTCAATTCTTTTTATTTATTTATTTTTTTCCAAGTTACTCCCGGGAGTACGGGAGCATGCCACGCTACGCCCCTGTACATCTTATACAAATATGAACCAAGCTTGATTATTCTACTGCAGGCCTGCCAAAACTTTTTAAAACAAAATCTGAGATGTTTTTAATTTAAGATTTAAAGCTCGCGAAGAAAATGTTCAAATGAAAATTGTAGCACGCGACTTGTTTGCCCTATTTATTTTTTTTAAAACGAAATTTAAATTATTTTTGTAATTCATTCTTATGCATTATTTGATAGTAATAAAAAATAATAGATAAGCATACTTTCAACATGCACACAAATAGTGAGCTTTCAGGGAGGACTTTGTAATTAGATTAGAAAGACTTGGACAAATGTTTTTCATGGACGTGCACATAATATTATTTTAAACATATTTATTTTACATCGATTGCGAAACAAGTTATTGCAACTTAGATTAATCACTCTCGATGGCTTCCTGGGTAGAACCAGTACTAAGCAATGTGGATTAATTATCTTACTCAAGGATAAATAACGTGGCCGCGGCGAGGATCGAACCCACGACCTCTCGATTCTGAGTTCGGCGCTCTACCACTGGACCAAACACTCCACCATTCTACACAGATGAGTGCTAAATGCTAATAAAAAAGTCTTCATAATTATAATCATCGTGTTACGCGGTAGCAGCCGTAAAGTGATACCACATAGGAGTCACTAGCTCCCAACACTTGCTATTTCAATTGGGGTCAACCAGTTAAAGAAGCCGGTGAGCTATTGCTGCTATTGCACACATTGTGTTATGTCACTGAAGGAACTACTTATGTCCTTAGGTGTTAATTGTATATTCAGTCAGTGACACTGGCCCCATTGATTTGACACTTGTAAATACTCTCCTTGGCATAGCTGATTAGTGAGAGTAACAGGGTCAATGCAGGAAATAGCTGATAAACTGTGAACATATCTTTTGTTTTGTTGTTTAGTTTTCTTTTTTCCTTTTCAAATTGTTTAAAAGAAAAACTTCTCTTATATATGAATCCATAACATGTATCAACTCAGTTTATGCATGCTAATATATTGTCAATTACCGAAACTGTATATCATATGCATGTAATTCTGTATTTATTGATATAAATTTGTTAACTCATAGGCAGAATGCTTACTGTTTGAAATAAAATATATATAGCTGTTAAATCATGAACATTTTCTTTTAAAAATAACATTTGATGGAAAATCCGGAGATTGTCCACTTAAATCCGGAGATCCGGAGAGCAAGTGAGAAATCCGGAGAATCCCGATTTTATCCGGAGATTTGGAAGGCCTGCTACTGCATGCATCGTCGGAACCTACGTTCGACTGCATTATGTTACTCTTCATTAATCACATAATCAATCATGCGCGTGTTCCGACGATTTACTACATATCACTGAAAAACAGAGTTAAACACATAAACATAATGTTGATGCCTTCATCGCCATCACCGATGAAAACTCCACCACATATATGCCTCCTTTTTTTTCCTTCGAAAACATAAGACAACAACTAGTTATTTCGTTCATAAGAAATGCTTCAGAACATTTTTACTAACAATCTGTAGGCATGTTCCTGTCTATGACAGCTCAATCTACATGTTTAAGAACGTAAACCAGGCAACGAGTATTTCCAGTTATATGCGTAGCTAACAAATGCCGAAACATGCGGACGACAAAAACGTGTTTTTGTGCTTCAAAAATGAAAAAAAAAAAAAAAAAAGGTTCTTTAACATGCTACATGTACCTGACCTGAAGCATTACTTTGTTTTAGAGTACCTCCACCACATAAAGGGCGTTAGACAAACAAAAATGACCGAAATATGTCTACAAAGTAATTCCGTATTTTAAAGATACCAAATAAACTTGAAAACATTGCCTAGGAGAGTGTCCTTTACCTCACAGAATACTGTACAACGCGATTTAATTCATCTGACCGGTTAACTTTAATTAATTTAATTAATTTTTCTGTGCACTTTATTGTGTTTGGATAGAAAAAGTCATAATTTCATTAAATGTTTGAAAAAACGACAAAGGTTTAGACAAAACAACGTTAAGGTGAGTGTTCAAAAATGTATGGACCACATCTTGCGCTATGTCACACTTCTGGAATATAAAAAATAAAAACAAGCAAATAATCATTTTCTTACCTTCGGTGTTGATTTACACCCGTCCGAGGCGTTATTCCGCCACAAAATGTTGTTACTTCCGCCACATCAACGGGTAACGTATGGACATGGTGATGCATATGTTTCTGTTTTCCATTATATTTCATGTATTTTCATTTTATATTTGAAATGACCTTAACTTCTTCTAGGTTTTTATGTACGACACTTTTTTCATAAACAGCATATGACTTGGTAGTAATGTCATCTTAAAGCCACTATATGTCAATTGTCAACCACAATACCATAAATTTTTCATTAAATCCCACAATATCCCCAGCCATTGTTTTGCTTTTAAGCCACTGCACATTAATACAAAATTACTTGTTGTGTTTTTTTTCAGGGGTTGTGTGTTATAATATTTACTAATCATTATCAATTTTACTTTAAAGCATTTTTTTGGCATATTTCTAATCATCGATTTATTGCACCAGTAACATATGTTAAGCCAACGTAGAAATATGAAGAAAATTGAAAACCCCAATTTTGAAATTTGATTACTTTTTATTTAATCATATGCAAGCAGATTTAAAGTCAAAATGATACTAGATTAGTAAATCAAGGTGGTTACATTTTATGCAAGATTGCCGTAACAAGAAAAAGTTACCTCCTAATCCACCATCTGCATATATTTCCCCATAGAAATCAATAGCTGTATGTCTGAGAGTCACTCTTCCTCCTCCGCCTCCTCCTCCTGTGCCATGACCACTTCCACCACGTGCAGTAATCACCCCAGCACCTTCCACGTGATCAGCATATACATACACACTCCCACCACTGCCACCTCCACCATTACCTGTGGCATCACCCCCGTTAGCAGATATAGTGCCGTTGATGATGATTTCAGTGGTATTAAGTAGTATGGCTCCACCCCCTCGACCACCTCCAGTCCCGCCCCCAGCACTTCCTCCAAGGACTGGTTTCTGGAAATTGTCATAGGCAATGGACTGGTCGCTGCGCAAGAAAGTATTAGCTGAACTTCCACCACGCCCTCCATAGCCACCTGTAATAGACAATTTAAGAATCTAATATATGGTTTAGATAAAAAAAAAACATACAGGTGTATTTCCCGCCAGCAGCTCTAAAAAAACGCTCAAGTCATGGGTTTTACAACAGACCTATTTGTTCAGATTAAACTTCTTTTTTTGGGGTTTCTACAATATTGTTTTTTTGCACATATAATATTATATATACTAGTATACGAGAATGAGAAAATACATACATCTACAAAATACCTTTCAAAAAGCTCTGGATCCCCAAGGGGATACGAAAATGTTAGAATAAATTAATAGATGGGGGAAAAAACATTTTTACAGTGCTATAGTTTGTAAAAACCCAATCTCTTTCGCCTTACGCCTTCATCAGGGGTACAGATAAACACTAAAATACAAGGCTGTTTCAAAAAACAATGTATCGTTTGGCAGTGTTACTATATATATATAAATATTTATATTCACAAAAATCAAAATACATAATGTAAATATGATACAAGAACAATATATGTTTGGTACAGTTGTGCAGGTTAACGATGCGTATCATTCTGCTAATCCTACGCACTAATATTTTTATCACAAATCAACCACACAAACCTTTTTATTTTAATGGTTTTACTTAGATAGTTTGGGGGGGAAAAAAAGCCTCCATTTCTGATAAATTTAAAAAAAATTAAAAATAGGTGTGTTTCCTTTTGCATGCTCTAAAAAATTAGGGTAGGTAGTAGGTAATAGGTAGTAGGTAGGCATATTTATTTATTTATTTATTTATTTTTGTAGCAAGATATTGTGAGATTCTACATCTATTTATCTCACAATTTTTTTTTCATAAATTGTTTTTGTTGTTTTTTTCCATAAAATGTTGTTGTTTTTTTCATAAAATGGCCCCTTAAAAATGGGGTCGGTCGGGCCACCGGAAACATAGTGTGTTTTTTTTGGCCTTACTGTGATTTTGGCCACCGCTCTATAACACGAAGCATTTTATTGTAACAAACAAATATGTAACTGGGGCAACCGATATACAAAGCGTTATAAGTCTACCAAAACACCCTGGTGGACAATAAAAAATTGTTGGTTTGCTGTTTCCCTACCTACCCACCAAAAAGGGCCCTACCCAAAACTTTTTATAGCAATTCTTTAACAGTTGTTGTTTTTTTAACTGTTTTTAGTATATTTTTCTTTAATTTCTTACGTTTCTTTACTGTCTTTGAAAAAAATAAATCCGCCTACCCACTTACAAAATCCTGGTCCGGGAAACAGCAAACAAATATATTTTTAAGGATGGCCCCATATCAAGGTAATCAAGGTTAAAGAAACTAGAATTCAGCCTACAAAAAAAAATTGTGAACAAATATAAAATATAAACATTGCTACCAGTAAAAAAATTGTTTTAATAATTAATGGCTTTCATTTGACAACAATGAGGTTAATGCATACAGAGAATAATTACCGTATGTGTATATTGTACTGGTCAGTATTTCAGTCTTAAATCATCATACAGTTTGCATTAAAATATTATGTGCATGGGCGTAGGAACATTTCAATTATTGTTGGGCCAAACTTTTTGAAAAAGATATTCGATAATCAAAAAAAGTTTCATTTAATATTGCATGCTTGAGAGACTTTTTATTGTCCAAAGTCATATGATATATTCAATACAGGAACACAAAAGTTACTGATATTTCGAATAACGGCCAGGCCTTTTTCTACTATTCTCATGGGTCCGACTATCGGACCCGTTCCCAATGCCAAATATGGTTGTTTTTTCCCAATTCTGAAATAAAATTCCCCTTCCTTTTGTAAAAAAAAATAATTTTTTTTTTACAAAGTCAAGTCAAATATACAAATGTTTACAAGGAAATACTATAAAAATGACAATATTTAAATCATGTGTCATGTATTGAAACCAGGCAATTAAAACAACCTGATATTTATGTACAACTAACTTATGAAAATTCCCAATTTGAGGCGTAAAGCGATTAAATTTTTTCCCAATTTGTCCAGGGTCTTTTTCCCAAAATGGGCAGAAAAAGGCCTGACGGCACACTTTTCAAAACGTATGCCGTTATACCAGATACCATACAAGGGTGCTTGGCTAGCGATAATACAGTTATAGAATATCCACCTTGGTGTTACACGCATATATCATGAAAATATCTCAGCTTATGCCTCGATATATTTTATGATATATGCTCGTAACACCTCGTTGGACATTCTATAACTAATACTTATTGAGGGGTGGGTGCAAACTTCACAAAACTTTTGAAAAGCAAAAAACACAAAAAAAAATAATCCAAGTCAGTAGAGCTTATTTTGGTAGATCAATGTTGCGGAAATGAAGAAACGTATACCTGATCCAATCGCTGAGTGGCATTAACGCATGGATCATTAACGAGTGTACCGGTAGTTTCTAGACTTCTATTTATATATATACATATACTACAACACTATTTCTTCTTCTCTCGATCCCTCTTCTCTCTCTCCTGTAGAACTGCTATCATTTATACAGACGTGGAACACGAAAATTATTGGATAGAGAAAACGAAAGTAGAGTTTTCATTTGGAGTTTCTATTCCTCAGGGCTTTTGGACAATGAAAATAGGTATCTAAATAATAGTGTTTGATGATATTAAATGTTTGTATCATAATTGTCATTCAAATTTCATAATTATAAAAAAAAATCAAAAACAAAATTCAAAAGCATAAATAAAATATTTTTTAATGAAATTAATGTTATGACTTATCTCTCTTTTCTAAAAGAAGTTAGTAAAAAAACTGTGTTTTATGGTATCATGACGTCTTTCTATCTGTTTTCGACCACCATGTGATTTAGACCGACGGCGGAAATTACTTCTGTGCACGTTTATTATGCAAATTTCGTCATCATTTTTTATGATCGTCTGCTAAATGAATAGTTCAACAGAAAACACTTGCAAATAAAAAAAAAATAAGGCTACGGATAATTTTCATAGATAGTTAATCTCTTTACCAGTGTTTTCGCCATTAAATGCATCTCATTTTAAAGCAAACTTAAACAAAATAAAACATTTGATGATGTACTGATGATTTAATCCTTTGCATTTCATTAGATATCAACAAGTTTTATTTACTCGTAAAAAGAGAAGTAGTAAATAGGTAATATCAAGGGCAGGGTACCTGAATAAATCATGCAGCAATATTGATGTTTGTGTTAAAAACATCTGGTAATTGTTATGTTAGTTCAATTCCTACAAGACACGTGTCAGTAACCTAAATTCCTGACAAGCAGACGGATATGTTTTGAAAACAGCAGAAGAAAATATATTTAAAGCTCCACAATATTAAAAAAATCGATTATAGGGTGATGAGGGTAGATATTATACAATTATGGACTTTTCAGCTGTTATACATGATGTGATATGCACCAAAAAAATCATTATTGACCGAGGCGATAGCCGAGGTCAATAATGATTTTTTGGTACATATCAACATCATGTATAACAGCTGAAAAGTCCATAACTGTTTTATTATATAACCCTCAATTTACAATTATATAAAACAGGTCAATATCAAAAAAACAATTATATAAAACAGGTCAATATCAAAAAAACAGGTCAATATCAAAAAAACAGGTCAATATCGCTAGATATTTTTTCTAAAAAATTACTTTTTAGCCAATGAAAACGCGTCTATTTATAGGTTTACTCATATTTTTTTATAGAAAATAAGTACGGCTTTGTTTCTTCTTGTTAAATTAAAAAAATAGTTTATATTTTTGCATTTTTTTCTATGCTGTCGGCTAGTGTGAATTTAGGTTAACAAATTGCATAAAATTGCCCTTATGAAAATACTGCATCTCGGATAAAAGCTATAGTAAATAAGGTGAACAGAAACAAACAAGTTGAGGTAATCCAATTACAAATGTTATCAGATGTAAATGAACAAAATTTATTCAAAGCTGCACAGTAATTTTTGTTAAAATTTGAATACTTTAGATTGGCTACATCATATTATGTCAATATATCATGCATATACTGATATATGTAGCCAACTGTCATTAAGTGGTCGTAAACTAAGAGGTCGAGGATATTCATTTATAATATTTGGGTAAAAAAATACCCCACGCATGCTAACATTTATGATTAAAAACAACTCCGAGATTTTTGCATAAATCTCCCTTAAAAAGTTTCACTTAACTCCCAGATTGAGGTCCTGAAATATACATGTCTAGAATAGCCGGAAAAAAGCAAATAGCATAATATTAATTAGGCGAACTGATGTTAGGACGTATCTCATCATCCCTGTCAGATACGTTTCATTGAACAGTTCCTCGAATGAATCTCTGGAAATGGAAGGTTAACACAAATTTGTAACACTACACACGCTAGTATAACTCCGAATTGTTTTAAACAACCCGCGTCCGCAACTTTAACGCACGAACATCTTGTTTTTGCAAATTCTAACGGTTTTTCGTTAATAAACAAATGTGTGAAAATCACTCTTGGATGTGTGTGTGTGTGTTTGTGTGTCTTCTAAATTCTTTGAGCACAAGTTGGATTATCTTGATTCAAAAAATCAAGTAGAATTATGTCATTAGTTCCTGTCAAAACAAAAAGCTGACACCCATGGGGTCTTTAATCCTCTTGCACTACTTTGCGCAGTCCTTCGTTGTAATAAACTTAGTACATTCATGGAGAAGATAGGCTTTCTTTTGACACCATTTATATGGCGGTCCGGACCAATGGTTTTCATAGTATCTTTAGTTTAAAGTTCACCTACTAGTGTTTTTTTAACATGTCGGATGAATGCCAAAGGAGCGGCCTACTAAACTTTTAGGTCTGTGGCAGGATTATATTCTAGGTTCTCCAGGAACTACGAGAGCAAAAAGCGCCCATCCTGCAGGTCATTATCAGTTTGTCCCCTAGAAACAGGCCAAGTACCATGAATGGATTATTGCAAATGTAAACCCTCTCCTCAAGAACGGTGACAAGTCTTTGTGGCAAACTATCGTCCCATACCTCTCACGTGCAGCCTATGCAATATCCTAGAGCATATATATAATAGCTTTCGGCCAGGCTCTTGGAAAGCCAACAGACCTCATGTACACGACCTCAAGCATGGCTTCAGAAAACTCAGGTCCTGTGAAACACAACTAGTCATTCTGGTGGAAAACTTAGCCAGACATACCAGTAAAGGTAAATAGACTGATCTAATTCTACTGTAGAGCACACAATTACTTTACAGGAACACACGTATGTGACAGACATGCCTATGTATATCACACAGTCATCTGAAAGACACGGGACAAACTTGTAGAGCTGATATTGCCATTGTAGAGCATAACGTAATATGTAAGATACGGACATGCAAGTTAGGGTACAGGTTAGAGCGAAACATAAAACCTCTATAATAATTGAAAGTCATTATTAAAACAAGTCACCATATAACAGTGGCAAAGACTCTGTGAGACACGTTAAGAAATCTGTAGAACAGCCAAAGCAATATGCAGAACAAACGTGTTTGTAAGCCAAAGAAAATTAATCGTCTCCACCCTACCCAACCCTACTCTGTCAAACCATACCCTACAATACAACCCTGCCCCACCCATAACATGCGTTACTCTATCCTACTCTACCCTACCTGACTAAATAATTATGTGTCAATTTATTTTAAATCGGACCCAAGGCCCCCACAAAAAGCCTGATGTACCAACCTCCACCCTCACCCCCACACACATACACACACCCTACTCGCTCCCACTTCGCTTTCCATATCACAACAAAGTATTGAAAGTACTGAGAGGCGTGAGCTTGCCGACTATTTCTTCTTTCAAGTTTAGCGGTATGAAACAGACACATGTCCGGATAAACTATATATAAGACCACGGAGGTATATATACGGTGTATAAATATATATACGGTGTATAAATATATATACAAGGTGTATAAATAGTTCGTAACTAAAACATAGTTATTTCGGAATTAAATAGTGTGTATACAGATGTTTCAAAGGAAACACTTTGCTTTAATAAATAGAATGCTAATTTTGTATTTACTCATTGCGCTCTTTCTTAACCAATTAAGTAACATTCATAAGTCGATGTATATTGTAATTACTAGATCGGATCCTTATACTATATAGTATAAGAAAGCTGACTAGATGCAATTTATAATGTCAATTCCTATGTGTTTTCTATTTTGTGACAGAATTATTTGCTTAAGCAAAATCGCCTTCACAATCGGTAATGTGCATTTGCATTTTTCTAATTGATAATATCTTTATATCTTCAACTGAAATTTCCATAATAAAATACATTACTTCCTGTAATTAGATATATGCTAACGTAATCATTCGAGTGCACGGATAACATTCTAAATAATTAAATGGTAACTATATCCACCTTGAACAAACATAATACATCTTAATGAGGGTACCGACCCCCCTTTCGTACGCCGGATTCCGACCCATATTAGCCAGTATTCCGTACGCCGGGTTGTGGTACGCCGTACGCCGACATCGCAGTTTTTCATACGCGTACGCCGTATTTTTCTCAAAAAATTTTTTTTTCCATCCAAAAAATTAAATTTAAGCTAATTTATGTCTCTGATTGCTGGAAATGCCATTTCAGAGCACCTAGGTTTCAAAAATGTTCGTGGGGGTGGGGGGGGGGGGGGTGGGGGGCATGCCCCCGGACCCGACTAGAGAGCTCGGCCGCTGCGCGGCGTCGCATAGTTCAAATAGTATTCCAGATGCCAACCTTCTGTTAGGGAGTATTCCAGATGCCATGCCCAAAATTGCCAGTACTCAAGATGCCAGGGTGGGCAGAGTTGGTACCCTCCTTAATTCATCATGATCATGCACATAACAACGATACAAATCACCTCGGGAGCCCAATTAATCGCCAGCTCTTATAACGTCAAATGTGAGGGTCACGGCGTCTGTGCATTAATCAAGTAGAATTCTAGATTATGCTGTCGTGGTTGACAAAGGACTGGTACAGTCAATGAATTCGGCTAGAGCAGGGTCTTTTTTTTTAAAAGGGTCGTGACGCCTGTTCATTAATAATACCGATCAAATATATTTCTATTATTTTGTCGACGTTGACACGCCGCTACACACCACACCATACCACAATGCAGCGCAGCGCAACGCAACGCAACGCAGCGCAGCGCAATACAATACAATACAATACAATACAATACAATACAATACAATACAATACAATACAACACAATACAATATCATACAATACAATACAATACAAAAATACAATACAATACAATACAATACAGTATAATACAGTACAATACAATACAATACAATGAGAATATACAACAATACTAAGAGAAAACACACAATAGAATTCAATGTTTAAACAATCTTAGTGAAGTTTATACAGACTCGTTATTAACTCTTACATGATAATAAAAAGGACAGAGTGGAGTTATCTAAGCAGTTTAAAAGGGTCACCCTCCAGAAATGAACCAGAAAATCAGTCAAATAAATCTTAAATATAATCTGGGAATAACTTATACATGACAAATACACTGTAATTGCTTTCAATCATTTTCAACGGTTAAAGAAACTAATCCACCAAATAACGGCAACATTACAGTACAAAATCGTTGATCAAAACTTCTTCCAGGTGTTCAGGTTATAGAATAATGTATATGTGTCGATTAAACGTATAGTTTTATTCGCGGTTTCTTAAAATACCAGTGATTTTACTATGTTTAAAATGAATTATGAGTTGGTAACTCTTAATTCGACGCTCCAGTTCTTGGGTTTAGACTGGTTGATTAAAGCCGTTTATATTGTGTCTATAGAGTTTGGATTCTCAAAATATGTAAGTTATATATATACCTCGTCGTCAGTAGGTTGAGAATGAATGAATGAATGAATGGTGTTTTACGACACGTCGACACATAAATAGGTCATATTGTGCGCATAACCGACGAAAGATGAAGAAATTAAGTAGTAATTAAAAATTAATGTAAATATCTTAAAAACTCTTAAAAAATAAGGGATGATATCGTAGTAATATAAACTATATATGTAAATCAACAAATGCCCGTCAACGGGTTTATAAACAAGTAAATATGTATAAGAACACATTATAATGATTTATATAGTCTGATTTCTTTGAATCAGTATCAAATAACTCTTTCATAGTATTTAATAACCTTGTAGTACCTTTGTTGCATAGGATCAAAGTCTACACATTTCAACAAGATGTGTTTGACCGTTAACGGTGCAAAGCAGGGTATACATTCTGGTAATTGCTCAGCTTGTAATAAATATGAATGAGTATAACGTGTATGCCCTATCCTGCACCGGGCTAGGACAAGTTCTTCTCGACGAATGGGTCTACTAGAAGAACGCCATCCTCCAAGTAACAGTTTAATTGAATGGAGTTTATTGTTAACTGACAAATCCCAAGCGGCTTGCTAAGAGAATAAATGTGTTAATACAACTTTTAAAAATCAGTATAAGGTAATTTGACATTAGATATATGTAAACATAATGCTGCTTTAGCAGCACTATCAGCTCTATCATTACCACGTATTCATACATGGCTTGGAAGCCAGCAGCAAATAATAACATTATCAACTATAAGAGAATTGTACTTTTCTAAAAGCTGAAGCACAACTGGGTTATCATGTTTCATATTACTCAGTGCTTGAAGAGATGAAAGGGAACCAGAAAAGATTACAAAATGGTCATCATCAGATTCCTGAATATAATTTAAGGCAGGTTCAATTGCCTTAAGTTCAGCTGAACAGATAGAGGCCTTGTCAGGCAGGCGGCTCTTTATGCTGTGTTTATGAACAACAGCTGCTGCAGCTACCTTATCTCCATCTTTAGAACCATCTGTGTATAATTGTTGAAATTTACTTTATTTCGATTTAATTTCATTAAATTTGCTTTGAAAGACAATAGGGTCTGTACTGGATTTGTTACTATTACAAAGATAAAAAATAATTGTTGGTGTGTCCAAAGTTCACGGTGGAATTTGTGGTATTTTGTACTTGGCAATCAAATCTAGGTCAATTTCAGCGTCTCTTAATTTTGGTTTAATACGAAGACCAAATGGTCGAATGGCCTTCGGTTTTCGTGTGTTGGTGCGCCTTATAACCCCAATTCAGTTCAGTTCGATCAAAAAGAGGTTCATAACTAGGATTAAAAACATTATCGAAAGTTGGGTGTGAAGGGTTAGATATAATTTAATGGCATATCGAAGGGCCAATTTGTCCCGTCTATGAGACGGTGATGGTTCATTGGCTTCAACATATAGACTTTCGGCTGGTGATGTACGACAATAGGTTGAGAAATATGTTGTAAAAGTGTGCCGTTGTTGGCGGGATAGTTAGTTTAAATGTCTCAATCTATCAAATGCTGTTCCCATTTAAAATTATCATATAATAGATCCAGCTTGATCACAAGCAGTGTCTGTTTCAAAGTGATATATAATCCAAGGTTGCCAAGGATCCTTTTAATAACTGGAACCGTTAATACAATAATTTGATTATCGACATCGTTTTTCAACTCAACATATACTAGTGTTCTCTTGGCTAATATATTATCATTCAAGTGCAATCGTTTTAACCTATATCTGAGCATGACAGACTTCTTGACTCCTTAGATAGTGTGTACCCTAATGTGCCATTTCTTACTTCCATTATTTCGCAGCGAAACATCGCCTGGACAATTTTATCGCAGCGAAACATCGCCTGGCGAGTTATATCGCAACAAAACATCGCCGTGCGAAATAACGAACGCCTGGAGAGAAAAAACGTCCGGCGACATAATGAAAATAAACAAAAAACGTCCGGCGACATAACGAAAATAAACGAAAAACGTCCGGCAATATAACAAAAATAAACGACAAACGCTGGGCGATATAACGAAAATAAACGAAAAACGCCGGGCGATATAACGAAAATACGAAAAACGTCCGGCGATATAACGTGCGCCACTTTACGCTGTTATTTCCTTTTCTTTTCTTTTTTTTTGTTCTCTTATTTTTTCTTTACCCTACTTTATCAATGATAAATAAAACATAAACATACTGGTGGCTATCATTGACAGTCATTGTGTTAATGGTTGTTTTGATACGAAATTGCGTAAACATCTAACTTTTTTTAATGCTTTTTAAACATTTATTATAGCAAATAATCTATTTAACAATATGCGGAATTTTAAATTATAAGTAATAGGAGTTTAATGTCCTCTTAATTAATTCTCACATTCAACGCGTAGACAGACGAATACAAGTATTCAAAGTAATAAATAATGGCTGTCCTTCGTTTATATTCACGTTGAAATAATTTATTAAGAAGTGCGAAAAAAATAATCTATATGTTATGCGAATTTGAATGAACTCTTGTCTTGTATTCTCTCAAACCCAGACTAATAAAAACTGCTGAAAGGTAAATAATCAACTGTTGACCTACGTTTATTCACGTTGAATCATGTTTAGATGTATTACCAGGGATATCAAGACAGCTCCCGTACGGCTGGTGTATCGTTTTTATTTTCAATCAAATGCGTTATATTTAGACCTGACTTTCAGGGTTTGTGGTTACATTTGTTTAAACAATAAGAAGTTATGAAATGACCAATTTAAAACGTGAAATGGGTCAAAGATCTAGATGGAATATTAAAACTTTCCTATTATACAACTAAATAATTAAAAAATGTCACTGTTAGTGACAAATGCCTCCGAAGTGGTTTGTGAATATACGAACGATATGTGTATGCACACAGCTCAAAACAGTGACGACATCATAAGTTTGAACCATGTTTTATAAATATTCATGGGCATAATGGTAAGGTCAGGTAAAAGTTCAGCAAAACTGGAAGGTGACCGACGACAAAGTTATGACACCGGACACAACCAATATGACTTCATTCAAAAACAGGGTCATAAGGCATCTTCTGACCTCTCAGTGTGATCTTTATTTACCTTGAAGCTACGGACCTGGGTTTTGCGCGCGACACGCGTCTTGTTCTGGTGAACATTTTTGACAGGTTATATAAACATCCCTCATCGGATGACAAAGTTATAAACCGGACGTACATGACTTCAATCAAATACAGGGCCATATGACATCTTCTGAACTCTAACTGTGACCTTGACCTTGAAGCTACTGACCTGGATTTTGCTCGTGACTCATAGTATTGTTGTGGTGAACACTTCTTCTAAGTTATTTGAAAATCCCTCCATGAGTGTCAGATTTATTTACCGGACATGAAATATGGACAAAAAAGAACTTCTTTTTGACATTTGACCTCCAAGTGTGACCTTGACCTTGAAGCTACTGACCTGGTTTTTTTTCGCGCGACATGTCATCTTTTTGTGGTGAACACTTGTGGCTGGTTATTTGAAAATACCTGCATGAATGTCATAGTTATTTACCGGACACGAAATATGGACACGAAAGTATTTCTTTTTGACCTCTAAGTGCGACCTTTACCCTGAAGCTACGGACCTGGAGTTTTAATATGACACGTCCTCTTGCAGTGGTGAACGCTTGTGCCAAGTTATTTGAAAATCCCTCCAGTTATTTACAGGACAATAAGGTACTTCCTTTTGACCTTTGATCTCTTAGTGTAACCTACCTTGATCTTGGAGCGACGGACCTGGATTTTGCGCGCGACACGTCATCTTGTTGTGTTGAGCACTTGTTACAAGTTATTTGAAAATCCGTCCATGAATGTCAGAGTTATTAGTACTTCTTTTTGACCTTTGACCTTTAAGTGTGACCTTGACCTTGGAGCCACGGACCTGGATTATGCGCGTGACACGTCATCTTGTTGTGGTGAGCACTTGCGCCAAGTTATTGGAAAATCCGTCCATTATTGTCAGAGTTATATACCGGACACAAGTGTACGAACGAACGGCCGGACTGACTGAACGGATGGACTGACGGACGGTGTGACTACTCTATGCCACCGAAGGGTGTCATACAGCAAGTCATATCAGGCCATGGAGGAATCCCCACACTATTAAGCGAATAATTGTCACCGCGGATCACCTCGGCGTTTCAATTACTTAAGGAATGAAATGCGCTCTTTTGGTTTTCATTGGTACGAAAAATATGTGGGTGGTTTAGTGTGTGGAGTCCGAGTCCTTTAAACCATCCAAATGTTTTTCATACCCCAATGGAAACCAAAAGAGCGCATTTCATTCCTTATATTTACATACATATTTACCTTTAAAATGGCGTTGATTTCTTCTCTATATACGCCATATTTACTATTTATTTCGAAAAAATAGTTTATTATACGGGGCTTTCTATGGAGTAAAATGTAACAACCGTTACGATCGGCAATATTTTAGACACACCCCTCATGCGCAATATTCTATTAAGTTAAGCTCCGCCCATCATCCAATGAAAACCGTTAACGGGCATATTATGAGGTATTCCGAAGATAATGGTATTCATCGGAAAATTAAATGCAGCGTGTCAAATAAGATTCATCGTAGCGAATCCAATAGCGATGTAAATATATTGCGTTGCAATTACATTGCGACTCCTTTTTTTTTTACCGCCACGTTTAAAATAGCTTACAATAGCAAATACCTTCGTCGAGTCTTTTAGTTTATATGTTCAGTCAGGACACGTTTATATGACATGATTATGAGATGAGACGAAATTTCGTAAATTCGGGGCCGAGACTTCAGTCGCCATTAAAAAGGGCTCTTGTCATACCTGGATTTTTTTAGAAGGGTCGGGTGGGGTTGGAGTTATGCAAAGAATGTGTTTTCAGTAATTCATAAACTCATTTAAACTGATCTATATTATATACTGAAATAAATAAATTTAGCACGGTCTTTTGCATAAACTGAATGTGTATTGGCGGAGCGCCAGATGGAGGAGCACGTGACTTGTTGTTGTTGTTAAAATGTTGTGGGTGAAAGACTGGTCAAAATGTTGGGGGTAAATTACTGGCCATAAGATCGTGTTGTATTGAAATTGGCGCTATGTCATAGGTTCATATAACAGCTACAACTTTGAAACTTTATACAGTTGTTCTACATCATAACATGACCCATGTTTCATAACTCTGTGCTGCATTCTGCAAAAGTTATGCCCCTTTTTGAACTTAGTATATTGGTTAAGTTTTCCACTTTTTATCCTGATTCCAGTATGTTTTTGGAAAAAAACACGACTTATTGTCATCCCTTGATCGCACTTTTTTCAGTAACTATAAAAGATACAGCTTTGAAACTTTGCTAGAGTATGCTAGTTCCTGCCGCAGTCCATGCAATACTGGTTTCCACTCAGGAAAATCTCATGATCAGCCCTAGTGGCACAGACCTATGACACAAATTAGTGTCAAACATTCAAAAAACAGAACTGTATGATATCTTACCACTACAAACCACTTCTTCCGAATACATGTCCACCTACCCTAGCCATTTGTCACATTTACTGATCATATCAGCTTCTTTTTCGATGTTTTTCTTTACTTAATTCAAACTACTTCAATATTCTAAAAATCTTCATAACATTCTAGAAATTTATATCATCAGCAATTAATGCAAACACTTAAATATGTTTTTATATCTTAAGTAAAACCTTTGCTCTCAAGTTACTATTGCTTACTGTTGCCATATAACTTTTTTAAAATATTTCTACATTTTTGTTATATAATAAAAATTTGCAAATAAATACACACGTTTGTTTCCTCCTTTTGAAAACATTCTGCGCCGCCCTGATGCTTTGCATCAGTTTCTTCTTGTATTATAATGTGAAGCATTTGATAACTTTGGCATGTCAGAAGGAGTACTTGTTTTTCACTTATTATGGCTGATTCAAAATAAGTATCAGAGTTATTTCCCATTTATATAAAACAACATTGTTCACATTATAAATATGAATATTATCAAGAACAGGGTTAAGCTTTATTAAATAACTATTCCGGGTTTCGAGTGATAAAAAACGCAAAAAAACAACTGACATCAGCCTTGTCATTATAATGAAATTACGAACCAACGTTTTAAATTTTAAAATTATTTCCCTTTATGTTGAAATAAGAACGAAATTATAATTTCTGTAAAGTAGGTAAAAGGTAAGTTAAAACATGTTGCTACTTTTTTCGCAGATATGGCTTAAAAATAATGTCCTGCATATACTTGTTAATATGTTAATTATGTTAATGATATTGTTAATGGCGGCTGAAGCAAATAGCATTGAATCTGCTCAATGGGATTTACCATGTTATTTATGTGCTAAACTTATTTCTTTCAGTATATGTAAATTAATATTTAAACATGCTATATCGATTTTCAATTAGAAAGATATTGTTGTTGCGTAATATGACTTCAGAAGAACGTGCAATTTTATAAGTAAACAGTATGTTTATCACTGCTTCGCCAATTAAGAAAGATACATGTCTGGACAAACAGCGCATGGAAACGAAACCGGAATGAACATGTCATAAAAGTCATTAATATTTTAAAGCAGAAATCAGTTTACTGCAAAACTATTTCGGAATACAATTAACGGATATGTATTGAAAGTCGAGATGTCTACGTGACGAATGCACATAAATGTCTACTTCATATTGAACCTCAATAGAAATCAAACGAGATTGTTGTCATTATCGTTCAGGTATAATTAGCATAATAAATATCAACGAAATACCACACGTAGAGTTAGGTTTCACGTGGACAAAACATTCGGAACCAATTACTGAACAGCGGAAAATAACCAAAACAACTCTATTGTTTGCATGAACATATTGATAAAATTAAAGCCATTTGCAGTTCCTTTTTCTAATATTTAACATTTGGTTGACCTCGTTTAAGTTTCAGCACACCCGAACTGAATACAATTTGCGCACACAAAAATCTACAATCAAGTATAGATATTTTTTATTTCATAGATAACAGAGATTATATAACGTTGTATTATATAGCGACAATAAAGCATGCATTTTATTCAACGGGTATGTCAGAGATAATACGTTTTATTTTATGATAATCAATGAAATACTGTGTTTTGTCAGTGAAATATAGAGTTTTATTTCCACAGTAGCTGCCGGGACTACTTTTTTTAATGTACAACCAACACAAATGCACAGTAACGGTAACACGGATCACGTTATAGATCTACTGTTAAATGTAATTGCTTTCTTTCTGTGACGTTTATGGTTTCAAAAAAGTGACGTCATGTAACGTTTCGTTACGTCATCGTGACTAGGAAAGAAGCGTGTGTAAATTGGTTTAGTTACTGAAATTGTTTAAATAATTCTGTAAAATCATAAAATAAATAGAGGATATTTGTTGTTTTGTCGTGAATAACATGTTATTTCATCTCGAAGTGAGAAAAGTTTTATATTTTCACTCATGCTTCGCATTCGTGAAAATATAAAGTTTTCTCACTTCTGAATGAAATAAAATATGTTATTCACTCCAAAACAACAAATATCCTCTATTTATTGACTTAAACTATTACAGTTTTTCATCATTACAAATATATGATAATTATAATATACACACACGTGACAGATATTAACACGGCAAATACAACAAAATAATCACTACGTTTTTTTTTTCTCGTTTTATACATATTTAAACAATCAAAAACATACACATATTATGGTATGTCAATGATAAACGAGGATGTTCTAAAATAAGATATCTAGTGTTTGTTTTTTGTTAGTCTGTTAAAATGGATGTAGATAGCCTTAATACAAGTGCATCGGAAATGAATTTACTTGAACTAAGAATAATCTGTTTGTTTAATGACTGTAACAATTCCACAAATTTAAACATGCTTGGTCTAGTTGTGTAATATTTAGGAATGTATTTTCTAATGTTAGAGTACGAAGTACAGATCAAAATAAAATGGTACTCGTCTTCAATATCGTTAGTGTTACAAATTTCGAACACTCTTTCGTTTCTCTCTGTTCTCACTCTTGAGTATCTTCCTGTTTCTATTCTTAAACAATGAGCGGATAATCTTAGTTTTGTTATACAACTTCTTAATTGTTTGGAGCATAATGTTTCTAGATATGTTTCAAAATCAAAATTCTCTTTCACCACCTTATATAGCGTTAAAACTCTACTGCCTTCTATATCAGATCTCCATTGTTGCATGAAATTATCTATTATTTTTTGTTTAAATACTAAAGGAAATAGTTTAAAACTAACACTCACATGGGATTATCCCAGAAATTATTAAAACCGTTACTGTTTAGGATAAACTTTATATTAGTTAGCCAATTCTTCGCGCCCTTATTACAGTTAGATAACACATCTTTATATATTGCTTTTAGTATAATGTTCTCTGTAGACAATAGTTGATACCAATATTTGACCATTTTTACATATCTATTAATGTATAAGGGGTAACGAGAGAGCTCTCCGTAAATACCAGCATTGCTTGTGGTAAGTTTAACACCTAATAATTTTACAAAATTTTAATTGTATTCTCTCAATATCTTTTGATTTTGTAATCCCCAATATTTCACTTCCATAATTTAATATTGATGCCACAAAAGCATCCATACTACATAATTATATACACACATAAAACATATACATTCAAAATATAAACAGGATTCTAGAACTTAAGATTTAGACCTATATATATATATATATATATATCAATGCTGTTTTATATCATTGCAGATATTTTGTATTTAACAAGAGCACAGTCATTGTTCATGAAACTGACTATACAAATGTGTTTTCAGTTTTGATCTAAAGCTGGCTTCAGACTGAATGGCTTTCAGATAACTAGGTAGATCGTTCCACCATTTGGGACCAACGACGGCCAGAGATCTGTCTGCTGGTTTTGTTCGCCGTCTAGGGATGTTGAAGTTAGTGTCACTTTGTGATCGCAGTCTGTACCGTCCTCGAGTAGGTACAAACATTTCCCTCAGATATACTGGAGCTGTACCATTGATGACACGGAAGACTATTACTAGGACTTTGAACATGACTCTAGCTTCAACTGGAAGCCAGTGTTATTGTTTCAGAAGTTCAGCACTTGGTTGTTCATAGGAAGCATTCATAACTACTCTAGCGGCATGATTTTGGACATGCTGTAGTTTGTTGATTTGGTAGGCTGGAATTTCAGTAAATAGACCGTTGTAGAAGTCAATGTGGGAATGAACCAATCCATGCACTAATGATTCAGTTGACTTTTGTGTGAGATGTTTACGTATAGCTCTAAGATTTCGTAACTGCACATGAGCGATCTGACACTTTTTCTGGATGTGATGGTCAAAGTTGAGTGTATTGGTCATGATTACACCCAGGTCTCTGACATGATCGACGAATTTTACATCGCATCCACCAACGTTTACACTTGTGATGTTCAATTTCGCTAACTGTTGTCTGGTTCCATATATAATTATTTCAGTTTTAGACTGATTCATTTTCAGTCTGAAGGATGTCATCCATTTTATGATGTCATTGAGGCAACTGTCAAGTTGTTGGAAAACAGTAGTCTCATTTTGAGAATTACCCGCTTGAATTCTGAACGCAATCTTGTGGTCATCCGCGTATCCATAGAGATCGGCTGGATATTTCTGCACCACTCGGTTGAGAGCCGATATATATATAGTAAAGATCACCGGTCCGGTACAAGAACCCTGCGGAACACCGAACCTCAATGGCTCAGTGTCAGATGCTGACTGTTCGACTAAGACTTTCATTGTTCTGTTCGTGAGATAAGATTCGATCCATTTCAAGGGAGTGCTTTGAATACCAAATTCATCTTGAAGGATTTGAATCAGTATCGGGATATCAATGGTATCGAACGCTGCACTCAAGTCGACCATGACCACGATTGTAACTTGACTTTTATCTATGGTTTCCAAAAGATCATTATACATTTTGACCATTGCCGTTTCAACCCCGTGGTATTTTCTATAGGCACTTTGGTAAGCTGGGAGGAGATTGTTAGCTTCAATATGCTTATTGATTTGGTTTAATGCAGCTTTTTCAAGAATTTTGGAGAGGAATGTTAAATTTGACACCGGACGGTAGTTCTGCAGTTCCAGCGGGAGACCTTTCTTCTTCAACAACGGTTTAATCACGGCACGTTTCCACTCCTCAGGGAACACACCAGATAGCATTGATCGATTTACAATTTCCGTCACAACGAGAGCAAGTTGTGAAAAATGCTCCTTTAATTGTATAGTTGGAATCACATCAAGTTCACATGTTGTAGATTTTGATGCATATACAAGTTTCAAAATATCATGTTCGGAGAGTGGTTTGAACACGTTATACTCATTCATATTTATTACAAGGTGAGCAATTACCAGAATGTATACCCTGCTTTGCACCGTTAACGGTCAAACACATCTTATTGGAATATGTAGACTTTGATCCTATGTGTCAAAGGTACTACAATGTTAATACTATGAAAGAGTTTTGATACTGTAGATTTTAGTCTTGTTTTAGATTTCCTAAAAGAGATCAGACTATATAAATCATTGTAATGTGTTTTTATATATATTTACTTGTTTATATACCCGTTGACGGGCATTCGTTGATTTACATACATAGTTTATATTACACCTTATCATCCCTTATTTTTTAATAGTTTTATCTTTATATATTTACATTAATTTTTAATTAATACTTCATTTCTTCATTTTTCATCAATTTTTGCGCACAATATGACCTATCTATGTGTCGACGTGCCGTAAAACGCCATTCATTCATTCATTCATTCATTCATTCGTTACCTAAATTATTTCAACACTTAAACACCTATGGAAAGGCTTCCGGCGCAAAAATAAACAAACAAAAAACAACGTGACTTTTTATAGGAGGTATACAAACAAAAATCCAACATTCCACGAGATAAGTTGGACAAAATCATATGTTAAAACACTAGAAGTCTGCCATGGTTACAATATTGATAATGATGTATCTGGCTACATAAAGTTAACACAATAAAAAAAGTTGTATACAGGTTTGGAAATCCAGAGATCTTACTCTTCAAGGGAAAATACTCATCCTTAAAACATTAGCGCTGTCAACGATAAATTTCGAGATAGAAACGAGGGGAATCCCAAAAACATTTGCAAATATTTTACAAAAAGTGTTTTTGGATTTTGTTTGGAATGGGGAAAAGAACACTTGTCGCTAAAACTACCATAATAAAAATAAAAGTCAAGGCGGGCTCGACATGATAGACATCGAAAATGTTATATTAAGCATGCACATCAAAACTATATATAGCATTATAAATTCTGACTTAGATAACTGGAATGCAATAGGGAAACATTCGATCACGAATATTCGCAAAACAATTTCCTGTGCAACTGCTCTTCTATCGAAGGATTAACAAATCAATTACAATTAACAGAGTTTTATCCGAATGCAATTTCGGAGTGGATATCATTTAGGTAATTCGAAACACGAAATACCTTAGATCAAATTCGCAGTCTCCGACTGTTTGGAAATCATGAAGTCACCTTTAATAACAAACCACTATTCTTTAAATCCTTCTTAAAGAGCGATATACACTCTCTTAAAGATATTTGGGATGAACAAAGAAACTATTTTATTAAAGAACAAGATCTTTTCCGTAAAATCAAATTCCGACATAACTGGATATCGGAATGGTCTCAAATTAGGAAAGCAATACCAAGTAAATACCTAAATGCCTTGATATCAGGAGAATTCTCCCCCAGGAAAGCAGTCGCCATTGAATATGGAAAAGACATGTCTTAAATTATAAAAATAAACTAATATTACCAGGCCAACTAAAAAATGAATAGATAAAAACAAGTATTAACAGATTCAAAACTAAAAACGGAAATCAACTGGGAGCAAAAATTAGCACTAACTCAAACATTGTCTGGATGAATATCCACTAATCTTTTGCATCCAGGAAAGCTAAACAATGTCAATGGAAATGTTTACACAACACAATATTTACAGCGCATAAACTTAACATTAAGAATTTATCTAATGGATTATGTAATATATGCAAAAGGGAAAGAGGCACGCTCATCCACTTAATGTTTAACTGTGACATAATTAAACAAGTATGGAATTATTTAGAATCTATTTTCCAAGATATATTTGAATTACTGGATCTTGATTTAAAAATCATAAACTTCAAAAACGTGGTTCTTGGTTTCTATCAAATTCCACACAAATATAATATTGTCAATACCATAATTTATGAAGCCAGTGGCAAATATGGAAAGTTAGGAACATTCACAAGTTCGAGAATAAATCTCCTAGCCACACAAAAGCAATTAATAAAATACCTTTTTATATGGCAAAACATGACGCGTGAAAACACGGCAGTAATTAATTATATAAAACAGTTATGCTTCGTAGCAGATATATTCGTGTAAGTATTTTTTTGGTTTCATGGTTTAATGACTAAAGATTGTTCAAAATATGTACATTTGATGGTTTAAAAATGATTAATGATTGGCATGCTATTTTTCTTCTTGAATTTCGTTTCGTCAAGAGGATGGAACTGGCATAAGCATGATATATAATATCCAATGACCCACAATGACTAAAGATTTTTCACATTATGCACAGTCTATGTTTTAAAAACGATTATTGACTGACATTTCTCTTCTTGTATTTCGTTTCGCCAAGTAGATAGTATTAGCATAAGCATGATCTATAACATTTGAAAAATAAATCTGAGTTGTTAACTTGCCACTTGTATTATGATTTAATCAAGCAATATATTTAAGTTAAGAATGAAATAGCGCCGTAATATTAGTTCTACATGTTAATATTCTGAATTGCTGAACTTTATATGTACATACTGAATACATGTTTATTATACGGTGTGACTGGGGGATGGTCCCCCGACCCCCACACACCTATGACGGTGAATTAAATGGGATTACTGACGGAAACTAAAAAAAACTTTAAAAATAAACAACGTCAAGAACATCAAAAGCATGAACCTAATATGGGTGGTCCACTATAAAACTGACACTTACACACCTTAAAACACATATTTGTTTTTTTTTGGGGGGGGGGGGGTGTTGGGGGGGTGGGGGTGAATGGGAGAGTGGGTTGAATGGGGGTGGGGTGGTGGGGAGCCTCCAAAAAAGTTTAGAGTCTGGGCCTAAATTATAGGTTATGGTCGGAAGACCAGAAACGAACTTATTTGTTTGGCCTTATTGAGTTGGTTGTCAGTTGTTCACATAATTGCTAATGCATAATATGATATACCACAATAAATCACACTGTTTCAAATCAAACTTTTTCATAAACAATGGCTATAGCGGTCGGAACATAATTTCTGGGTTGATATTCCCAATACGTTCAGATTGCATACAGTACCGTTAAAGGGACACACGGCAATCTTGAAGTTGTTATCAAGTATGAAGATTTGCGTCTCGATTTACTAATCCAATATCATTATGAATTTAAAACTGCTTGCATATATTATAAATAAACTGTTGAATTTTTTTT
This sequence comes from Cyrtodaria siliqua, assembly GCA_037043455.1. NCBI lineage: Eukaryota > Metazoa > Mollusca > Bivalvia > Adapedonta > Hiatellidae > Cyrtodaria > Cyrtodaria siliqua. Next base: position 39,774 of record JAWPHD010000539.1, on the reverse strand, counting down.
TCTTTCTTAGTCTAACATATGTTTTACATTAAATATATATATCAATAATTAGTACTATGCAAAAAAACAGCAAAAACAACAAACACTTTTCTTTTTCTTATCATTCATATCAATGATTGAACAAATTCAATTTATATAGAAAAACTAACGGGACTCCATTCCACGAACTTTTTAAAATTCAAGATTGCCATGTGTCCCTTTAATTTTTTTTGAATAACAAACTAATTTCGTTATCATTTCCAACTGTTAGATAAACATTGGAATAAAAGCTTCTTTCATCAATTTATGAAAGACATACTTAATTCACTAAGCAAATGTGTATTTATCAGAGTAATTTAATAGTTTAGTTTAGTTTAAACATATTTATTTTACATCGATTGCGAAACAAGTTATTGCAACTTTACTTGATGAATCACTCTCGATGGCTTCCTGTGTAGAACCAGTACTAAGCAATGTGAATTAATTATCTTGCTCAAGGATACATAACGTGGCCGCGGCGAGGATCGAACCCACTCCCTCTCGATTCTGAGTTCGGCGCTCTTCCACTGGACCACGTAATTTAATATTGCAAAGTATTAGTGAATACATTAAAATGGCCATAAAACGACAATCAAATCGCCTCCAGTTTTTCTTAAGAATGAGTGTTATCTAGATTTTAAAAGATCCAAAATAACACACAATCGGCATTTTATTGAACCTGCTTTAACGAATAGTTTGTTGCAAATCCTTAAAAATAGAAAGAATCTTAATATAACTTGCATCTCGATTCGATTAAACATAGTCGAATTAAATTATCTTAAGCTAATGCTAACTGTTCGTTAAGCATGTTTTACATGTTTTATGTTTTAGCTGTATTTTTAATATACATGCAGTCATTTGGATAAATTAGTGTCTCATAGACCGATATCGGCCCGAAATCTCATATATTTTAATATGTTGTACTGGTCGTTGTGTATGTCATATGATGATTTGTGACACTTTAATAAACATTTATCTTCTTCTATCTTATATATCTATTTAAAATTTAGCGACTCCGGATTTAATTGCCGCAATGTTAAATGTTGCAAATCGTCGCGTTAGATACTGAACATGCATTACCACGTTGCCATCCTATATACAAACGTGTGTTCAACAATCATGTTTAATCACGTCTGTGCATATTGTACGAACATGGGTATGACCTTTAAAGAAACTAACCCGCCAAATAACGGCAAAATGACGATAAAACACCGTTTATCAATACTCTATCCAAGTGTTATTATTTTAAATGTGTGTATGCTTAAATGTGCTAAAAATGTGCTTAAATGTAAATCCTGTCCTTGAATGTGTTTATCTCTGTCTAATCATATTTTTACCTGGGCTGTTGTATTACTAATAATATTATGAGAACCCAAATTGTAGGTTTTAAATATCATAGAATATATATATAATTTTAACCCCATGCTCTTTCTGTTTTAGCTGCTATATTATATGTTTTTATGTTTACAAATGTTTTGTCGGAAATAGCTCATTGAGCTAATGTTATAATTTGTTTGTGAAAACCGACTTAAAATAAATCTTCATGTATCTTGTATCTTGTATCTTGTATCTTGTAGTGTTCAGGTCATATAATAATGTATTTGAGCCGATTAAAAGTATAGGTTTATTCATAGGTTCTACACGAGATTGAATAAGTGTAAAATGAACGGTAACTCTTAATTTGACGCTCCAGGTTTGGGTATGTCGTGACTGCTTAAAGTCGTTTATATTGTGTTTATGAAGTTTGTATTCTCAAAATATCATTGTCAACAGGTTTAGAAACAGTGTACATCTGTTGTAAAATGGTTCATGACGGGATAGGGATTCATCTGCATAATTATTTCAATTCGTATGTGTTATGTAAAATGTGAGATGGGAAGTGTTACCTCCGGATCCAAGAGCGTTTCCCGAGTCTCTACCACTGCACCAACCGACATTCTACAACCTGCTTTAATGCAAATGTCGTCTGCGTTTCTTTTTTTTGTTATTCGAACGATAGAATTGGCAGGCGACACAAATACGATATTATTAGCAGGCGAAACAAATAATATATGATTGGCAGGCGAAACAAATACGATATGATTGGCAGGTGAAACAAATACGATATGATTTGCAGGCGACACAAATACGATATTACAGGCGAAACAAATACGATATGATTGACAGGCGACACAAACACGATATGATTGGTTGGCATGCGACACAAACACGCGACACAAACACGATATGATTAGCAGGCGACACACATACGATAGGATTGGAGGCGACACAAATAAGAAATGATTTGCAGGCGACACAAACACGATATGATTGGCATGCGACACAAATACGATATGATTGGCATGGCGACACAAATACTTTAGGATTGACAGGCAAAACAAATACAGTCACGTATACATGCAGTCCAGAGCCTTTTAAAAGACTTATTCTGTTTTCTGGGATCTATGAGCGACGCGCAGTTTGTCGAGCCACGTGCTTTGTCGAGCCACGTGCTTTATCAAGTATCTTCAAGCAACTCCATATCAGCCGCACCAAGCCGCCCCTTGGCATTAACACCCGTTTCAAACGAATACCAGAATATTGTATTACATATAATAATAACGATGCATTTTACGTTAACTGTATTATCTATTATAAGGCTATCGGTAAATCTAAGTGCATTTCATTCAACACTTTTCAATGAAGTAATACACTTCACATCTGTTTGCATAACCTTGAAGTTAGAGCTTTATTGACAGAAATATGTTTTCTTTTTCGCCTCATTAAACTAAACATTTGTAACCGGTAATAGCAAGTAATAATGCACCACAATAGCGAAACTACAGATTAGCTAGGGACCAAACTGGTCGGATGTGGACAGAGTGGACAAAAGCATCCAACTTTTTGTGATAGTAGTTGGTAGTATAACTTGAAAATCCAAAAGGGTCGATAGTAGTTGGTAGTATAACTTGAAAATCCAAAAGGGTCCCCAAGGTCACAGGTCATTATGTTACTATTTTTAGCACATTTCAAAATGGCCACCATCCAAATGCTACAATACAGCAATATATTCTTAATTATGGCTTTACCCAAAGAAGATTTACACAGAAATGTTTTTTGTTTTGTTTTTGGCTTAGATGTAAGCTCCTCTATAATATATTGAATGTCCCCCTGAGGGCCACCTCCCACCATGTTAACTATTTTTAGCACAATGCAAAATGGCCGCCATCAAAACCCCGCAATTTTTTTTTTTACACAGAAGTGTTTTATTTTATTTTGGGCTTAGATTTAAGCTGCTCTGTAATACAATAAATATCCCCAACCCCTCACCCCACCATATCCCACACCACCCCATGCTACTATGTTATCACATTTCAAAATGGCCGCCATGCAAATGCTTAAAGACAGCAATATATTCGTAATTATGGTTTAACCCAAAGACCATTTACACAGATATGTTTTATCTTGTTTTTGGTTTAGATTTAAGCTCCTCTATAATATATTTATTAAATGTTTGTTTATTTGTTTGTTTGTTTAGGTTAAGACTCGTATTTAGCATATCAAAAGTCATTCTTCCAGATTACATTATGATACACGTGATGTAAGTATTCACACACATATTTACAGAACATAGGACAGCTGTCTTCAAGTTGCCCACACAAATACGTGCCATACTTATGTAACACGTAAGAGTTTTCAGAACATAGAGGAAGGTGGCTCAAATTACCCATACAGATACAGGCCATTACCTTTCATGTTATTGCACGGAACACAAAAGCAGTGTCTTCAAGTCACACAAACAGCCATACAGGTCATGTTAACATGTAAGACTGCCTACGTATTGCACGAAACATAGATGCAGAAAGCTTCAAGTTGCCTATACCTACCTATGGTACAGAACGTAGTGGCTTCAAGTTACCCATACTCCTTCAAATACTGGCCATACCTGCCTTTTTACAAGAAAGTATATACCCACATATTGTTAAAAGGAAAAGGGTGACAGTGGGCTTCAAGTTGCCATGACTCAAACAGATATGGGCCATACCTACCAGTTAACACATGCATACAACTACATAATGTACGAAACAAAGAGGCAGTGGGCTTCAAGTTGCACACATCCAAACAGATACACGCCATACATAGATGCATAAGGCTACAAGGCGCACACACGCGTATTGTACAGAACGTAGAGGCAGCGGGCTTCAAACTCACACTCATACAGATACAGGTCATACCTGTCATGTTACACGTAAGTATAGAGCCACATATTGTACATAGATGCAGAAGGCTTCAAGCTGCCCACACCCAAACAGATACAGACCATACATGTTATGTTACACTTAAGTATACACCCACATATTGTACAGAACCAAGAGGAAGCGGGCTTCAAAATACCTACACTAATACAGATACAAGCATTCTAGTTGTGTTACCCTTAAGTATATACCCACGTATTGTAAAGAACATACTTGTATATACAGAAGGCTTCAAGTTGCCCATACTCATACAGATACGCTGATTTCCTGTCATGCATCCCTTGATTGATTGATTGATTGATTGATTGAGTGATTTTATTAATTACATGAAATATATCATTACACTGAATGTGATATAGATTATTAAGGACATTCTGACATTTCATAATAATAAATAAAATAATGAATAAGCATTTAAAATATATGTTTATTACAGAAATCAACATTTTTAGTTATTTTTTTACCTAAAAAATACATTTAGCGATTCACGAACCTTTGGGACCCTTTTAAAAACAAGACGAATGTATAATATATCATTATGGTAAACGAACAATAAGTGATAAGCTAAAAAAAATGTTTTTACTGAACCATTCCAGAAATCAGCAGTTTTAGTATTTTTACTTTTTTCCCCATTTTTTGCCGAAAAGACCCATATTTATCCTTTTATTTATTTATTATTTCATTGACATATATCAATCCACTTAAAGGTGAAATATTGCGTGTCTTTTGAGTATATATTCGGAAATATATGTATATAATATACAATCTGTTTAAATCTTACACTTATTGGTTGTCCCGTTTTCTCACAGTAGCCAATTTTATCTCATAGCGCACACGCTTCGAGTTTCGCCCTGGTAAGTGTCACGTGATCCTGTGACGTCATTGGTATCAAACGATTAGCGGTGTCGCATTGAGTTGTATAGTATTGTCTATGTAGGATTACGTTTTATGGTACTTGTTAAAAATGCCGTGAGCTGTTGCTGGGTAAAAAAGTTTGCATAAAGAAGGACAAGATAATAACCTAAGTTTCTTTCGTTTCCCTAATCGAGATAATGATATATTAAGATTTGAAGTGTGTGTAGACCGTTACCGAAGAAAATCGCCCGACTCGTCGAGAAAGTGGGAACCTACGAAAGACGCGCGAGTTTGTAGCAAACATTTGGAGTTGACTTCGTAAGAAGTCCATCCTTTGGTTTCTTTATCTTTGAATTTGGAGAACAAAAGGCCATGCATATTAAAATCAACAGCGGTACCAACGATATTTGACTATAAAAATGAGAAGTGCATAACCCCGCCGTCTCCAAGCAAGTCGTATTCGCCTATTCGACGGCGTTGAGGCGGAAATTCATACATGAAGTAAGATTGAAATTTATGTTCAGTTATCTTAGCACCTCATCGGGTATACGTATGATAAATTGAAGAAAGGTGTATCTTTATTTACACCGTGAATGTTTAGCTGTTGAATTAGAAGCATGCGTCTTTACGTGAATCAATGAAGAGTTGGCGGCGCTAATAATATGTAGCCGTCTTTTTTTTTAAAAATATTGCTAAGAACGTTCAGCATATAAATTTAAATGAATCCGGTGAAATAAACACTGTGTCTTTGTTTCCAAATTTTAATTTTAATCATTTTAAATGATTCACCCTCTTCTGCCAATAGTGTTATAAATATATATTATCAACATATATAGGTCTATGGATTTGAAAAAAAAATACAAAATGTTTCATGGATATCTATTACAAGGCAGAAAATTAATAATATTTCTAGCTTTTATATTAATTCAGTAATGTTTTATTGCAAAGCAACAACAATAACGCCTCTTAGCTCGTGCAATAAGTAAAACAAGTATAACAGAATAATATACTTTATATTATGGTAATTTGATATATTTGGTCTGTTTTCGATCTGTATATCAGGAGTAAGTATACATGAGTAAGTATACTTTCTAACTGTCTATATCGTGCTCATAATACATTTGGCTACATTACTTTTTCTCTCTTTGTGCGCGACAAATTATATATAGAGCTCGCATATCATGTGATTTACCCGTCTTGTGCAAACGCGTCTGCCGTCGGCGGTATCATGGGTTTTACACCGCTCAACTTGAGTAGTTGCAATAAACAGGAAATATATCATAAAACTAGGTTTCCCTAAATGGTGCGTGCTTTTGTGATATACCGACGTATGTACCCTAATTAGGTTGTACTTCAATAGTGCACCGCAATATTTGATTAGTCTGTATTGATATTTGGGGTCAGTGGAGACTAGAGAGCGTGTCATATTGCAAACACCACTCCTAGAGTGTTTGGTGTTGATGGCGACTTATGGCAAATATATAATACTATAGAAATTATGGTGCCGAAATTATATGCTGCTAAATTTATTATTGTTTTTATTCATTTTTTTTTTATAAATTATGGATAATATCTAATAAATATATTTGTTCCATGTCTACTTATCGGCAAAAAAATCTGACGCTCGTATTAAAATGTATAGGTGACCAGGTCCATTCATTCGGAATATACTACATTTCGCGGTTATTGTGTATGTACCAAGATATTACAGTGTGAAAACAATGTTTAAGCTGTTTTTTGTTTGTTGTTGCTGTATAAATACACTATTTTGTTAGATTAGTGAATAGTGTAATGAACCGCTGAACATAACGAATGACATGACATGATAGTCTTTACAAGCTCTCCATTTGCACCTGCACCGCGTTTGACTTCATCATCAGTTGATGACTGAATCCGATGTATTTTCGTCCTCAGACACGTATTCTGGCTCAAAATCGTAGGGTTGCACATTGTGTAACCGTCTTATCACGGGCATTTCCTCTGACTGAGTATCATGATCGCTTAAAGCTCACATTTTCACACAAGGTATACTGTTTTGCGTTCAGTCCCAATGTAAACAAAAAATAGTTTGTTCCCAATGACGTCACTTCCGGTAATTCGCGCAAGAGTTTTTCCCCTTAGATTTTTTTCGATTTTTTAGCAATGCCTGTTCGCCTGTTCGATTTTTATCTTTAAAAACATATTTTCACTGAACATACATCAATGGCATAGTAAAAATCGTATTTATAATGATATTTAATACTTAAAAACATATCAAAAGCGGATTTGTTGATTTAAGACCAATTTCTGCTATGGGTAAATAAAATAATGAATAAGCATTTAAATATATTGTTATTGAATTATTCCGGAAATCAGCAGTTTTAGCTTTTTTTCAACATTTTGACCAAAATAGAAATACAGTTAGGGATTCACGAACTTTTGTGGACCCTTTTGAAAATAAGCCGAAATGTATAAAATAGTATTATACCTAATATGGTAAAAGAAAATAAGAGAGATACGTTAAAAAAAATATGTTATTGAACTATTCCAAAAATAAGCAGTTTTAGTGTTGTATTTACTCTTTTTTCCATATTTTTTGCCAAGGACCCATCTATATCCCTTTATTTGTTTATTAATGCATACACATATATCATTACGTTTAAACGGGTAAATAAAATAATGAATAGCATTTAAAATATATGTTTATTGAATTATTGCAGAAATCAGCAGTTTTAGTTGTTTTTCCAACATTTTGACCTAAAAAAATAATACATTTAGGGATTCACGAACCATTGTGGACTCTTTTAAAAATAAGATGAAATGTATTGAATATCACTATACCTAGTATGGTAAATGAAAATAAGAGATATGCTAAAGAAATAATTTTTTATTGAACTATTTCAGAAATTAGCAGTTTTAGTGGTTTTTTTACTATTTTTTCCAGATGTTTTGCCAAAATATCCATATTTATCTCTTTATGTATTTATTATTTCATAGGAATATATCATTCCACTTAAATGGGTAAATAAAATAATGAATAAACATTTAAAATAAAAATATAAACATTTAAAATATATTTTTATTGAATTTTTCACGACCCTTTTAAAAAATATGACGAAATATAAAACACACATTTGAGGAAAGTTTTGTGCTTTTGTCCTGCGTGTCTAGATTGGGTCCTAAAACCTGTTTTTTTTACCTAGCTATATCGATTGTCCTTTTTCTAGACCGATATCTTCCTTTTGTAATATGAGTAACAAGAGTGTCAATTGACCTTGACCTTTTATCCAGTGAAAACTAATGTTTCTAATGGGTGGTTCAGTAGGGTAGTGGTTAGCACGAGGGCTGTGTAATCCAGTGATATTGAGATCGATCTCAGGACCGAAGAAAACCGAGACTCCGCATATAATTAAATCGAAAATAAACCTCAAACACACAGTCCGGGTTCTATTCACTAAAGGAGACCCAACAATCACGGAAGCCTATGACATAGTGAATGAATTCAACAGCTTTTTTATTAATATTGCAACAAGCTTAAAGAATCCAGTTTTGAAATAGTTGTTCATTTTATTAATAATAAAGTTCCGTCTGATGTTTACTTTAATATTCCTTTTATCATGGAAGCTCAAGTTACGAAGTTTCCAGTTAATTTAGATATCTCAAAGTCAACGGGTCTGGATGCCATTGGTCCAAAACGTTTAAATGCACCTGCAGTATATATTGCAAAGATCATAGCCTATATTGTTAATCGCAGCTTAAGGTCGGGATTTTCCTGATGTATGGAAAATTGCTAAAGTCAAACCTTTATTTAAAACAGGTGCTGCGAGATGATGTTAATAATTATCGTCCAATTTTATTCTACCTACTCTTTCTAAACTGATTGAAAGGCATGTATACGATTTATTCATGTAATTCCTCCTTTCTTTTAAATTACTAATACAGTCGCAAAGTGTTTTTTTTTGTAAAAATCACAGCTGTGAAACAGTACTTGTTCTTATGATAGATAAATGGCTAAAAGCCCCAAATGATGGAAAGTTTGTTGGAATAATCATGGTAGACTTTAGAAAATCAATATCTTTGTGTTGCTTTAAACTTGTATATTTTTGTTTACTATGTTGCTTTGTAAAGAGGGCCTCATGGAAGATTAGTATTTTTTACTAACTGGGCTACCCTCTTAAAATAAAGTCTTCAATTCAATTCAATTCAATACTTTGCTCACTATACACCTTAGGAAAAACAAACCGAAAATAGGGTTCGTCTGAGTGCGGATTCTTACACACCCAATCACGAGTCCTGTTACTGATCAGTTTTGTATGTCACCTCGACCCAAGCAAAATTTTTTCTTTTGCAAAATTGGTTGCGAAATAAAACATAGCACAACCGATTTTTTTATATTTGTTTTGATACGGCAAATCAATGGACATTTCTGCTTCGTCAAATAAAAGAAACACGGCATTAATAAATTATATTGGCCAAAGTATGTTTTATCCCTAAAAATATAATTAATTTGCTGAAGCTTGACTGAAAACTTGCCTGCTGAAAATGACGAGTACCCTGTATTTAGGTTACACACATATGCTGGAACCCTTTATTTATGTTACAGAGATGCTGGAAAACTTTATTGACTCATGTGTCAAAAAAAAATCCCTATTAAATTGAGTGGTCATGCACAACGTGTATCCTAGTCACCCATATCTTCCCCTAGCCACTGACGCGTGCATATCGTGGGCGAAAGCACAGTCGCTGCAGTGGACGTTGTAGCTGGCAAAGACTGTGGGGTCTCCTCTGAACCGTCAATGTGTGTACAACACAGAAGTGAGCCTAGAATATACCAATACCTACTTTATGATGTTTACACATCGGAGGGGCCAGCAATTTACCTCGCATAACACTGTCTGCAGGGCAGGTTGCCTTTGACGGGGTTGCCCTTAAAATACCCGATATATGCGCCACGCAAGTGTCGACAGTGTTTGAACACATGTGTGCGTGTGTGCGTGCGTGTCTGTTTGTGCAACGCGCTCTCTCTTATGCTCGGCGCTATATATGAGATGTGTAAAATTTTGTTTCATGTGTCCGGAAGAAAAGAAGCCCAAACTGTCGTACTGTCCTTGCTAAGTAACGAATGTGTTTCGTTTTATTTGGGCGTTATCGTGAGTGAAAGGCTTACATGATGATGCATGTGTATAACGCAAATAATTACATTTAAATTTAAGAGTTAGTCACTTAATTACAGGATATTAAAGCTTATCGATGCCGGATCCAAATTATCACCTTGGTGGCATGTCGCTTCTACTTAAAGGCGCACGGCAATCTGGCGCACGGCAATCTGGCTTTAGTTTTTACCCAACATTTATTTTGAAAGCAAGAATCCTTCATTCAGATATTGTTAAAATTACACTCGACAGAGATTCTATAAACACTGTACAAAATAACGGATTTCTGTAAAGGGAAACAACCACTTATCCATGTATGACTTTGGTAACTCTTAATTCAACGCAAACGTTTTGTGGGTTTGACCTGGCTGGTTAAAGCCGTTTACAAGTTTGGATTCTCAAAATAAGTAAATTATATTATATATACCTCGTCGTCTGTAGGTTAGAAACGGTGTACAGATATTGTAAAATGTGGCTGTTGTTGACCGGATAGCAACATTAAATAATACTCTGTGATTGAATAACTACATTTTGATGTTTAACAGTTGAGACACTTGATCTCTATCTGTATACTATCAAAGAGAAATCGATGCACTAATGTCAACGTCCTCCATGCAGTCGAGTTTTCTAAAGATGACCTATGGACACTTGTTTTATTAATGAGAGATTTTTAAATTGGGGTGCATTATTTCAATATCATTGAATTAAAGACAGTTTCAATAAGTGTTAACTATTCATATATAAATATAACATTTGACAGGTGTAATTTTATTTTTAGGACAAAACATCATTATCCAAATTTAAATGAACCCCTCCCCTCCCCCCAACCCACACCCACACACCCTACATCCCCTACCCACAGCGACAGTATATTATTATTTTTTTCAAAAAAACTACAAAGAAAGAAATAAAACAAAATCAATTTATTAAATAACGACGTAAGGAAAACAAAATAATACACTTTTGTAATCGTTTGATTTATGTTGATGCGTGAACATGTGTGAAACTTCTGACACGTGTGACTGAAACTGCCGTATGCCCCTTTAAAACCATGCTACACGCTCATGCATCAAACACATACGCAAAACAATTTGTTTTCATACATTAAATTTTGGTTGAAAATTGTTAACACTAATGACCAAAAGTATTGTAAACTTATATATAATATGCTTAAAATAGATGCTGATTTATACCCAAATAAAATATCTTGGGTTACACGTGTACAAGATTTATTATCAAGGTTAGGGTTTCATGATGTTTGGCTCCAACAAAATGTTGGCAATAAACATGTTTTCTTAAGTTTATTTAAACAACGTTTATATGATAATAGCTTACAAACGTGGCAAACTCGTATAGATAATTCAACCAGAGCTGTATTTTTTAGAGAAGTTGTTACATTTGGTACTCAACATTTTCTTAGTACTCTTTATATACCTAAATTTAGAATCGCTATGACGAGACTTATTGTTTCTTCTCATAATTTGTGTATAGAATCTGGCAGATGGCAAAGACCGAGAGTGCAGGTCGAAAACAGAGTATGTACTGTTTGTCAAAAAGTAGAGGACGAATATCATTTTTTATTAGAATGCTTACTGTATAATGATTTGCGTAAAACGTATATAAACCGCTTCTACTGGACTAGACCAAGCATGTATAAATTAAAATTACTGTTCGAAACTCAAAATCAAAATGTAAAAAAGAAATTAAGTGTTTACATCTTCAAAGCATTTGAACTGAGAACAATACAACATTCATAGTATCATTTGTAGAATAATCTCAGATTGTTACATGTCTGTATACACAGTTAAAACGTTTTACCGTTTACTTTTGTACACTGATCATTTTGTTGTTTTTTGTGTGTTTTTGTTTTGTTTTTGTAGAACTTTGGAAATCAAATAAATAGTAGAGAGCATTGTGGTATTTACAAACAAGAACGGCTATTACCTACCGTTGATTATACTGTAATATAAACTATATATGATAGTAAAGATAGTAGAATATCAATACAGATTATTTTCATAGTGGCAATATAATTTGAAAGGCTGTTTCTCGCCTTCTCCGTTTATTTCTTCTCCGCTTATTTTCTGTCATAAATTGTGTATATAGCATATATTCATATTACTAAAAAAACTGTTTGTTATCTTGCTATGTCAATTGCTTGTATGAATGTAAACTATGTCTCACGGGCCTCTGGCCTACTGATTGATGAATAAAATCTTCTTCTTCATACTACCCCCGATTAACACTATGAAAGCCATATTCAGTACACGCCATTTGATATTTAAGATAGCGTTGACAGAAACATGTTATAATATTATTTTATTATTTAAGTTCGCATAGTGAGAAAAAAAACGATAGTGAAATGTTACCTCCGGAGCCAATTGCGTTTCCTGTACCGCTACCGCCGACGACGACACCATTAGCCGATAGTTTACCTCCCGACAAGATACGAATGAATTTGGCGTCGATTGTAACGAGATTGGATGACGTCACTAATAAAGTCCCCAAAACGCTCAACGTGTCTAGTGCCAGATCCTGCGAAAGCTCACATGTCGAGTCCTTTGGAATGTCCAGTTTAATAATCCCGTCCGAATTATTATATTTGAGCGACTCGCAGTCCGTAAAGCCACGTGCTTTATCAAGCATGTTCAAGCAAAACCATAGCAGCGGCACCAAGACGCACCTTGGCGTCAACACGCGTTGAAAACGCATACCAGAAAATTAGTTTACATTTGATAATATCTGATTAAGATGCGTTTTTTACGTAACACCTCCCTGCTGCGGTAAGTACTATTGTATGATACGTAACGCGTCCCTGCTGCGGTAATTACTATTATATTATACGTTTACATTTGACAATAATTTACATTTTGATAATAATTTATGTTACGCGTCTTTGCTACGGTTATACTATTAAATTATACGTTATCGCTACGAGACCCAACGTGCATCTCCTAATTCTGTATTGTGTAGCAATGCACTTCAAATATCCGCTTTATATCCCTTTTCAATGGCCTATATATTACAGATAACGCTTTATTGACAATATAAACTTTTTTCCTTTCCACTTCATTAACTGTATTGGAAAACGAGGCATACACAGTGTATAGCAGCGTAATTGATTATCTTTTGTTAAAAGAACGCGATTTTCCATGTGTGAGCGATTTTTGTATACATGCATTTAATGAATTTAGTGACCATGCACCGTTATCGTTCACTCTTGCTGGCAAAACGCACGCCGGGAATGATAAACATTCATACGAAACTGAGTCTATAAAATGGGACGAATTGCATAGGGAACAGTTTCGACGGGGTATTATTGGTAAATTGCCATGTTTTAATGCATTGTTCGATAATTTTAATTCAGATAGCACGAATAGTGTAGATAATCTTGTATCGCAATTTACGTGTACAATGCGTGAAGTCGCTGACCCACTTTTTATGAAGCACATCAAAATCACTTCGTCGGGGTTTCAAATTAAAAATAGTGACACGAAAAAATGGTTCGATGAAGAATGCTACCAGTCTAAACAACTTTATAAAAATTCATTGAATGAGTTTAACAGATTAAAGTCAAATGAAAATAGAACATCGCTTGCTAATCTAAAACAAGCTTATAAGAGATTAATTAAAAAGAAACGACGCGCGTTTAAATTTAAGCAAGCGAAAGAGTTTGAAAATATGCGACGTTCAAAGCCTAGAGAATTTTGGAGACGTTTTTCGAAACGAAAAATCGTAAATGCCAATATATCTGTGGATGATTTTGAGAACTATTTTTCAAATTTATTTAAAGATATAAAAATATCTATTTCAGAAGAATCAGAGAACTTTAATGCTAATCATGAGTTCAATGATAATGACCCAATTTTCGAAGAATTAGATAAAAGGATAAGCGTAACCGAGGTAGAGTCGGCAATAAAAGCGTTAAATAAAAATAAGGCGGTTTCGGGCGATTTTATGCTTAATGAATATTTCATTGCTAGTTGTGATATATTATCGGGTCATATTACTGATATTTTTAATATTATTTTCGATACAGGTTGCTTTCCGGAAAGCTGGTCTAAGGGTTTTATGATTCCTCTACATAAAAAAGGCGATATAAACTCTGTTAACAATTACAGGGGAATTACATTAATTAATTGTATGAGTAAACTATTTACAAGCATCTTGAATACGCGGATTGACAAATGGTGCGAAAATAATAATATTATATCAGATGCTCAATTCGGGTTTAGAAAAGGTAGGTCAACAACAGATGCAATATTTATTTTGCATAGCATTATAAACAACATTTTAAACGACAAAAAAAGACTTTATTGCGCATTTATAGATTTGAAAAAAGCGTTTGATTCTGTCTACAGAAACGCGTTGTGGTTAAAACTATATAAATGTGGTGTCAACGGGAAAATGCTTAGGATAATTAGATCCATGTATGAAACAGTTAAAGCATGTGTTAAGTCCTGTGGATCTTACTCCGAATTCTTTGATATTTCTATCGGTCTAAAGCAAGGTGATATTGTCTCACCGATTATGTTTTCTATATTCATAGAAGATTTAGAATTGTTCTTATTAAATAGAATAGATGGTGGTTTATCTCTTAATGATATCACTTTAATACTGTTGCTTTTTGCTGATGATATGGCTGTACTGGGATCAAGCCCAGATGACCTTCAGCAAAGTCTTAATAGACTCTATGAATACTGTGAATCCTGGGGTCTTGAAGTTAATACTGAAAAGACAAAAATAGTTGTATTTCGTAAAAGGGGTAGAATTAAAGAATGTGAAAGGTGGTATTATAATGGAAGTTTATTAGATGTCGTCGATGATTTTAATTATTTAGGTGTGGTTCTTAATTATACAGGCTCCTTTTCGTTAAACCAACAATGTCTTTGTGGAAAAGCCTTAAAAGCAATGAATATACTCTTGGTTAATATACGAAAATATGAATTGAAACCAAAATTATCTCTTCAGCTTTTCGATGCTTTTGTGGCATCAATATTAAATTATGGAAGTGAAATATGGGGGATTACAAAATCAAAAGATATTGAGAGAATACAGTTAAAATTTTGTAAAATTATTTTAGGTGTTAAACTTACCACAAGTAATGCTGGTATTTACGGAGAGCTCTCTCGTTACCCCTTATACATTAATAGATATGTAAAAATGATCAAATATTGGTATAAACTATTGTCTACAGAGAACATTATACTAAAAGCAATATATAAGGATTTGTTATCTAACTGTAATAAGGGCGCGAAGAATTGGCTAACTAATATAAGGTTTATCCTAAACAGTAACGGTTTTAATAATGTCTGGGATAATCCAATGAGTGTTAGTTTTAAACTATTTCCTTTAATATTTAAACAAAGATTAATAGATAGTTTCATGCAACAATGGAGATCTGATATAGAAGGCAGTAGAGTTTTAACGCTATATAAGGTGGTGAAAGAGAATTTTGATTTTGAAACATATCTAGAAACATCATGCTCCAAACAATTAAGAAGTTGTATAACAAGAATAAGATTATCCGCTCATTGTTTAAGAATAGAAACAGGGAGATACTCAAGAGGTAGAACAGAGAGAAACGAAAGAGTGTGCGAAATTTGTAACACAAACGCTATTGAAGACGAGTACCATTTTATTTTGATCTGTACTACTTACTCTAACATTAGAAACAAATATATTCCTAAATATTACACAACTAGACCAAGCATGTTTAAATTTGTAGAATTGTTGCAGTCATTAAACAAAAAGATTATTCTTAGTTTAAGTAAATTCATTTCCGATGCACTTGTATTACGGCTATCTACATCCATTTTAACAGACTAAAACAAAAAAAACTAAAAACACTAGATATCTTATTTTAGAACATCCTCGTTTATCATTGACATACCATAATATATGTATGTTTTTGATTGTTTAAATATGTATGAAACAAAACAAAAACTTAGTGATTATTTTGTTGTATTTGCAATGTTAATATCTGTCACGTGTGTGTATATTATAATTATCATATATTTGTAATGATGAAAAACTGTAATAGTTTAAGTTAATAAAAGTATCTATCTATCTATCTATCTATAACTTATACTAATTGATTTGTTTTCTCGTCCCCAAAACCCATAACCCTTATCCAGATGAAATGTAGGTTTAACTGATTTGTTAAAACAAATGCATTCAGTTGCGATTTAGAATTATTTAAATCTTGAATGCATTAAATGAGTGCGATAAAATAAATGTTTCAGTTCGTGCGTGCATGCATCCGATGATTACGTTTGCGCTTGCAATCACAACATATGATATGAATAGTTTTTGTTAAAATTATACTTTAAAATGCTGAATGAACAAAAAAAATGCAATTTGTTTTACTAAGTATGTTAATAGGTGAGTTTTCATTTAAAAGAGAATAGTACATTTGAAAGTTTGACATAAACGACAATAAGGCCAACAAAAAAACTACCTGTGTTTCCGGTGGCCTGACCGACCCTATTTTTAATGGACCGCCCCTAAAAGTTTTTATGAACAAAATATAAATCAAATAATAATAATAATAATAAAAAAAAAGAAAAAAATGTTCTGAACAATGATTTACCACAATATATTGAGGTAAACTGAAATCACAGAGAAACTTTCAGTTGTATCATCAACTTGTATGGGGTTTATGAGATAAATACATGTAGAATCTCACAATATCTTGCTCCAAAAAAAAAACAATAAAAAAATATATAAGAAAATACCTACCGACCTACTCTATTAGAGCATGCAATAGGAAATACACCTAATTTTTTTTGTTTGCCTAACTAGAAATGCTGGTATTGAATAAATCTGTGAAGATAATCGAAGCCCTCCCATGGAGGGTTTGGGGTGGGGTTGCGGGGGTGGGGCTTATTCCCCAGATCCCTTAAAGTAATGGCCACTGTTCCCCAGATCCCCATAAATGTTCCGTAGATCCTTAAAAGTATTTACACTGTTTCCTAGATCCCTAAAAGTGTTAAACACATTTCCCCACAAGTACCAAATATTGTTCGCTTAATATCCCTTGTGTAAAACACTTACTGTAGGCTTCTCTTTTACCTTTTACACATCATAATTTAAAACACCAGCCTTCACTGGGTTTTGTTTTTCAAAGTCATTTTTGTACATGTACAATAATAATGTTCAGACTTTTCATATTTGACGTATTTGGCTCCAATTTTTACATTTTCACAGCAAAATAAAAAGATATTTAAACAAGAGGTCCATTGAAACGCTCTCTTGAATATCTGAACAGCTAGATCTTGGAAAGGTATCATAACTTTTTATATGTTTGTCATTATATCAAGGGACCGTAGTGTTTGTTAATCATTAAATAATACAGTTTTAATGTCAGAGTAAATACATTTAATTTCAATATTTCTCTAACGAAAATCATTTTGTAACAAGAGAACCATTTCTGTAAAGTTTCATGAAAATCCTTCAAGTCGTGTCAGAGGACCTAAGACCAGCAGAGCTTATGGGATGGCGGATTGTCCGTCCGTTAATTTTTCATTTTTCATCCGATCTTTTTCAAACTTTACGAAAACCAGCCAGATTGGACCATTTACATCAGAGTTGTGACCCTTGATTTTGTGTGAAATATGCTACAAGTTGGCATCGTTAACACGATAGGACCTTCATTTTTCATCCGATCTTCAAACTTTACCAGATTATTGATATCAATGGAAGCGAGTTCGAAAATCAGCCAGATCGGACAAGTAACACCTGAGTTATGGCCCTTGATTTTTTTAAATATGCAATATTCTATATTGGGAACTTGGGTCAAACTCATGGTTTCCGCTCAAAAACTTTTATTAGGAATGAGGAATTGCACTAAAACGTGCAGGGTATGTAGCTGATATGCAAAGAAATATTGGGATTGCGTTTAGCGCCACTGGGATCAAAGTCAGGGTCACATTTACTAAAAATGGAACAATGTTTTCCGCTCAGTAACTTTTGTTAGGAGAGATTATTGTGATGAAACTTGCTGGATTGGTAGCTAATATGGACAGCAAGGTTGGTATGGCATTTGGGATTACTGGAATCAAGGCCAAGGTTGCTAAAAATAGAAAAAAAATTTCGGCTCAATAACTTTTGTTAGGAGTGAGATACTGCTGCGAAACTTACTGGGTTGGTAGCTTATATAGAAAGAAAGGTTGAGATTGCATTTGGGGCCGCTGAGTTCAAGGTCAATGTCGCTGTTACTAAAAATAGAAAAAAGGTTTCTGCTCAGTATATTTTGTTATGAGTAAGGTATTGCAATTTTTGTTGAACCCGTTTACGGATCTCGACTTAGCGATTAAAATGTCGTCCAGGTGTATGTGTGTCAGTTCGTCCGTCCGTCCGGTCGTTCGTTCGTCCGTTAGTCTGTTCGTCTGTGCCTTCGATTTTCATTTCTTAATAACTTCTTCCTTACATGCAGGAGTTTCACCAAACTCCACCAACATGTTCAATTTATGAATCCAACATACGTGTACAATTTCGGGTTGCTGTGATCTACTTTCGACAACATATAGGTCACGTCCGGTCTTCGCTACAACATACGTCTCTTTCTCGCAGAATTTTCACCAAACTTCACTAGCATGTTTCTTGTATGCATCTTACATCATGTGCAAAATTTCGCTGTGACCAACTTTCGAGCAAATTCAGGTCACCTCCGGTCTCCGCTACTACATGCTTAGCTTTCTTCTTTCTCGCAAGAGTTTCACCAAACTTCACCAGGCTGTTCCTTAACCGCATCTAACATCTTGTGCACATTTTCAGATCGCTGACCTACTTTCGATGAAATATTGGTCACGTTTGCTCTCCGCTACGACATGCGTATCTGGCTTCTTTCTCGTAGAATGTTCCTTATATGCATCTAACATGCTATGCAGAATTTCTGGTCGTTGTTACCTACTTTATTCAAAATATAGGTTACGTACGGTCTCCGCTACGACATGCTTATCTTTCTTCTCTCTTCCAGGATTTTCACCAGACTTCACTAGAATGTTCTTTATATGCATCTAACGACATGTGCACAATTGCAGGTCGCTGTGACCTTCTTTGACGAAATATAGGTCACGTCCGGTATCTACTACGACGTATCTTGCTTTTTTCTCGCAGGCTTTTCACCAAACTTCACCAGCATGTACCTTATATGCATCTTACATCATGTTTAAAATTTCGGGTGACTGTGACCTACTTTCAATGAAATATAGGTCACGTCCGGTCTCCGCTACGACATGCATCCCCCACTATTAATGACATTAATTTAATATATTTTGGGATTGACATTGGTGTTGGTCAAATCAAAAGTCTGGACCTTTATAATAGAGCTCGACATATAAGCCGTGGCCTTCTAGATTAAAAGAAATTATGATAGGAATTTTATGACGACAACCCTAGACATAAGAGCCATTTTAGCCAGTAGAGCGTCCACAGGCCCTCTTGTGCCTCTTGTTTTTTAAATGTTGCATCGCACATCTTCTTAAAATAGTAAAGATACGTTTATTTGGATAATTCCAATGGCTGGTAATCACTGTGCACAAGCTCCAAACGGAGCTATACGCAGAAGTGTCCCAACGTAACTTCCGAGCTAGTGACAATGGTAAAATATTGTATGCAAACGTGGGCGTGACTGTTGATTTTTCATTTCTTCTAGAAGTACAGACATATTAATACATTTGTTATCATGTCTGTGTTCTAAGAAAAGCAGGCTTTATTAGAAAAATCGGGGAATGGAATTCCACGTAATAATGTTCATACTTTGATTACTACCCTGGAGTTACTCTAGATAAATGCTAGTTGTTTGATTAATATACTGATAAAGGTGATCCTTTGGGAGCTACAAACACAATTAAGAGAATAAAGCAGCAGACTCGGTTTTATTGAGTCTGTTCAAGAGAGGTAATGAAAGAAGCAACACCTACCACGCCCCCTAGCACCGGCTTAAGTTGTATTCTACTTCAAAGCCACCTATATTGGGCTCGTTGGTCCCAAATGAGAGTAAAAATAACACTTATTTTATTGCCATATATGTACAAGTACAGTGCAGTCGGGTCGGGTCACATGTGCTACCCACATTAGTTACGGCCTTTCCCTACAATGAAGTATTAACAAATACAATGAACGGCAATTGCTATTAACACGTATCAATAAACTGGATTATCTACAACATGATATGTAGTAGAACATGTTAAGATAATACGAAAATAGAAATAAAAAATAAAGGAAAAGTAGAAGTGGAAGAAAGAATAATGCAACACATGTGACATTGCTCGGGTTGATCAGACAGATGAAATGTAATGGCAAACCTAAAGTAAATCGATGACTATCTCTAATAAAGTTTTGAACAGAATTGAAAATCAAACCATTTTTTTGTGTTGTAAGATCTAACCTTCCAAACAATAATGTATTTGAGCTTAAAGGGTGAAACGAACGTGTTGACTGGAAGAGTTCGAGCCTCCCAACAGTATATTGCATACATTCAAAGAAGAAATGAGTTGCATCTTCATTACCCTGACCGCAATTGCATTGAGGCGATTCGCGTAAATGATTTCGAAAAATATCATTATTGAGATTACTACATTAATTTCTTATCCTAGCATGCATAACAGAAAAAAAACTACACCAAATAAGTAAAAACTAGGAACATTTGAATTAGTAAACATTATTCGCATAAGCTGGCCTTTTAACCCATTAATATGTTTAATGAGCCTGAATTTCTGCTATCTAAAGGTAAAACATTCATAGCTGATGGAATAAATTAATTCATAAAAATAGTTGTTCTAACTTAAGTCTGCGAGAATTTTTCTGCGTTCCTGAGGGGATATGGAGTACCTTCCGCTACGGTTCTTGGCAGTAGATTTGCCAGGTATTCAGTGCATTTTATATACAACAGAAAGGTTTTGGAACTTACGCCGTTCTGTTAACGTTAGCCACCATATTTCATTCATTAAATTAACAATAGATATTGAATGGGTAATACCGGTCACAATACGCGCAGCTTCATATTGTATTTTTTCAAGTCTTTTTTTTTTTCATATTCGCTGTAGCCATCCCAAACAATAGCAGCATATTCTAAGATTGGACGGACATACGATAAATAAATTAGATTTAATGCCTTACGATTTAGTGTAAATTTCAAAAGCCTCATAGTTCCAATGATTTTGGAAGCCGAAAGAGAGATATTTTCGATATGCATATGCCATTTGCCATCATGGCTCAAAGTAAGGCCTAAATGTGTATGGTGTTCAACAAACGACAACTGGGTGTTGTCTAAAATAAGATTAGGCCGACGCTGTTCATTGTTTTTTGAAAAAAAAACATGCTTCAGTTTTACTGGCGTTTAACTGAAGTAACCATGTTCCCGACACATTTGAAAGAATGTTTAAATCATGATTTAGAATACCCTCCATATCATCAATTCTTGAAGTGGATACTGAAAAAGAACTATCATCGGCAAACAAACGAGCTATGCTTAACATATTTTCGGATATATCATTAACATATATTAAAAACAAAAGGGGTCCGAGTACAGAGTTTTGAGGAACGCCCGCGGTT
Organism: Cyrtodaria siliqua; assembly: GCA_037043455.1. Lineage (NCBI taxonomy): Eukaryota > Metazoa > Mollusca > Bivalvia > Adapedonta > Hiatellidae > Cyrtodaria > Cyrtodaria siliqua. The sequence goes on along the minus strand of JAWPHD010000539.1, from coordinate 17,975 downwards.
ATGTTTTTGATTTCAGAATACGCGTTTCCGACAAATACTTGTTGCCTTCTATTATTAAGATAACTTTCAATCCAAGAAAGTAATTTACCATGAACTCCATTTGCTTAAGTTTAAATAAAAGCGCTTTATGCCATACCCTATCAAAAGCTCTAGAGATATCTGCGAATACAATACACGTATATTGTTTGGCGCCAAAAGCTTGACAAATATTAAGATATATATCGATAAGTTGATGAACTGTCGAATGGCCTGTGAGAAAACCAGATTGATTTTTGAAAAATAAGTTATTAATATGTAAATGGTTATAAATAAACTTATAAACGACCCGTTCAAAAACTTTCCCTACACAATTTAGCATCGAGATCGGTCTATAATTAGTCGAAATATATGTAAGACCTCTTTTGAAAAGTGGCATAACGTTTGCAAATTTCCAAATGTCCGGAATATAAGATTCGTTCAACGATATAATGCTAATTGTTTAAAGCCAGGGACTTTTCTGTTGTAGAAGAATGGTGTGTGTTGACTCATCCATCTAAATATCTGCCGAGTTTTGACGAATTGAATTGAACTGAATGTTGTTTAACGGCTCATCAATACCGTATAGGTTATTTAGGGCTGCCCCAGAGAGAGGGGAAGGATACATAGTAATCCGGGAACCTGCCCAACTCTTATTATCGAATAGATTCCTATGGTTCTTTAACATGCTCGGAGGATAGACCGATACACGGGACCGCCCGGTTTACGTCCCCATTCGACGGACGAGGCTAAGGGAAAGTGTCTTGCCCAAGAACACACCGACGAAACTCAGTGACACCACGGAGGATTGAACCCGGGGACCTCACGAATTGACGACAGATCGGCATCGATGAACTGTGTTCTGACTTGTTATACCATACGTGAGGTTTTATATCAAAAGTTGCATCCATCGATATATTCCATAAATATAATTGCCACTACTATTTTACTAACAGATAACGTAATGAACAGATAACAATTTGTGTTGATTTTTTAAAACTTTTTTCTCTTGATTTTGTCATGGGCGCATTTTTTATAAATATTTTTTTTATTTTTATAAGTAAAACCATTAAAAACTCTTATATTTATGATATATAATAAAACAACTATTTAATTTCTTGGAAGTCAATGGATTAGAACTATTTATCCTCGGGAGTGAATACTGACCCTTGAAGGGGTACTATTGCAATCGGCGTACCCCCTCATGCAATAGTACCCGTTGTGGGTCAGTAGTCGCTTCCTCTGATACATAGTTATAATCATTCAGTTCAATGGAATAAAAAAAGCGACAGCGAAAAGTTGCTTCCGGATCCACTTGGGTTTCCCGTTCCTCTGCCGCCGCCGACGACACCATTAGCCGATATTTTACCCTCCGCCAAGATATGAATGCATTTGGCGACGATTGTAACTGTGTAATTGGACTTTACTAACAAAGTCCCTTCTATTCTTAACACGTCAACTGCCAAGTCCTGTGACAGCACAAGTTCCGAGTTTTTTGGAATATCCAATTTATTAATCCTGTCTGTATAATTATATTTGAACGACTCACATGCCGTAAAACCACGTGCGTTATGAATCATGTTTAAGCACAGCCATAACAGCGACACCAAGGCGCACCTTGGCGTCAACAAGCGTTGAAAACGCATACCAGAAAATTAGTTTACATTTGATTCGATTTTACGTAACGCCTCCCTACTGTGGTAATTACTATTATATTATAACGTAACCGGTACCGAATCGACGTGCATTCACTCAACATATTCTGTTCAGTGTAGCAATGCACTTCAAATCTCCGCTTTATATGAATGAACTATATCTAAGATAACGCTTTATTGACAAGGTAAACTCTGTTTTTTCCTTTCTGCTTCATTCCATATCTTGGTAAAAGAGACTTACAGTGTATAAATAATACTAATAAGGAAGTGGTAATTTTGGTTTGTTGTCACGTTCCCCGCCTCACACCCTTACCCGATACATTGTAGGCCTTGTGGACCAAACCCATACATTCCATTAAGAAAAGGCCGTAACTGATAGTGTAAGAACTTTTGGCCACATGGACTGGTTTTGAAATAAAGCGCTTCTTCTTTAAACTCTAAGTTTTTAAAGTGCTTGAAAGAAAAACGTGCTTAATTGAATTGGATTGAATTGTGTAGACGCATCAATAGCTAATGTCAACAGCTTTCCAGCTGTAATGGTGGAGGAAGACCCCTTGTGCCCTTCCGAGCAGTTTTCGTGCACGGGTGGGCACCGGGGTACAAGCCAGCTAGATATCTTCCTCACATAAACATGCCCTGGTTCCATGAAAGCTCGAACCCAACGCGGTGACAGGCAAGTGAGTTCAAATCAGAAACTCTTAGCATTCGGCCACGGACACCCCCAAAAACGTGTTTGAGAATAGTGCTTTAACGACTTGTAGTAATAGTGTACACAGCATGACACTTAATAATATCTGATAAAAATATCGGTGGAAAGCAGTTAACCTTTAATAACCTTCGAAACGCTTGACCTTGCACTTGATTAGATACGAGGATTCATGAATGGAGTGGTCATTTCCGCAACGTAGGCACATACTACAATTGAAGCAGTAGGATATCTTAGTATATACATTTATTTTGATCTGGCATGCTTTAAAGGGACACATGGCAATCTTGAGTTTTATTCAAACATTAAAATTAACTCCTCAATTTAGTAATCCTGCGTCATTTTGACTTTAAAACTGCTTGCATATGATTAAATAACAAATTGAGATTTCATTTTTCTTCACTATTTCACCAAATTTTTAAATATATTATTGATGCACTATTATAAAAAGTTAGTAATATGTAAAAGTGATTTGCTTTGAACTATTCTAACAATTACTATTAATGATTGAACAAATATAAGTGAATAGGAAAACTAACGGGACGCCGTGAGTTTTTAAAAAATCAAGATTGCCTTGTGTCACTTTTAACAGACACACACCAATCTTGAAGAATGTATCAAGCAATATTAAGCTTCGATTGATTCTTTCTGCTGAAAAAAATAGCGTTTAATTTCGAATTAATTTCTTTTTTTTGTTCAAGGAAGCGCACGCACTCTACACTGTCATCAGACGCGTTAATGCTGATACTAAAGCAACGGGACATTAGTATGGAATTGAATTGAATTGGGGTTTGAAGGCGCACCAACAAATGAAAAGGTCATATGGCGCGAAAGCCTCGGCTGCCTTCTGTTGGCCTTTTGCATTTTGTGCAGTACGCTTTCTAAGTTGTCCTGTGCATGTTCTAAGTTGTTATGTGCATTTAGTAAGTTGTTATGTGCATTAAGTAAGTTGTAATGTCCATTTTCTAGGTTGTCATGTGCATTTCTAAGTTGTCTTGTGCATTTTCTAAGTTGTCATGTACATTTTCCAAGTTGTTATGTGCATTTTCTAAGTTGTTATATGCATTTCATAGGTTGTTATGTGCATATTCTACGTTGTCTTGAGCATTTTCTAAGTTGTTATGTGCATTTAGTAAGTTGTTATGTGCATTTTCTAAGTTGTTATGTGCGTTTCGTAAGTTGTTATGTACATTTAGTAAGTTGTTATGTGCATTTCGTAGGTTGTTATGTGCATATTCTAAGTTGTCTTGTGCATTTCCTAAGTTGTTATGTGCATTTTTTAAGTTGTCTTGTGCATTTCTAAGTTGTTATGTGCGTTTCGCAAGTTGTTATGTGCGTTTCATAAGTTGTTATGTACATTTAGTAAGTTGTAATGTGCATTTCGTAGGTTGTTATGTGCATATTCTAAGTTGTCTTGTGCATTTTCTAAGTTGTTATGTGCATTTCGTAAGTTGTTATGTGCATTTAGTAGGTAGTTATGTGCATATTCTAAGTTGTCTTGTGCATTTTCGAAGTTTTTATGTGCATTTCGTAGGTTGTTTGCATATTCTAAGTTGTCTTAGACATTTTCTAAGTTGATATGTGCATTTCGTAAGTTGTTATGTGCATTTTTAAGTTGTCTTGTGCATTTTCGTGCATTTTCTAAGTTGTTATGTGCATTTTCTAAGTTGTTATGTGCATTTTCTAAGTTGTCATGTGCATTTCATAAGTTGTTATGTAGATTTCGTAAGTTGTCTTGTGCAAACTACAAGTCGTCGTTAAGTAGACCTTTTATCGGAATAAGTTTTGAAGGAAGCACCGGTAGAAATGGCGGCTCCAGGAGCGGACGCTATGCTCTGCCTACTTAAATTGGGTAGGTACATTATACAATAATTCTGACAACATAAAACTGATTTCAAAATGTGTAAGGGATTGTCTGACGTGGAGTTAATAAATCTTGGTCTGAAAAAAAAAAAGAAAACAAGAAAAAAGAAAAAGAAATAAATAAAAAAATAACGTGTTATTTGTTTGTCTTTGTGTGTAGTCCTAAGATTTATAGCCCCTCCATCTTTTAACCAATAGGACGTCCTAAAGGTATAGGTTCAATAGAATCTGGACTTCAGGTGTTATTTGTTGAAAACAAACATATTTTAAGTACTCTTTGACTTTTTTTTAGGAAAACTTAAAATATGTTTGTTTTCAACAAATAACACGTTAACATTACTTTTATTTAAATATATTTTTAAATTTATTATCATTATTATTTGTTACTTCCCAACACTGATGGATAGGGGCTACGTGGGGTCGTCTTCTCCCTCCGCCCTCCCCATTTCTCCCTTCTCCCTCCCTTATCTCCATTCTCCGCCCCATTTCTCTCTTCTCTCTCAGGGTACTGATAAACAATGGACTTAATCCATAAAAGTATCGATCGCGGAGACAGAACGTGTACGGCAGACAAGATAATGTTCAATTAAGGATATGATATAGGCAAACTGTTTTACCCAAAACGACTCTCAAACTATGATAATTCTTCATATATATTTTTTTAAAAACCTCACGCTCCTTCCTCCCGTCCCTCGTCCTCTTGTCTTTCGACCCCTACACCCTTGTCTCCCGGCCCCCGCCCCTTACCTTCCGTACTCACGGCCACCTGTACCACACCTCCTGATACTGCCACCTGTGACCCGATCTATTGTTTTCAGACCAAGATTTATTAATTCCAATCAGACAATCCCTTACACACTTTGAAATCAATTTTCTTTTCTAAGAATTTATGGTATAATGTACCTAGCCCAATTTTTTTAAAGTATGCAGAGCATAGCGTCCGCTCCAGGATGCGGCAATTCTATCGGTGTTTCCTCCGATAAAAAGTCTGCTTAACGACGACTTGTAGTTTGCACAAGACAACTTCCGAAATGTACATAGCAACTTATGAAATGCACATGACAACTTAGAAAATGCAAATAACAACTTAGCATATGCACAAGAAAACTTAAAAAATGCACATAACAACTTACTAAATGCACATAACAACTTAGAAAATGCATAAGACAATTTAGAATATGCACATAACAACCGCGGAAATGCACATACCAACTTAGAAAATGCACAAGACAATTTCGAATATGCACATAACAACCTACTAAGTGCACATAACAACTTACGAATTGTACATAACAAATAATAAAATTCACAAGACAACTTAGAATATGCACAAGACACCTTAAAAAATGCACATAACAACTTCTGTAATGCACATAAAAACTTAGAAAATGCACATAACAACCTACGAAATGCACATAACAACTAACTAAATGTACATAACAACTTTCGTAACGCACATAACAACTTAGAAAATGTACATAACAACTTACGAAATGCACATAACAACTTCGAAAATGCACAAGACAACTTAGAATATGCACATAACAACCTACGAAATGCACATAACAACTTCGAAAACGCACAAGACAACTTAGAATATGCACATAACAACCTACGAAGTGCACATAACAACTTCGAAAATGCACATAACAACCTACGAAATGCACATAACAACTTAGAAAATGCACATAACAACTTAATAAATTCACATAACAACTTACGAAGTGCACAAGACAACGTAGAATATGCACATAACAACCTACAAAATGCATATAACAACTTAATAAATGCACATAACAACTTACGAAATACACAAGACAACGTAGAATATGCACATAACAGCCTACAAAATGCACATAACAACTTACGAAAAGTACATGACAACTTAGAAAATGCACATAACAACTTAGAAAATGCACATAACAACTTAGAATGTGCACATGATAACTTAAACAATGCACAGGACAACTTAAACAATGCAAAACACAACTTAAACAATGCACATCACAACTTACGAAATGCACATAACAACTTAGGAAATGTACAAGACAACTTAAAAAATGCACATAACAACTTACGAAATGAACAAGATAACTTAGAAAATGCACATAACAACTTACGAAATGCATATAACAACTTACGAAATGCACAGGACAACTTAGAAAATGCACATAACAACTTACGAAAATCACAACTTAGAAAATGCACATAACAATTTAGAAAATGCACAAGACGACTTGCAAAATGCACATAACAACTTAGAAAATGCACAAGACAACTTAGAAAATGCACATGACAACATAGAAAATGCACATAACAACTTACTAAATGCACGTAACAACTTACGAAATGCACATAACAACTTAGAAAATGCACATAGCAACTTACGAAATGCACATAGCCGCTTACGAAATTCAACTTAGAAAATGCACAAAACGACTTACAAAGCGTACTGCACAAAATGCATAAGGCCAACAGAAGGCAGCCTAAATGAGTGCCAATAAAATAATTGATCGGCGAACGCGCTTTATGGAATTGAATTGAATGTTGTTTAACGGCTGATCAACACAGTATAGGTTATTTAGAGCCGCCCCAGAGAGAGGGGAAGGATACATAGGAATCCGGGAACCTGCCCTACTCTTATTATCGAATAGATTCCTATGGTTCTTTAAGTGCTCGGAGGATAGACCGACACACGGGACCGCCCGGTTTACGTCCCCATCCGACGGACGGGGCTAAGGGAAAGTGTCTTGCCCAAGAACACACCGACGGAACTCAGTGGCACCACGGAGGATTGAACCCGGGGCCTCCGGTTACAAATCCGCCGCGCTACCGACTGCGCCACGCCAGCCCTCTTTATGGACTTGGCCATTGAAACGGCGTTCAAAACCGCATAAACGCGGGGGAAATCCACATAAATTAAAGTAAAATTACACCTCATTTTATAAATCCATTATCACTTTTGCTTTATACATGTTTGCATACGTCTAAATAAAAAAATCATCGATATTCAACCATAGTTTTATTTCGATAGGATGGAAACTGTAGTTGGAGTTGCGCGCACATGAATGTATTCAATATATACAGAATATACGAGTGTAAGAAATAAACGAAGTCGAAAAGGGGCGTAACTCAATGAAAATCATCCGACAAAAGCATATATCCACCTCATATCTGTGTACCAAGTTTCATTTCAATTGCAAGGAAACTGTAGGAGTTGAGCACACACGATTTGTTGGGCGGAAGGATAGATATAAGAAATAAAGTAAGACGAATAAGAAAGCCCCCCCCCCCCCCCCCCCCACCCCTCCCACCCCCGCAAAGACAATATGCGCATGTCCACCTCCTGTCAGAGCTGTATACCAAGTTTCATTTCAATCGGATAGGAACTGCAGAAGTTGCGCACACAATAATGCATTCACTCTATACAGTATACCTGTATAAGGGGCATAACTCAAAGACAAATCATCCATGAAATCCCAGATAATAAGCGCATGTCCATCTTATACCACGTTTCAATTCTTCTGGATGGAAACTATGTAGGAGTTTCGTACACAATATATACTCACAAAAAAGTACCCCCTTTTTTGCTGGTATTCCCATAGGCCAGTTTCTGAGGGTGTAAGACAGCTTGAACAGCGCTTTAATTAAACAATGTTTGATGTTTTTAAGCACACTTCACTGAGTCCTAAATATGCCGTTAAACAGTTTAAAGGGACACTGTCCGTAACTTTTAGCTTATAAAAAACACAATAATTATGTTCGCAAACATTACACACTAAACAATATTGAATATTTACTAACTAAAAGCATGATTGTTTAATGGAATTCAATCGTGTTACAAAAAAAAAGTAAATCCGCTTTGTGCGTTTGAACTCACAGCCCAAACTAAAATTACACTCACAGTAATGATAAACTCTTGGACAACAATAACAAAAAGTCATTGATGACACTAATTTTGTCCCGACTCGGTTTTATATGAGACCTTAAAAACTGAAGATAGTAATGCGATAATTGTGTGTTTAAACACTTAATTGTCTTCACAATTATATACTTTTTGGCTCTAAAAGCAGTCCAGTAGAGCTTATGGAATGCCGAGTTTTCCGTCGTCCGTCATTAACTTTTGCCCTGTGAACACTCTAGCACCGTTATTTTTTATCGGATCTTTACCAAACTTTGCCAGAGTCTTTATATCAGTATCAATGAAAGAGCGGACAAGTTCGAAAATCAGCCAGATCGGATAAGTAACATGAGAGTTATGACCCTTGTTTTACTGAAAACTGTCGTTTTAGCCTTACGAACACTCTAGCACCTTCAGTAAGTATTTGATAAGCCAAATTGTTGATATTAATGAAAGCTCGGACAAGTGTCAGCAGCATTTGGGGCCCTCACACGAAGTCCAACATCGACAAACTTAATAAAGTCCAACGCCGATCAGCATGGCGGACGTTAAACGACTACTCAAGCTACTCGAGTTAGAGAGGCTGGGATGGCGGCTGTTAGAGCAACGTCGAGCAGATGCGCGCCTTTGCCTTTTCTATAAAATAGTGCATGATATGGTAGTTGTTGATATTCCACAACACTTCGAACCCAGCCATAGGGTTTCGAGGTATTGTCACTCCATGACTTTTAGACAGATCAATATAGGCCTTGAGCCAGGACCCAACATTTTCGATATTGTTACCAACTCAAGGGACAAATTCTACCATCACTTTTTGAAAAGAGCAATGTATATAGATTACATTTTTCCATGATAGCAATCTGGAACAGGTAGCTTATATAAAAAAAATCGAACATTAATAGGTAATCATTGTAGCGCTTTCATATAAGTTTTTGATGTTCATTTTTGAATGTCATGCTTGTGTGAATAATTATTGATACACTTTTTAAAGATGCACTTAAGTTTACAATTCATTGAGTTACATAAAGCGTAAATAAGCTCTTTTTAGCACGGAATTCAGTTTAAAATCTCTATTTTGCTTCAAATTAGAAGTCAATTTACCCCACCCACTATTGACACATATTTATGCATTTAGTTTAGTTAATATTTTTTACAATATATGTGTAAACTTGTAAGAATCAGTAATTTACAACCTTTCTACATGATTTAAATAATATTATAATATGAATAAGGGATTGTTATGATATATTGATGAAATTAAGTACTAAGCAATGTTCATGGCATTGCACATATGTGTTCAGCAAGCCTGATAAGTTGAAACACATGCCAAACTGGAAGTATAAGCCTTCCTCAAATTAACTGCAACATAAATAGTATTAACATGTTCTGATATATACATATATTGCACAGACGACACATAGTCCAAAGGATTCTAGATAAAGGAAATGTGCGGTTTAACGTGTTTTTTTTTTAACAAAAGTCTTTTTTAGGTGTATGCGTCATAGCAATACTTATTATGACTTCACATTTGGATTATGTATTACACATCAATACATGAATTAAACATTGCACATTGCAGCGCAAAATCTTAAACGTTTTCTATTTTAATACTTTTTAATTACAATGTATGCATAGTTTAAGGATTTTTACACTTGAATTACCCCACCCATATACAACACAATGAAGAATTCTGAATATGAAATGTAAATATAGTCGTGATAATATAGTCGTATATGCATTTGCACGAATCATTTTTGTGTTACTGAAAAAAGAATCGACGAAAATGAATTGATCTGAATTGGGGTTCTACGGCGCACCAACACAAACATGTTATATGGCGCCAACAGGAATGAACATTTGACCCGGCTCACTCTTCATTAACATCTAGATAAACATTTGCAGAATGTGCCTAGAACCTTCTTACCTGCAGAACTGCAGAGTTGCTGCAAATTCTCTAGTAAACACTCCATTTTACGGTGGAGCCACGATCACTGCCACCACTGAAGTAGCACCTGAAACAATACAGGTTCATAATGAACAAAAATGACAAAATTAACATGAATTCGGGGAAATTTTACCCCTATGCCTGGATATGCAGTGGTCATATTCTTGCCCGGGAACCACACGGTTCGACGAAGAAATATCTTTAGGGTGATACCCAGATCACTGTACTAACTACTTACCATGGCAACTATTTGTTAGTATTGGTGCAGTTGTTACAATATCACCTGCTTAGGATATGTATCTAAAGAGTATGATAATGGACCTTTGGAAACGGCCGAGCACGACACATACGAAATATTGCAGTCTCGGTTTGATTGAGACTGTTCACGAGCGGTAGTGAAATATGCTAGCTACCGCTCACGCCCTCCAGCCCCGGGTTGAGCAGCTCAATATTCATAAAATCAATAGTACACAATTTTAACCATCCCGAAGATGGCATGCATACGGCGGTGGACATGGAGTTATATGCTTCCCCATGTCGTACGGCGTATGGTCCCATTATCTAATAAAATGCCCCGAAGAACGAAATATACATAATGGAATTTAGTTGGGAGCAGCGGTTATGAAGCCTGCGTATCACAAGTAACAGCCAAAAGACTAAACATAGGTTGTGATGTTCTCCGTACTTGATTTAGAGTATGGAATTAACCTAGGATAGTAAGCATCAACCCTACTTTTGTGTATGCATTTGCAAGTGGAATGATTATTACCTAAAAAAGAAGGTGTATTGCCAATGAAGAGAGAGAGAGGGAGTGTGTGTGTGTTGTGGGGGGTGGAGATGGGGAGGGGAGGTTGGATATATAGGCATTTAGGAACCTGCCCTACTGACGAATAGACACCTATGTTTCTTGAACATGATGGGAGAAAAAAAACAAGCGATACACGGGATCGCCTGGTTTACGTCCCCATCCGAGGGACGAGTGTTAAAGTGTCTTGCCTAAGAACACACCGACAAAATTCACTGGCTCCGGTTAGGCTTGAACCAGGGTCTCTGAATTTGAAGTCTCCCGTGCTATCCACTGCATCAAATGGCTGTATGCGCTCAAGCAGGATGACTGCATTAAAATACATACAACTAAAATGTTAATCCGTCATCAAGGTTATATCCAAGAAGCTGGGTTCACAACGGTCTCTCTTATCTAGCAAGTTAGCATCAAGTTCATGTATGTGCCTGCAAGCCTTATATATGCCCAGCTCATTGCTGTTTTGATAAACTTGGCAATTAATGCCTTGGTATAAAACAGGACAATTAAGAATACTCAGTACATATTATCTGATTTAAATAATATAACTTAATGTGACAATATAACATACATATAAGATATAAAAAAAAAGTAAACGCTTCCAGATAAGAATCGGTACCCAGTGCATCGAGATAGATTACATTTAGTGATCACGGTTAGTTTACTGATGTTTACTCTAAAAGTTATATCCGACAAACAGGTGCTACTGCAGTTAAAGTAACTATCCCGCCAACAACAGACACATTTTACAACATAAGTACATCGTTTCTAAACCTACTGACCACGATGTATATACATGACTTACAGTACATCGTTTGAGAATCAAAACTCTATAGATACAATATAAAAAGCTTTAACCAGACAGACAAAAAAAATAGATAATTCATTTTACACTTATTCAATTACGGATATTACAAAAACCCATGAATAAACATATACTTTTAATATATATATGCATTATTATATGAGATGAACACCTGGATAGAGTTTTGATAAACTGTTTTTGTAGTGTAATTTTGTCGTAATTTGGCAGGTTATTTTAAAATTTGTATAACAAACACCTAAAAATCAACAGTTAAACCGTAAATGCCTTTTTTTTTTTTTTCTTTTTTTTTTTTTTGCAATTATTGAAAATGCAGTGGTCTACTTTGTGATTTTAGTTCGTGGATTTATTCAATTTGCGATTTGTAAACATGGTTAAATCTTCATAATGGAATACCTTATCAAAAGTCACATTCTCTATATATTTCAGTTCGCTTAAAACGTTTGAAGTGATTTTATGAAAAGTGTACAACTTCAAGCCATAAACAAGAGACCCACTCGCCTTGTCTCAAAGTGCTCTCATGTTTTAAGAAACAACAACAATTCTTTATATAAATCTGTAAAACTATGACCCCGTAGTGGCCATATTTGACCCCATTGTCGCCATTTGAACAAACTAGGTAGAGGATCATAAGCTTATGGTACATGCGAACTATTATTTAGCTTTTGAAGTATCAGAAAAGCTGTTTGAATATGTTTTCCTATATAATTCAATGTTATAGTGTGACCCCCGGGACAGGGCCAAATTTGAATCCAGGCTTGATTCAAGGGACACCATTTAAATTATTTGGTACAGGACAATAATCTTAAGCTACATGTAGCTTATTACACCTCTAGCTCTTGTAGTTTCAGAGAAGATGTTTATAGACGAACCTACATAACTATGTAAATATGTGACCCCCGGGACCGGGAGAAATTTGACCATAAGATCACCATTTGAACACCTTTAACCCCAGAACCGGGCCATAGTTGGACACAGAGTCACGATTTGAACAAAAGTGGTAGAAAACCATAAGCTTGTACAATATGCAAAATAGTAGACCTCTGGCTCTTGTATTTTTTAAAGAAGAGTTTTTAAAGATGTTTCTATATGACTCTATGTAAATATATGATCTTTGGGGCGGATCCAAATATGACCCCAGGGTCAACATTTTAACAAACTTGCTAGTGGACAATAAGCTTATGTTTCATGCATAATATGGGACCTCTAGCTCTTACAGTTTTAGAGAAAATTATTTATTGTTAAAGATTTCCTATATGAATGTATGAAAAAATGTTACCTCCGGGGCTGGACCATATTTAACTCTGGGGTCACCATTTTATAAATACTTCGTAGAGGACCCTAACTGTATAATACATGCAAACTATTAGACCTGTAGCTCTTCTAGTTTCAGCGAAAACGATTTTTTAAAGAAACAAGAGTTTTGCTTAAAAGGGGGAGATAACTCTAATAACAGGAATCAGCTACCCTGTTCACACTGCTATCATGGATTTTTTGTTTCTCTACAAGGTACTCAATAACATGGTACTAGTAAGAATTTGTCCCTTGAGATGGTAACAAAAAAGTGTATGGCTCACGGTCTAATACAGGAGATGACTACTATAAATACTCATTCTTTCCTCTAACTGTTGTCCAGTGGATTTCACACCCAGCTGATGTCGTGCTGCAGAAAGATCTACTCGTTCAAGCTATCCATCACTTTAGACCTTAAGTGCATATGTTTTTAACACTTTTAAACTGTTTTTCCCTCAAAACTCTTATTTTTAACTTTTCTTGTCTGCTAACAAGACACGATTATGCCCGATTATTCCCGTAAGGGCGTGTGTCAAAATGTATAGATACAAGTCCAAAACCCAGCTAAATCGGACCAGGAACACCAGAGTTATGGCCCCTTGATTTGTTGAATATTGTCATATTCAGTCTTGTGAACATTCTAGCAGCTTCATTTTGTATTTAATCTTTACCAAACTTTGTCCAGTATCTTTATATCAATCAAAACTCGGGAAAAATGAAAACCAGTCAGATCGGATTAGTATCAGCCGAGCTATGGCCCTTGTTTGGCTGAAAATGCCATTTTAGCCACGTGAACACTCCAGCACCTTTATTTAGCATTTGATCTTTTTTTACCATACTTTGCAAAATTGTTGATATTAACGAAAGCTCGGACAAGTTTGAAAACTAGCTATATCGGACCAGGAACACCAGATATATGACACCTGGATTTATTGACAAATGCCATATTCTGCCTTGTGAACAATCTAGCACCTTCATTTCGTATTTAATCTTCACCAAACTTTGTCAGTGTAGTTATATCAATGAAAGCTCGGAAAAGTTCGAAAAACAACCTCAGCGGATTATTAACCCCAGAATTACGACCCTTATGCCATATTCTACCTTGTGAACACTCTAGCACATTTACTCTTTATTTGATCTGAACCAAACTTGGCCAGTTTGTTAATATTAATGAAGGGTATGACAGAAAACCAGACAAATCGGGTTAATAACGCCAGAGTTATCGTCCTTGATTTATTGAACGCCTTATGATCACTCTAGCACCTTCATGTTGTGTTTGATCTTTACCAAACTGGAACAGAGTGTTGATATTGATAAAAGCTCGGACATGTTCGAAAACTAGCTAGCTCATATAAGTAACATCAGAGTTAACACCCTTGATTTATTGAAGAACGAAACAATATTCCGTCTATTTAACACTCTATTTTTAGCATCATTCGTAACATCTCGATCACTTCTTCGAAGCATAACTCGAATATACCTAGAAGTTCGCCATATTGGTGATGTCATCCTAGCATGATGCGCCTTAGATTAATTACAAAATAAATTTGCATTAAAACAAGAGGCCCAAGAGGGCCAAGAGGGCCAAGAGGGCCTGTGGATACTCTACTTGCTAAAGATAAAGTTTGTGTATAAGGGGCCATAATTTTGTATTTGATCTTGATCAAACTTGACCAGATTGTTGATATTGATAAAAGTGTGGGACATCTTGAAAACCAGATAGACCAGATTAGTAACACAAGAGTTATGGTCTTTGAGTTATTTAAATATGTTATATTTTGCTAGCTAGCTCTCTAGCAGCACAACTGTCTATCAGCAATAACTCCTTCCTTTACTGTATGGATTTTTATAAAGCTTTATAGACATGATAGGCATGATAAGAAGGTTTGTAGCGCTCAAGAATCAGGTCGTAGGTCAGAGGTCAAGGTCACATTGGAAGATCAAGGTCATACGAGTCAAAACTGTGTCTCAGCCGTAACCCTTGAACTACTTAAGAGATTTAAATTAAACTAAACAGAAATGTTCAACATGATGAGACGGTTGTCACGTGCACAAATCAGGTCCTTACCTCTAAAGGTCAGTCACTCTTAGCGGTCAAAGGTCAAATGAGTCAAAATTGTCTTAGCCATAACTTTTAAAGTATTGAAGACAATTTCATAAATATTCACGCAACTGTTAATCATAATGAGAGTGGTTGTCGCATGCAAGAAGCAGGTCCAATCCTAAAAGGCTAAGGTCACACTTGGAGGTCAAATTAGTCAAAATCGTGTTTCAGCAATAACTCATTAACTATTGAAAGGATTTTGATAAAACTACACAAAAAAGTTTAGCGAAGACGTGTTACAAAACAAACAAAAAGTCAGACGTTGAGGTCAAGGGTTTAATAAGTCAAAATTGTATCCCAGCAAAAACTTTGAAAGTACTGAAGGAAACTTGATGAATCACCTGATAAAAGAGCCATGGTAGCCAGTAGAGCGTTCACAAGCCCTATTGGGCCTCTTATAATTGCAGTAGAATACTTTGACACATCACTCTGCACTTAAAACATTCAAAATAACAATCGTGCAAACTCTGCCAATCTGGTCATTCTTCAGAATCATGCCTTGTGTATTTCGACGGATCAGTATGTTCAAAATCTTTACATTTTGTTTCCTGGAAGGGGACAGGACAGAAAATAGTGCACTGATGCTATATAAACAACGGTAATGTTAGCCACTCTGTGATTTACGTTGCATGTTTATGATTTACAATACAGATGACGGTTTTATCGGTTTTCATGTAAATATTAAATAAGACGCCATTGCAAAATTTTATAAATATTTAAATTTTGAATGCAAATTTCTTTTGGCTCGAATCTAAGGCTCACCATGCTAGTCATTCGTAACATCTCGATCACTTCTTCGAAGCATAACTCGAATATACCTAGAAGTTCGCCATATTGGTGATGTCATCCTAGCATGATGCGCCTTAGATTAATTACAAAATAAATTTGCATAAAAACAAGAGGCCCAAGAGGGCCTGTGGATACTCTACTTGCTAAAGATAAAGTTTGTGTATAAGGGGCCATAATTGTCAAAAATCATTCAACGGGAACATGGCAATGACATGCACACTAGGCTTGGTACTGATCATCCCTGCCAAGTTTCGTTGAAATTTGGCCAGAGGCCCAGGAAAACTAGTTTTATTAAAACTTTTAAAGGGCCATAACTCTGCCAAAATGTATTCAAACGGAACACGGCGACGATATGCGCAACTAGACCTGGCCTGGAATTCACCAACCATCCTTCAAACAATTCTTAGACTTGAGCTGAAGTACTGAAAATTCATTCACAAATATGTCCATAACCTTCAAATATAAACAATCATAATAAGTTGCTATTTATTAGTATGCATCATATTTATACATAGCAGCTTCTTATAAACGTTTATTCTGTAAACTTACAGAAATATTTGTGATTGAAATTTGCATACGTGGGCTTATGTCTAAGAATATTCTCAAGAATGGTTGGTGAATTCAAGGCCTGGTACTGATAATCCCTAAAATGTTTTGCTGAAATATAGACAGGGTTCAGGAGAACTAATCCAAACAAAGTTTGTGTATTAAAACCGTTAAAGGGTCATCACTCCGCCAAAATCATTCAACCGGAACACGTACAACTAGGCTTGGTACTGATCATCCCTGCAAAGTTTTGCTGAAATCCTGCTAAATGAAAGTCCTATCGTCTTAATAAGGCCATAACTCCGGTGTTATTAGTCTGATTTGGCTGGTTTTTGAACTTGTCCAAACTTTTATTGATAGTAAATATCTGGTAAAGTTTGGAAAATATCCGATGAAAAATGAATTATAGCATATTTCAGAAAATCAAGGGCTATAACTCCGGAGTAAATTGTCCAATCTGACTGGTTTTTTCAAACTCATCCGAGCTTTCATTGATATTAACAATTTTGTAAAGTTTGGTAAAGATCAGATGAAAAATGATGTTAACAAGGTAAAATATACAATTTTAACTAAATCAAGGACCATAGCTCCAGTGTAATTGGTCCAAACTGTCTGGTCGGAGCTTTCACTGATATTAACAATCTTATAAAGTTTGGTAAAGATCAGATGAAAAATGAAGATGAAGACCCTATCCTGTTAACAAGGCAAACTATAGCAATTTTAACTAAATCAAGGACTATAAATCCGATGTTATTGGTCCGAACTGTCTGGTTTTCGAACTCGTCCGAGCTTCCATTAATATCAACAATCTGGTAACGTTTGAAAAAGATCGGGTGAAAACTGTAGGCCCTATCGTGTTAACAAAGCAAAAGTTGACGGTCGACAGACAACTCGCCATCACATAAGCTCTGAGCTAAAAAATCAAAGTTATCATCAAAGTATTGCAATGTCGTTTATGCATTGCTCTATCTGTAGTTTGTTTACATGAAAGCAGTGATAAAACCTTGATATATATTGTAAATAACAAACACACAATTTTTAACAGAGTGGTGGGCTTTTCTCACCTTTGTTTAAATATATTTTATTTCTCATTATTTTTACAGCACGATATTTGTACACAATAGAAGAAAAGGGATTAGAACGAAAGTAAAATACTTATAATGTTCTTCTCCTATACTCCTTCCTCACCTTAACTCCCTCAACAATGTTTTACGATTGTTCACTTCTTTATAATCATCCCTAACTGTGCACCTGGAAATATGCTTTTAATCCGACAACTTTTAGCAGAGTTATGACCTTTTTTCAGCTTAGATTTTCTATGCGATCAATGCCTACAAATGACAGTATTTTACGGCGTGCTTCCAAACTAATCAAAGAACTTCGGCATCATGTGCAGATGTACACCTGGCAACACAATGTTTATCTGATAATACTAAGCATATGACGTTTAAGAGTTAAATTTGTTAATTGATAATACTAAAAAAAGGGTGGCCATTCATCTTTAATGAAATATATTCTGATTGAAACATGAAT